>QTSX02003634.1:0-331967 GCA_014839935.2 Entomophthora muscae
CAAATATGATTCCAGTTAATTCATTTTGTTCATTGGAAATGTGCAGTTTGACTTGAACTTTGCAAAGTGTCTATGAGTTCCCGCATTTTCAAATATTCAAATAAATACTCAAAAAAATCAATTTAATTAAAAAAGGCTATCCCGCAAAAGTGATTCAAAATTTGGACCAAGGATTTGACAATCCTGCATTTTTACGTTCAGGTTCTGAATTTACAGTACTCATTATAAAAACAAAAAAGAAATTTATGAAGATATAAAAATAAAAAAACAATGTTTTTATTTCACTTCCCACTTATTATAATCTTATTATTAACAATATAATCAAAAGGAAAAAATAAACTGATATGTGTAACATTTGCAACTTAAAAAAATCATTATAAATGAAGAAAAAGGATTTGAGTATAAAGAAGTTACCATTGTCAAAATCTATCAAAGAAAATTTAGAATCTATTGACCTACATGAAAAGTTTTATAAGCATCAAAATAAAGAATAAATTGGTGATATAATAATCTTGATGTCAAAACAGCAGGCTCAACTTGCTAGCAAGGTTCCAAGTAAGCAGGTTTGTGACCTGCAATCCAATTATCCAGTCACTTGGAGCCAGACTAGGAAGTCAACTCAAATTTCCAAATCCAACAACATGAACAAATGATGATCCCTTACAATGGATACCTTGTTTTGGCGCTTGACTCATTACCAGGATCAAGCCACCCCCTTCACTATCCCACCGTATGATCAACGCAATCATGTTCCTGTTATCCACGACTCACACTAAATATATAATCATTATCTCTCAATAAAGAATATAATCTAGTTTCTAAACATTTTCCCCCTTGTAACTCTGCTAAAACAGCATAGTTACAACATTGATAATAATTCATGTGCTATAGTAATAGACTATATTGAAAACTTTAAAATAGATGGGGGTCTTATAGAGACAAATAATTGTTTTTATGAGAAAACACCTATTTCTTTATTAGGATTTGCAATTGCTTTTAAAGAAAATGAGAAAATTAAATACAAGTGTCATGACTTTTTATCTGAAATTTCATCTCATGACTCTTTGTTTTAGGTCAATGTTTGATAAGTCTGCTTAAAAAAGATAAATTTAAGAATATTAAAAATATTAAAGTTTGGACTGATAATGGTAATCATTTCATATCTTATGAATTATTATATTATCTTTTTAAAGAGGTACCTAGAATTATAAAAGGAACAATTAAGTTTAATATATTTGTAGAGTGTCATGGCAAAAGTATTGTTGATGGTCATTTTTGTGTATTATCTAAAATATTTAAACAAAAGGAAAATGAGATTTATATAAAAAATATAAATAATCTTAAAATGGTTTTTGAGAGAGAGGAAGAAAGAAAGGATTTATATAAGTCACTTGTAAATAATTCAGATGTTTCCAAAAAAAACATTTTTTTACATTTATGATAGAAAATCTAGGCCTAAAAAAGCGGGCTTGAAGTCAAAGCTTTTTATTTTAACCTTTCATATTTAATAAAAGATGGTGAGCTGTATGTTTCACCTTTGACATTTGAGGATGTTAAGGTCTACTCCAAAATAAAATATTGTGCAAATTTCTTCACAAATGATAGAGAAACAAAGAGAGCCAATACTACTAAAGGATTAGTAGGACATGTTCATGAAGTTGGGCACATTAAAAAAACTTATATTTCACATAGGGTAAATATTCTTTTAAATTCAACAAATTTTTTCTAAAAAAAACTAATAAATTAATTATATGAGCCAAAGATAGGGTAATAGTAATTATAGCTTTGGGACTGCTGTTACTCTCCCATGCAACTCATATATTTGATTCTTAGCTTATTAAAATAGGAAAAAGGGTTTTAGCAAAAAATACAGTTAATAAAAATAAGATTTATTTTTATTATTTGTATATTTTACACTTGTTGTGTTTATACTTCTGAGAAGTATAATAAACAAGATAAAGGGGAAGATTTAAGAAGAGAATGATACTTTATTGAATATGAATATAGGATAATATATAGTATCATGACAAGCCACATGCTGTCCATTTACGTCATGGGGATCATAGGGGTCATAGGACTTATCTGAGTAATGTTCCTCATGGGTCATGAGGCTTATTCAAATTGTGTTCCATTTAGGATCTGGATTAGGTGATCCCTGTCATAGATGGTCAACTGATAATGGTGCCACCAGTTTATTGGCTGGCCGGTGAACCATTTGGGGAGCCATTCAGTGATCTACTCAGGGTGTTAATTCCCTGAGAGGGAGTAATCAAAGATGTTGCAACACACTTTTAAAATTTTCTTCAGTAAACTGAGCATTATATTAATGTTTAATAAACATAAGTTTATGGCTTAAATAACACAAAGAAGTTAAAAGGCTTTAAAATGCTTAAGCTGGCGCCTTGGCTTAATATAATAAATAATGGCCCAGCTGGTCTTGGTAGATAAAATACCCTTTGGGGATGACCCTTTGGGGATGACCCCTTGGGGATTGGAAGAAAAGTTTCTTGATGGGGAATAGCCATACGGCCCGTAATCTGTCCTTTCTTAGGAGGAATTTTTCTCTTATGTAGGTTGTCAACCTACTGCTGCTACCACTGTTGCAACTGAACCAATTAGAGTTCAGTAATTTATTGGGGAAGGCAACAGTCCAATAGAAAGGATAGAAATGAATAGAATAATGTGTTGTTTATTGTATAATATTGTGATTAATATACTATATGGGGAAAGCCACAAGGCCACAGAGGGTGTCATAGTGGTGTGTTCCATGTAAGGTTTGAAGCTAAGGAATAACTTGTGCGGGGATCAGCAGGTCAAATTGGCAACACTCATAATTAGGAGAAAGTGCCCACAATTTGATATTGCCATCAGATTGGTTCATGCTGTTAGATACGTTGAGGGGTGGCTCATTGAGTGCCCCCTGTGTATTGCAAGATACGTTGGTAGGCCAGGAGGGAAACTTGGCTGCAACAGTTAGACCTTACTGTATTTGGAATTTCCAGCATAAGCCAGTCAGAAAATCCTATGGTAACAAAAATCTTATTAAAAATTGCCCCTAGTATAATACAATTGTAATTTTTGGACCTTACCCGCAGTTGGATTTCCAGCATAGGTCAGCTAGATAATCATATGATAAAAAACTATTAAAATTTGCCCCCCAGTATTATACAATGGTGATTTTTTGTACCTTACCCCCAGTTTAATTTTCAGCATGGACCAGCCAGACAATCCAATAAGTGATGTGACAGCATTAAATTAACCTTCTTATCCCACCTCCCCTAAGGCTGCAGCCCTTTATAATGCTGTCCTTAAAGAGTTCTAATAAAGTTTCATTTTAAAAAAAATTAAAAAGGCTGTCTTTTTCAGGATATCAAGTGTACTACGCCGCGTCTTCAGGCAAGGGAGGAGCAGAAGTAGGTACAGGCATGGCCCACCAGATGATGAGACCTAACTTTACCAGGTGGGAAAGGGCTTTTATCAGCCACAACCTATGTTCCAGACGCTGACAACGCAGAGTCAATAAGTCCAGTGAGTGCCAGGTATAGCACTCCCAGGAATTGACTACTCTGGACAATAGCATCAGAAGTAGGAGGGGTTGAGACAGTTGGTTTGGGTTTTAAGGGCGGTTACATTGGAACCAGGTAGGCAGAAGGGTTTTTGTACTTCCTGTTGAATATAAGGGTGCCATGGAGCCAGCCTGCAGCGCGTTCAGGGAAACTTGCAGGCAGACGGCCTGCGGGCCCAGAGGGAAGAGCTCACCACAAGATGGGGGCTAACTTGACAATATAGGCAAAAGATTTTCCAAGCAAGGCCTAATGCCCATTAGTGGGCACCATAGAGTCAACTAAACCAGTGAGTGTTATGTAGAGGATGCCAAATAATTGTGTGGAAGTTGACTCATTGGCCATAACAGTTTCTTGTGATTGGTTGGGCATCAGGGTCACAGGAGGAGTCATAGGCATTAAATAGGCAGACAGTTAGTTATAATTGTCTCAGAATAGTAATGGTTGATTGATATGCCAGGTACCTTCATGTCATATGAGTTCTGGTTCCCTGGTTCTGGCTTCAGGGCCGTAGATTAGAATTTCTTCTAAGTTGAACTCTGAATAGGCAGGATTGGGGGGATATTGAGTGAAATGTACCAGAATGTAAGGTGCTCTTGTGGGACAGTATAACTTGGGCAGCTTTTTCACAGTTTCTTTGGGTTGGCTGGTGGAAGGAGCAGAGCTGAAGAAATTGATCTGTTAATGAAAAAGTACTAAAATTAGGTATGAGATGACCTGAGAGAACCAGAGGCTCATAACACTTTATTACAAAAAATGACAACAAGCAACTTTCTGGCAGCCCCAGAGTATAAGTATGTCCATCAGCTATGGGAAAAAAATTTCAAAATCTTTTGGCTGGGTGGTAGTATTTACCAGGGTTTGGGAATCTTTAGTGGTATCCAAAGTTGTTGGTTCCTCATTGCTGGGTTGGAATGGGGAATCTCAATTTCTCTTTGAGGCATGGGATTTGTCATTTTTTGGAGGCCCTTGTTCTTGGGAAAGCTTCTGCAATTCTCCATTTGCAGTGACCCAAGTTATTACAGGGATATGGCTTGAGTTAGCGCTCCTATTGGCCAGGCTAATAAGATCCTTTATAGGGAAGGGTTTGATCATAGAAGGTGCTAATCTGGTGGGGTTTGGAGGTTTCTCTGAAGTTGAATCTATTTCTGATTTGAGCCTGAAAAAATGTGGGCGGCTGGGCCTGCAGGCTAGCGGCCTGCAGGGTCCTCGGGTTCAAATCTTGTAGTTGGGGGTTTTTTGTGCTAATTGATATCAGGAATTTGTCACCTGTCACAGGCCAGGGGAGAAATTTTGTGAGGGAGTTTCAAGTGGATTGGGAGGTTTCCCAATAATTTCTAATTTGACTTCTGATTGACTGATGCCTGTAGAATGCTTCAGGGGGCTATTAACTCCAGCTTGATTGGATTTTGATGATTTGACAGAAGCACATCCTGATTGGTTACATTGTAATTGCTTCAAATGGGGGCGGAACAAAGCCAACAAGTAGTACAAGTTGATTATGGATTCTTCCCAGGTTGGGACAAAGGTCTGGCTATTAGTGGATACTGTCATGGAAGAGTACATGTCATGGCCAGAGGCTGTCATGTACCAAGGCATTGAAGGGGAGCTTAATCCATCCAGATAACATGTAAAAAGGGCCCAGTAGAGGAATGGAGCAGAACAGGTTAGCTAAAGCAATCCTGAAGCTAAGGGGCAGTAGGCACCAAGGTTGTGAATGACAACTTTGGTCAGACTGAGGATGGTCAGGATGACCATCCCAGCTCTACTGTGGCCGTAGGGCTGAGGGATAGGAGGAGCAGGGGAGTCATAGGGAATGCCAGCCATTCCAGGATCTGGACCTGGCTGGTAGTCCATGGGTGTAGGTCTAGGGTGGTACTCTAGTCTTCTGTTTTGACTTCTGCTCAAGTGAGGTATAAGTTGAAATCCTAATAAGGCAAACAAAACTGAAATATTAATATACTTTATTTGACGTTGTCTGAACTTTATTTAAGTGTGGGAAAGTGGTTTTTATACCATTCATCTGGTATATCTTGTGTTGCAACCAAGTTTCTAGACTTGCCTGCTAATGTATCTTACAATACACAGGGGGCGCTCAATGAGTTGCCCCTTGACATATCTAACAACATGAACTAATCTGATGGCAATATCAAATGGCGGGTACTTCATCCTAATTAGGAGCACTGCCAATTCAACTTACTGATCCCCGCACAAGTTATTCCTTGGCTTCAAACCTTACATGAAACTTCCCACCATGCCACCCTCGTGTGGCCTTGTGGCTTTCCCCATATGGTATATTAATCACAATGTTCTACAATAAATGATACCTTATTCTTATTATTTTGTCCTTTCTATTGGAATTTTGTCTTCCCCACTTCCAAATACTGAATCCTCATTGGTTCAGTTGCAACACTTGGAAAATGTTACTTTCTACTTTTGGTGAGCCCTTGATGTCCCAACTCTTGGGTACTGGCTTCTGGAAGTAATGGGGAGCAGTTTGGGAAGTGAGGATTGGGATCTGAGTGGCTTGGCCTGAGCAGGGGAATTCTTTTGGCAGCTGGAAGATAATTGGCTGGCTCCATCATTATGAGATTTTACTTGGTTGGAGCATGAGGCTGGGGCAGTACCAATTAATTCTTCAGGTTTTGGATCAGTGCCTGTTGATTGGTGATTGTTTTTAATTTGTTCACAACCTGTAGGTAATTTTGAATCCTGCAGCTTAACTGAGGTGCTGTGCACAGCCAATTTATTGGCTTCATTACCAGCAACCTTATTTGCTGCAAGATTATTTTTAGCACCTTAGTGCAATTGGTGGCAGGGGAAACAGCAGCAGGAACCAGCATTATTTTATATCTGCTGGTTGCATTCTGCAGCAGATCTGCTTGATAACAGATCTGCTGCAGAGCCAGAAGATCTGATTTAGAGCAAATTGGGGCTCCCAGCCCAATTGTGGTATTGGGGCTAGGTTCCCCAATGCCAATGGGAGCCACAAGCCCCTGGGCCAGTATTAAAACTGGCCCCAGGACAGTACCTGGTCTCAGGTTGATTCAAACTGCCCAAATAGACCAGGGCAGTTTGAATTGGCCCTCGCCTGCCCTGGTGGGTGGTTGGGGGTTTGAATCCCCCAGCGGGCTTTTGTGGCCGCCCTCACTTTTGCTTGGCGGCTGGGTGTGAGGATTTGAACCCTGTTCCTGTTTTTGATGGGCTGGTCTTTACAGTATACCAAGAAAAACCGCTCATCAATGGTGTGTGCTAAATCCTCCAGTTAATTAAGAGGTTTAGCGGGGAGTTGGGAGGTTTTCTTGGTGTGGCAAGGGAATAATGTCCTATCCAAGATGTTGAGCAACTTGTGTTATTGCTGGTATGTTCAAAGCTACAGATAGATGTTAGCCCTGCCAATGTACTCTACCTAATCCTATGCAAGAGCACTACAGACTACAATAGAATAGAACTTTGAAGATAATTACGTTTATTGGAACTGGAGTACAATCTAGCCAGTGGCTGCAATCTATAAAGGTGTAACTAAGAACTTGTTGTCATCCTTTCAGGCATCTATATCAATATATACTGCAACAGCCCTTGTTCTTGTCCTTTCAGACAGTTCCCAGTGACTACCTTTGCAATAGGTCCATTTTTGCTTGCTGCGCCTATCCTGATTGGCTGTCATTGGCATGTGTGTTGCTATTGGCCTTGACAGGCGTACATGGCACTTCAGCTACAGCCTACACTCTTCTTGAGCTAGCCTACTGTCATTTATTGGTTGGCTGTTTCTTACATGCCTATTATTGTGCTATGAAACTTTGCCGTATTTAGTTGATGCTTAGAAATTGTCCCTGTTCAGCCCTCTCACATTGGAAGGTGGAATTCCAGTATTCCATTTGTAGGGCTTAATCAGTGATCCTTTTCTGGATGAAAGCCTTCTGCTTATTAATGCAATGGATTGAATTGGGGATTATACGCCGTATAATAGCAGACTCAATCCAGTATCAACCTGTGGATTATCCGCTGTGTAATGCTGACCCAAACTTGGTATTTCCTTGACATATGTACATCACTTGTTTTATATGTTCATAGACACCATCAGGCTTGGTGAGGCTGAGTTGATACAACGTCCAGAAGGATGGTATGGGCAATATACAGCTGATGATTTAGCTATTACATGCCGTGTAATCAATGATAATCACTATATTGGCTAACGTTTATACGTTGTATAATAGCCATATCAACTAGTAATTATATGGTGTATAATATAACACATTGGAATGATAATCAGTGATAATACAGCGTATAATTGTTGCATCTATCCTAATAAACTAACAATTATACGGTGTATAACTGCCATATCCATTATAATATATTAGTGATTATACAGTGTATAACTGTCATATCATTTATAATATATTAGTGATTATACAGTGTATAATTACTACACTTAATAGAGTATCAGCCTAGTGATAGTACAGCATGTAAATGTAATGATCTGTGTGTAATGATTAGCCTGATTGTTTGTGGTCAATCAGCCTAACCTTGCACAAGGCCAAAGGGGGGAGTAACTTTACAACTGCCCTATGTTATCAAGTTGGCTCCCATTTTATGGTGGGGCCTACTTTCTGGCCCAGACGTCCCTCTGCCAACGTCAAACAGTGCTCTTACTAACACTTGGTATCCTGACAAAATGTGGTTATTTCTGCTAAGAAAAGACACTTTAAGACTACAGGAGGATCTCAAAGGCTTACTTAGGGGATGGTTGGTTTAAGGTTTCTCTTATGATGAAATAGCAGAACAGTTTAATCAGTACACTGGCACTTCCAAATATGGTATATCCTGGAAAACAGTGTGCCTGCTCTGTAGATACTCTAGTTGGTAGGGAGTGTAGTTTACTGAGTATTCTTTCAGAGATATTGTTATTTGATTTGGATAGGTTTGGATCATCTATTGTGATACCACTTTTGAGTATATACTTTTTGAACGTATATACTTTAAAGTAAGGGAATGATTTGAAAGATAATTAATATCCTTATTAAAATAGAAGTAAATCATTATATAGTTTGTTTATATGCCATATGATGTCCATATAAATCATGTATGTCATGTGGTTTGAAATGATCAGATGGCTTATAAAATCAAGAGGTTCACCAAGTTTAGCGTCTGTATTAGGCTTTAGGGCCACCTTCTACTCAGTAGTTGAGTCATTTCTTGGGGGAATGGTTCCCTGAAAGGGAGTGATCAAAGCCATTATGACAATAAAGTGTATTAACCTCTACTCTTTGATCAGAGCTTACCTCTCTGGATCTCTAAATTGAATTTTTTAACTAAATGGGTTTTTACTTTGGTTCACAACCTCCAACTATCTTGGTACTGCAGAACTTTATTGAAGCTTCAATATCACTCCTAGAACATCAACCTTCTTAATCCAACACTTCCTTTGTACTACATTGATAAAAGTGATTACATTCAAGGGTTATATTGTAAGATTACACTCAAAAAGTGCTCTTTTACTGTCTTGTTAGGTTTGAAAGATAGAGGTAACGTTCTTCTGCTTATTATTGTCTGGATGGCAAATTTGATGAAAAAGTTGCTATTTAATCAAAGCAACTGAAAAACAATAAATGGGATATATGAATTTACTTGACAGTAGTTTTAAAAGCTATGGTGACAACCAAAAATACCTCAGATTTAAACAAAATGATTTCAGATTTAAGCAAAATCCAAGTTGCGTGAGATTCAGGATTCAATTAATTTATAAAATTTCAGTTAATAAATAGAATATCAAACAAATAATAAAATTTCACTAGCCCATTATACAAAATTATATAAAACATCAAGCAGTGTAGTTCAAACCACAAACAAAATGAACTGATGCAACAAGTGAAATGGATGGATGCTGTTCCGGAGTATATTATAATCCAATCAGGATTCATATGAGGCACCAACAGAAGAACTAAAGTGAAACAAAACTTGAGCAATCTAGAAGTGAGATTACACAAGCACAAAACAAAATGAACTCACACAAGATGTGTAGTATGAGCAGCCTAAAATAGAAAAACAAAAATTTAACAGCCAATCAACAGCTATCCAATTTAGGAACAGAGGCATTTTATCCATTTTCATGGCTCCAGATTTGTATGAAAAGGTTTTGAGAACCTTCCAAATATGGACTTGAGATTACAATAAAAATAAATCATTAACTTTTAAAAATTTCTACTTTTAGTGATTTTATCCTAGGTTTTTTAAAATGGTTTTTACTAGCAATATCTTTGACGGCGCCACAGCAGCCAAGCCAGCTTCAATGGAGGCAAGGCTCAGAACGTGGAGGCACCTGTTTACAGCCAAGCCTTTGAGGCGGGTAACAAGGAAGCTGATCTGTACCTGACCACCAACCCCTATGGCTTTGACTTGTTCAGTAGTCACATAGTGTCTAGCTCTGCCCCTGCTCTTGTACCCACCCCGCACAAGCTGCCCACCAACCAACCAATCAGGATGGTAACCTTGATTTGGAACAACTTCCTGCCATTAGCCAACCTGCCCCCCCTACAGCCAATCAGGCTTAAGCTCCCCTGGCCCAGCGCCCCAAGCAACAAATTATCACCGCCCAAATTCTTCAGGAAATTGTGGCACTGAATCTACAGGGTCTGTCCTGGGAACAGATTGCCGCCCAGTTGCAATTTACCCAAGCTACTGTCATGCAGAAATTCAACAACCTGATGAACAGGGGGAATCTGATTGGGACGGCCAAGAAGCCCAAGAAGGCCCCCAAGTCACAAATATATGAGGCATACCCAATCATGCTTGACCTCCACCAGTGGGATCCCAAGCTTCCCTTGACCCAGGTCTAGAAGCAGCTTGCACACCATAACATATGGGTCTCCAAGCGCATGGTGCAGCTCTGGATGTATGGGAAGGTGGCTTCCATATGGGTTCTTACCAATTTTGCCGGCAACCAATGGGATGGTGCTGAGGATTCCCTGTATGACACCGCCATTGAATCAACCCTGTTCCAATGCCTGACTAGTCTAACTGATGATGTCATGTTAATCTTCTATTACAAGCTATCAATAGCTTTTGATGATTTTGGCAAGCAAGGAAAAGCCGCCGCCAAGAATAGAAGGAAGAAAGTCAAGAAGGGGACGTTCATTGGTCCATTTCTGGCTGTTTCAGCCAAGAGTTTTGTCTACTATTGAACAAACCCAGATTTCATCAATGGCTACTCATACAGCCACATCCTTGGTGGATTACTTGACTCCTGGGATGGCTCAAATTCCAAGTACTGGGTTTTCTTGAGCCACCAGATGGAGGGTAGCTCCACTGCCCTCAAGGCCATCCAGGGACGCGGGCACCAGGCCTCAGTCTACCCCGCTGGCCATGCAGACGTCCATCTGGCTGATATTGTCTTCTTCAACATGGGATCCACATTACAGGAGCGCCACCCTCAGGCTTTCAACAACCTCTATCTTGGGGTCCTTGACCACAATTTTCTCTTTGGCTGCCAGATGGTGGCTGACTTGTTTGCGCAAATGGTTTTCCATGTGAACATGGGCAACCAATCACATAAGGATAAGCGCCTTCCACCTTGGGCCACTGCCACTTAATAGCCCATTCAGCCAATGACTGATGAGGAATACAACGAGCGTTATATGGCAGCCATCATGCAAAATCCCCCTGCCTCCACCCCCACCACCAATACCAATACCCCTAACCTGCAAGCCCAACCCACCCAATCCCAGACCCCCCAGGCCAGCACTGCCTCTAACGCTTCCTTCCCGCGTTATTCTGCCTCCTAGGCATCACTCTCCCCCACCCCAATAAACCCCTGTCACCAAAAATTTTCTATTTATATTGTCTTTTTTTGAATTTCAATTGTTCATGTTCTCTTTGTTTATAGTTGGTTTTATTCTTTATGTTCAGCTTATTTCTATAAAATCATATATTTACTATGTCATGTATCTAGATCCAGAACACGGTTATTTTTAGCACTTAAACATAGCCCCTTGTGAAAATATTAACAACAATTTGGTGATCAGTAAAATTTTAATTAGAAAATTATATTGTTAACTGTTTTTAGATAAAGTTGTTACTGATCCAAATTCAAAACCTTAATGATAATCTTTAAGTCAATCAGGAGCCAAGTGATAAAGTGATTGTTGTGACATAAAGGAGTATTCAATAATTCTTTGATGAATGTGTGCTAATTAATATGATTGGCTGGATGTTTTGCCATTGTACGCCATTGCCGCTGTGGCAAGTTGCTGGTGGACTAGTGCTAACCCAGCAGCTGATTGGGCACTAGTCCACCAACAACTTGCCACAGCAACAATGGCATACAATGGCAAAACATCCAGCCAATCATATTAATTAGTGCATATGCATCAAAGAATTATTGAATGACCCTTTATGTCACAACAATCACTTTATCACTTGGCTCCTGATTGGCTTAAAGTTTATCATTAAGGTTTTGAATTTGGATCAGTAACAACTTTATCTAAAAACAGTTAACACTATAATTTTCTAATTCAAATTTAGCTGATCACCAAATTGTTGTTAATATTTTCACAAGGGGCTATGTCAAGCTCCAAAAATAATATGGTAATCAAGGAAACAATGCCAACACAAAGCAAACAACACATATCAAGATGAGCGTAAAACATATACAAAATGGGATTAAGATGGGATAATGTAGTAGATGGGAAAATAAAAAGGAATAAACAAAGAGGTAACAGTATCAAAATACTGCAGAATTTATTGGGGCAAAAGCTATAAAAACATATGGAAAGGTTAGTAAAAAAACAATGAGAGAATTGGAGAAGCTTCTGAAGGATCTCAGCTTGGTGATTTCCAAAATAAAGGACATTGACCGCAAGGTCAAAGCCAAAGTGAAGTCTGCTGTCCTCACTGGGGACAAAATTGACAAGGTGTCCGCAAAGGCACTAATGTCAAAAATGCCAGACACCCCAGAGAAGACAATTGAGAGCTTACTAAATATTCAAAAAAACTGTGGTTGAGGGCCTGCAATTTAAGGCATACAATCTTTCTGTGCCGTCTGTCTGGGTTGATGACCCAGAGATAAATGAACATCTCAAACCCTCCAAGCATGCCAGGGCAGAGGATACCAAATTGCCTGTGCAATTGATTGCGCCAAGAATGGCCAAGCTGGCCTAGGCTGCGGGCAAGGAAGAAACACAAGAAGGTAGCCTAAAAAACAAAATTAATAAATTTTCAAAAAAACTTACCTTTTTTCTTAGAAAATGTAGACAGTAAACTCCGCCAAGTCCTGGTCCCCTTTCTCCTGGCCACCTTTTATGAAAATTATTCCACTCATGTGGCAAAGCAATTGTATCTGTCCCCCCCTGACGTGCGGGAGCTGGAGGACTGTATCCATGGGTCCTTTCTGATGTTGCAGGAGGTGTTGGCAGAACTTACACATGCCAAGGGGGGCATCTGAGTGGGCAGTTACTGCCTACAAGGATGCCCAACTGGTCTGCCTGGACCCGGTATCCCTCAATGAAGTTTACACAGTAAACTCCATTGAGCTTGCTTGGATGTCCTGAAAACTCTCCCATTCAAGAATGTACCGGAGATGGGCTGGGCTCATACAGCTGCTTGCTTCTGCTTCCCGTTGGAGCACACCCTGTCTTACCTATTGGAGAACTTTGGGTGTACAGTGGGAAAATGGGCTGTTGCAGATGCAATAGCTGTAAAGAAGACCAAGATACTCCTGGCGGACTTTGGGTTGGCCTGGAGTGCCAACAAGACGGGGCTCCCTGCAGCCATGGAGCTGACCTTTGCAAAGACCAGGCACAACAAGAAGATCAGCGCAGTCTATAATAAACTGTGTGGGTTCACAGAAGCCTTTGCAGGACAATGGCTTCATCTGGTTGTTTACCTGGGGTTCCTATTCTACTTTGGGATGAGCGCGTCTGTAGAGGACCTGGACGGGGTCCTTCTGGGAATTGACAAGGCCCGGCTTGCACTCAAGGGGAAGAAGGTCCCCCCTGGATACAACCTGGTTGATCATGTGATCCAGGACGCCCTGGTCATGGCTAGGATATACGGGTTTATAGCCCCACCTGATAAGCTGCTGCTTCACTCCCACCTGACCCTACTTCCTTTCACCAGCAGGAGGGAGTATTTCAATAAGGGTGTATTCAGCATTCACGGTGTGGCGGTGGAGGTTGTGCGCCACCTCCATTGCGGGGTGGGTACATACCAAAGAACCCACTACATGCGCACACAATAAAAATATGATTCCAATAAATTTTATTACAATTTATAGTATTCTAATTATAATAAATTTTTATAATTTATTTTCAGCAAACCAGTTTTCCAAAATATATTGCAGAAACAGTTCTCATAAAAGCATAAAATTATATAATAATAAAATAAATTCTAAATTGTACATTTTACTTTTAATTTTTTAAAACTATTTTTATATTTATTTGACCAAAGTGATTTAAATATTTTTGTGTAATTCAGTATTGAGCGTTTTGGATTACCTCAGATGGCATAATAAAATAATATATAATAAAATAAATAAATTACTTACATCTATTGATGGATCTTCTGAATGTGATTGTGGGCATGGAAACATCTAAATATAAAATGATAATTAATAAATCTTGAATAGTAAATAAGAGAATATAAAAAAATTGGACACACTAAGCCTTTAATTGATTGGCTGTTTGGCTAGGCACACAGGGATAAAAAAATCAGTGTGGCCATAGAATTTGGCTACGGTCTCAGCTGGGAGGGTGTGGATCCCAGCCTGCAGCAAATTAAAGAGGTCCTTGGTCCCAGTTGGGGTTCCTCGCTTGATGACTTGCTTGAGCCACCCAAAGACTTCCTCAATGGGATCTAGGAAGGGAGAATAGGTGGGAGGAAGAGAAGGCGTAAATTTGCTGTGGCCAATTGCTGGGGGCCCACTGCAATACTTGTATCAATCATTGGGAATTCCTCAAGAATGCCAGCCACCTTGTGGAGACCAACGTTGTCCAACACAATTATGTTGGTGAAGCCAGGGCTCGTGCGCCTCAGGTGCTCCTGGACCAATTGGAGAAATTATAGGAAGGTCCAGCTATTATGGGGGCCTAGTATTATTTGGTAGAGCTTGACCCCCTTTGGACTGAGGAGAGCCACCATTGAGTAGGCTGTGGCGCGGACTGCAGCACGCCAAGCCACCCCGTCATTGGAGCCTTTTGGGACATAGCCATACTCATTGCGCATTGATGAGGCAAATGCTGATTTGTCAATATAGTAAAATTTGACTGTTCCCTTGGCTTTGAGGGCAGTGTACGCCTCTGTGTAGTTTTTCCAGATGTCAATATTGGCTGGGCTGTTTCTGTTGTAGGGGGATACTCCAAGCTTTTTCCAGGAAAAGCGCATTCCCTTGACCAAATGATAATAGAAGGAAATTGAGGCCTCAATCCCAAAAGTAGATTTAACCATGGCCTGTATATTTTCTAGTTCAAGATGGCAGTCCCGGGTTATCTACTGGCGGATTGCCCATTTGTGCTCCTTGGTGAGCATGGTTGACACACGCAAGGATTTCTCCGCGGCAAGGACACAACCAATATTAATGAATTTATGGAAGGTCTTGCTGGCATACTTGGGATCCACTCCAACAATGGCCGCAGCCGCCTTGTAGTCACCTGATTCCTGCTTTAGCTTAAGCAGGATGATGCATTTGATGTCAGGGATGCGCTTCTGGGCGGGCTTTGTGGGTTCAGACAAGCCAGGATCCTGATTGATGACAGGCTTGCAAGGCATGGGCACCTTGTTATAGAAGGCTGCAACTTTCTTTAGCACTAGCTGTTCCTCATTGGTTTGGTAGAACTGGGGCTCCTTGTCATCCTCCTGATTGCCATCACTGACGTAGGGCTTGTAGCTAGTATCAAGTACAGGCTTCACCTTCTCCAGCATGGCTGACAGGACCAACTCTTGCCGGTACACAACATCAAACACATATGAAGTAAGTCCTACCTCCTTGTTTCTAACTTTCATTGTAGTGGTGACCTTGGTTGGCTTCCAGTTCAGCTTTGGGACCCGAGGGTTTATGCTCTGCACCCTAGCAGCTTGTGCTCCTTGAAACGGCTGTGTCAGTGCAGTGTCACTATGAAACTCTCCTCTCCCGTCTCCTCCTTGAGTAGGCACTTAGGTTGCATTAACTCTATTCTTTGACCTGTGGAGGCGACCACAACCACGGCGCACAACGGGTGTATTGGTACTCTGGTATTTTGTTCCTTCCATTTTAAAATTTAATAAAATATTAAATAAGACTTAATTAAGTTACTCCCTAATTTTAATTTTTGCTTTTATCTGAATATGGATATTTAATTAAAGTTTTCCCACCCAATATCCCAATTATAGATTTTTTATTTCTTAATTAGTTGTTTTTGGTTTTACAACGCCCATTTTAGAATACCTGAAATAATTTCCACCCATTTTACTAGATTTTACTGCCAAATTCAAACACCCAACACAATATTTTTAAAATTTATGTTTCAGATCTTGTGTCTTATTTTAGATATCTTGGTATCATTCTTGATTACAGTCTATTACACACAACACTTTAGTGATTTTGTTTACGTAGTGAGTTGCTATTGTGTTTTTTTTTGGTTTGCGTTTTGACACACCTTGCTTGGGTGTATTTTGTCACCGATTCACATAGTAAATATATGTACACAGAAAGTCAACCCACACCATTTTGTTTGTGAATCAATGTATTTTGGATTGTATTTTGAATGGTTTTGCTTTGTGTGTGAGCCCTTTGTTGCTGTGTTGACTCATTTTGCCCATTAACACCATTAAACCCTGTTAACAGAGCACATATTTTAACCTGAGAGATGCATTTTGTTTAAATCTGAAATCATTTTGTTTAAATCTGAGGTATTTTTGGTTGTTACCATAGATTTTAAAACTACTGTACTTAAATATTGAATAATTTGATTGAATATATAGTATTTGTCAACTGACATAATATGGGGGTTTGGGGAAGTTGAGGGGCTAGCCATGAGGCTGGTTTGTAACCAAAAAGCGGGGATTTTGGGGGGTTTGGTTAACTGATATCCAGTTAATTGACGGTTATGTCACACTTTTCCCCTTCATTCATTGGCTCAGTGAAATACCTTCATCTGATTGCCATTGATGACAAAATTGAGTGACTGACCTTCTTGATCAACCAAGTGGTAATTATTGGACGTGGCATGGCAAATCACCTTGTATGGCCCAGACCACTTTGGAAGGATTTTTTTGCTAAGTGACTGAGATACCAAATTCTTGAAAACTAAACCTTCAGTTCCAATAGGTATTTTTTTCAACAGTGGGCGCCGCGCGCGCTTTTGCTCTTAGCTTTTCAGCTGCCTCTAAGACTTGACGTTTAACTTGATTGCGGGCTTCTGACATGGTAAGTTTGCTTGAGCTTATATTATTAATGTCTAGGCTTTTGATAGGAACACCATATAAGAGTTTGTATGGCTTAAGCTTTGTTGTTGCTTGAACTTGAGAGCAGTAGTTCTATAACGCTGTGGGTAAGTGAACGTCCCAATGTGTGATGTCTTCTGTTGTGATCTTTTCCAAGCTCTGGATCAAGGTTTGGTTAAAGCGTTCAGTTAATATGTTGCATTGTGAATTGTAGGCAGTGGTAAGTTTATGTTTGGTACTAACCATCTTGCAAAAATTTTCTACCAGCTTGTTTTGAAAGTGATCTCCTTAATCACTCAGCAGGACTTTAGGAGGTCCATATACAATAAAGATCTCTTTTTACAAGAACTTGGCTGTGGTCTCCACATTGTGCTCCTTGGTTTCTTTGGCTACAAGCCATTTGCTAAAGTACTCTGTTGTGACTATTATATATTTGTTTTCACTAACACTCTCTGTTATAGGTCTAATGTAGTCAATGCCCCACATTTCAAATAATCTGCTCACTGTGATTGGGTTAATAGGCTTGGATACTGGATGCTTCTTTTCAAAGATCTGGCACAGGTGACAGCTCTTGATGTATGTTCTGATGTCTTCAAAGTAGTTGGGTCACCAAAACTTCTCGCGTAAATTGTCTGCTGTGGTAAGGATTTCATAGTGTCCTGTTCCTTCATGGACTTTGCAAAGTATCAGCTGGTTTTCTTCTTTCTTGGGGACCTTCACAATGCAACTGTGCATGCTTCTGTACAGGGCTTCTCCATGACCCAGTGTATGTGTCTGCCATTCTCTTGTTGCTTGCTCAGGATGAAGGACAACGCCATGTTGTCTGTATAAAAGGTAATGTGGTTTCCTAGTACGTAGTACTTGAATTTGAAAAGTGCTCTAATTACTGCTAACACCTCTTTATCATAGATGCTGTAACGTAGCTCTGGGCCACTGAAAAACTTGCTTGTGTACTTGACGGGTTTGAACAGACCTTCACATTCTTGTGCAAGGACTCCCCCTGTTGCTTCTTCTGAGGCATCAGTAAATATTGAGAACTTCTCCTGGAATTTTGGGTGGATCAGGATGGGCTCCTTAATGAGGCACTCTTTCAATGTCTGAAAAGCAACCTCCTGTTCAGGAGTCCAGGTAAACTCCGTCCCTTTGTGAAGTAACTTGAATAGGGGTCTAGCTATGTCACTATAGTTCTGTATGAACCAGGAATAGTGCCCAATGGTACCAATGAAGGACTGTAGGTGGGCGACGTTGGTAGGTACTGGCTACTGTGAGATTGCTAACACCTTGTCAGCATCAAGGTGTACCCCCTCTTTGTCCACTACATTTCCTAGTACGTGGAGCTTGGTTTGAAAAAGCAATAGCTTGGACTCATTGACTGACAGCTGTGCCTTGCAAATACGGCCAAAGACCTCAGTAAGTGTTTTCAAATGCTCTTTGAAAGTAGTGTTAAACACTGTAATGTCATCTAGGTAGACTGTCATCTTCTTGTAAAGGAGATCAGCAAAGATGGAGTTCATGGCATTCTGGAAGATACATGGGGCTCCAAAGAGTCCAAAAGGCATGCGCTTGTACTGATATTGACCTTGTTTGGTCACAAAGGCAGTCTTGATGATGCTTGTGGGCTCCATTTCCAACTGGTGATACCTGGAGAACAAGTTTACGTTGGTAAAGTACTTGCAGCTGACGTACAATGCCAATATCTTGCTTATGAGAGGCAGAGGATAGTTATCAGCCTTGGTGACTGAGTTCAAAGGTATGTAATTAACACACATACATAACTGTTTGTTCTTTTTAGGTACAATGACTACAGGCAAAGACCAGGGTGATGTGGACGGCTTGATGATGCCCTTGGAAAGCAGGTGGTCAATCTCCTGTTCTATGTAGTCCTTGTACTTCTTGGCTAAACAGTAAGGTGCTTTGTGGATAGGTTTTGCTGTTCCAGTGTCAATAATGTGTTTCTCTAGGTTTGCGGGTGGTAGAGGATCATCCTCATCACAAAAGAGGTCCTTGAAAATGCAAATAAAGGTGGAAAGCTTCCCCTTCTGACTGGCAGATAGTCCTTTGTTCTGTTCCACAGCCTCTGCAACAGTAAGGAAGGGCTCTCCTCCATCTTCTTGTAACTTAGAGTAGCTGACATCTATAGGAACCAACTTGTTGCGCTCAATAAACTGATTGTGGCGACAAAAGGAAATAGTGATGCCAAAGTCACTTAAAGCGTGATGTCCAAGAATAATATTGTACCTGGTAAGCAAGAAGATGGCCACAGAGATTAACACACGGACACCACAGATTTCCACTGTGAGGTCATGCACGACTCCAAGGCACTCCTTGGTTTTGCCATTTGCAAAGGTAAACTTTTCTTTGAATTTACTATATTCCTTCACTCCTAATGATCTTAGTAAAGACTCAGATATGATGTTAGACGTATATCCTCTGTCCAGAATAATAGATGTGGGGTGGCCTTCTACCTCCCCATTGATGTGTGGTGCTCCCTTGCTGATGATGTCAACCACTTCCTGGGCCTCTTGTAGCTTCTCTTCCATGACTGCAAACTGCTCTTCCAGATCTCTGACTCTGGTGGCCCCAAGGTAATGTACCATCTGAGCTCTAACACTGGGCGCTATTTCTGCCAAATTATATAGGGATATTGAAATCTGGGTGTCCACAAGGATCTTCAGCACATTAAGCTTAGGAGGTTTCATTTGAGGTAATAATGGTAATTTGAACTTTGGTTTCTTTAGGGTGGTTTTAGAGGAGGTTCCCTTTGTAATCTTAATAGTGGGTTCAACAGGGTAATTGACATCTTCCTCATCCATGGGAATCCCATAAGGTTCTGACTGTTGAGCCTCATGATCAGTCTGTTGAGCTGACTGGGTGTTATTAGCCTGTTCTGTTTCAGGGGTTACAGGGGGCACCTGATTAGTTAAGTGAGCATCAGGGGCAGGCTGTTGAGGCTTGGCTGCCTCAATCCCTTTTTGCTTCTCAGGTGTATTATAAGGATGAACAATGTGGCTGAGTCTGTGATTCTGGGCCACATTTGTTCTTACTGCATCTATGCTTTCCACCAAGTAGGATTCATCTTTAGATGTGGCAGGTTCTGTCTCCTTCTTGGTCTTGGGGGCCTGCTTTTGGTTCTTCTTGGGCTCTGTGGCCGGTGTCTTTGGCTTGTTCTGGCAGTTGGTTGGACAATGTACATAGGCATGTCTGTTGGCTCCCATCTATTGCAGGGTCCTTTGCAGGTGCCTGTTAGATGGCCTTGTTTCTTAAAGTTGTGGCAATATAAGTTTGACTTTGCCTGCTCACCACTAGTCATATGTGGTAAGTGTAGCCATTCCTTGTGCTAACTTCTTCATGTTCTCAGATATATCATCTGACAGTGGCATGATGGCCTTGAGTTTTTCCTTAGGCTTCACAACGGTGTGAGGGTGCAGTAACTGGCCTCTAGCCTTAAACTTCTCAAGGCAACAAATTAGAAAGTATGCTTCTTCTACATTGCTAGAAGCATGTGATTCAACAAATTGGTAGTATTCTGAGGTAAGCGTTTCACAGACCCAATCTAACCCTTGGTTCTCCAAAAAGGTCTGCTGGGAGTGCTTTCCTTCCACTGTGTCATAGCTACCATAGACAAGGTCCTGGTATTGGTTCAAAGAGTGTTTAATTTCTCAATAAACTCCTCTGTTGTCTTGCAGTTTGTTTGGTCTACTTCCTTTAGTTTAGCAATCACTGTTTTGATGCCACCTCCAAAACGCTTGAAAGCGGCTGATTTCCAGTTTGCACATGTATAGTTGCCTGTTGGTGAGCTGTGCCAAGCAGCAGCTCTACCTTTCAAGAAGTATTGGACTTTCTCAAAGCAGTCTCCTTGCTTAACCCTATGCTTCTTGCAATAGAGTTTAAAGCAGTTGAGCAAATTAGGTAATGTGGTTCCATCAAATAAAGGGATGTTCTGGGCAATAATAGCCTTTAACAGGTCCAGGGGTGTTACAAAGGTAACATTTTTAAGGCCCCAAGCGGGAATCAAACCCGCTCCTAGCCACCAGGCGGGGCTAGCAGGCCTGGGGAGATTTACCTGCGCCTGAATTTCTGCTTTTCAAAGCAAATCCAGGTGGGGGAACCATTCCCGCCCTGGTGGTAGCTGAGGGGCCCGCTTTGGTCCCCAAAAGCTACGCCCAAACCTTGGTGGGTTTGGCTGGGCCTGGGCAGGCTATTTTTAGCTGCCCAGTAAACCCAGATCAAGCCCACCCTCCATTAAGTAATTTGGGGTCCCCAATTGGGGACCCCTTTTTTAATCAAGTTCTTTGGGCTCAAGAGAGTCTGTCAAGCCAGTCCAAAAATGGTGATCAAATTGGAAAAAAAAACCCCAAAACCCCAGAAGCCAAACCTGCCAAAATCAATGACCAGCCAAGCCAAGATGGACCATCAAAAAGCCAAACAACTGTTCCTAAAAACCCCAAAAATAACCATGAAGCAGCCAACCAAACAGCAGAACCTGAAATGCCAAGCCTTGCCACACAGATAGCATCAGAAGAATACCCAGAGGCACCTGCATGTGAGTAAGTATATAAATCAGAAGCACTTGAAAAAGTTCTGTATTGTCATCCTTACCAAATAAAGTTGTTATGAACCTTTGGTTCACTAATCTGTTTCCATACCTATTTTTGATACTCTTCCATCTGCATACACCCAAGCGTCAGTACCCCTCTACTGGGATAGATAGTCAGACTCCAGTTGATAAAACCAAAGCCTTTGACTACTACTGCCCACCCAACGCTCTATTTGGCCCTGTGCATTTCACTGAGTATCCTGCCAATCCTGACCATAAACCCTGGACATTGGAAGACTTGCAGTGGTATACCCGCCCAAATGCTCCCAAGGAACCCTGCCAAATTGTCCAAGACGGCAAAGCAATCACCATCTACCCTTTGATCTTCAATGGTGTCGTAACTGTGCTGTTTTAGCAGAGTTATAAGGGGAAAAATATTTAGAGGATAGATAATAATCTTTATTGTGAGATAGTGATTATAATGCTATTGTGAATCAATGGATAGAAGGAACATGATTGGTGATCACACAGTTGGATGGAAGAGGAGGTGGCTTGATCCTGTTAATGAGTCAAGCGCCAAATTGAGGTATCCACCGTAAGGGATCATCATTTGCTCATGTTGACTGATTTGGTAATCCAAGTTGACTTCTGGGTTTGGCTTTGAGTGGCCGTGTAATTGGATTGCGGGTCACAAACCTGCTTGGTTGAAACCTTGCTGGCGGGTCAAGCCTGCGGTTTTGACACACACCCCAGCTGAAAGTTGGCCTCCTCAGGAGGCAGGTTGTCGGGGAGGTTGTCAGGAGTCCGGGCGCCATATTGAACCAGTTGTTGTTTGGTGGCAGGCAGGGAAGTTTCTTGTTGCTTCTGTCTTGCTTTGCAAGGTCATAGGCGGTTATGGTGTAGCATCTTGTCTTGCTTACATTTCCCAAGCCCTTGCACGAGGTAAGTGTTATTGTCATTTACCTTTAGGATTATTACTGGCCCTACTTTTTCAGGTTGTAGTTTGCTCTTGTCAGCATTCATGACCAAGACTTTGTCCCTGACTTCATGTCTTTGACAGATGGGAATGAAGGTCTTTTGTAAGTGTTCCTTTTCTTTGGCTGCTTGTTTGCTATTGGCTTCCATTACTTGAGGATCAGAACAAGGGGGACTTGACTTGGGATTTCCAGTTTGGGTCCTGTCAATGCTTGAATGATATTAGGCTGTGTGCCATATACCAGTTCAAACAGGCTTTTCCCTGTGGATCTGTTCACTTGGGTTGGGCACACAAGTAATGCAGTTGGTAGCTGCTTATATCAGTCTTCAGGTCTCCTGGCAGTGAGTTTGGCTAGGGCTTGCATGAGGCTACCATTGAGCCGCTCTACGCGTACATTGGCCTGTGAATGGTATGGTGTAGTGATAGTGTGTTTGACCCCATTTTTGGCGAGGTACATGTTAGTGTTTTCAGAGGTCAATTCTTTGCCCTCATTGGTTATAAGGAGTTCTGGCTTTCCAAACTTACTGATGATTTCTTTGCCAATAAATTGTCGGACGTTGTTACTGGTGAGCAATTTCACTGCTTGGGCTACTGGCCATCTTGTTGCAAAATTGATGGCTGTAATGATGTATTTTTTGTTGTTGTGCTTTCCTGGCATGGGGCCCACAATGTCCAGAGCCCATACCTTGAACAGTAGTTGGGTTTGAATGGGGAGTACAGACTTAGGCGGGGTTTTGCTTCTGGCAAACTTTTTGCAGACCTTGCACTGTTCTAACACTTTTTGGACATCGCGGTATAAGATCGGCCACCAGGCTTTATGTTTTAGGAATTTGTACAGATTTTGGCTCTTGGTATGTCCAAGATCTCTGTGGTAGCAAAGAATGTTATTGACTCATTGATGTGTGGGGATGTAGTGAATGGTGTGCCATCTGACATCTTTCTGTGAAGAGTCCCGTATACATCAGCATAGAGGTGCTCATTTTTGATGACCGTTTCTTTGATGATATTGGTTGTGCCTGCGGGGAACCCTTTGTATTTTTTACGGAGCACTAGGAGAGGCCAGTCTGGGTTGAGCCCATTCTCTCCCCTAGAAGCGCGGACATACAGGTGGGACAGGGCGTCTTCCATGGCAAGTTTGGCCCCGGGCTTATATTGGATGAGCATGTTAAACCTTTCTAAGATTTCCATCCACTGCGCTTGGCGACATGACAGGTTTGCTTGTGTCTTGAAATAGATGAGCGACTTATGATCAGTTAATGCTGTGAATTATTCCTGCCGTTCTAGGTAACAGCGCCATTTGACTAGGCAGTGTACAATGTCCAGTAGTTCTTTGTCCTGGATAGGGTATCTACACTTGCCATCTGTCAGCTTGTGTGGCTTGTAGGCTACGGGCAGGAAGTCACTGTCACTATTCTTAATTTGCAGAACTCCCCCAATGGATGCATCTGAAGCGTCAGTTTCCATCTGGTATTCTCCATCCTGTTTGGGGTATTGTAAGATGGGAGCTGTTGTGAGTTTTTCCTTGAGGCGTCTAAAACAGAGGTCACGTTGGGGGGTTCATACAAACTTGGACTTGGCGCCAGTTATGGTGGACAAAGGGGCGGTCAAGACGCCACAGTTGGGTATGAAGCGTCGTACATAGGCCACTATTCCCAAGAAGGTGCGTAGTTCTGACTTGTCCTTGGGGGTGGCATCTTGCAGATGGCTTGTATCTTCTGACTGTTGGGTTTGATACCGTCCTTTGAGACTATGTGTCCCAAGAAGGGTAGTTGCTCCTGGAAGAACTGGCATTTAGAGGGCTTGGCCAACAGTTTGTGTTGTGCCAGGGTCGCAAAGACTTCTTTCAGGTCATTGTGATGCTGTTCTACCGAGGGGCTGTAGACAATGATATTGTCCAGGTACACGAGGGCATGTCTGCCTATGTGTGGTGCAAACACTTCGTTCATGAAGGTTACAAAGGTGGACAGGGCATTGGTCATGTCAAAGTTGAGTACCACGCATTTTTAGGAACCGTACTTGGTGTGGAAGGCTGTCTTGGGGATGTCTTCCTCCTTGATACAAATCTGATTGTAACCTGCAGTTAGGTCAATCTTGGAGAAGACAGAGGCTCCTCCCAAGGCGTCAAAGAGATCGGCAATTAGTGGTAAGGGGTAACAATTCTTGATGGTGACTTTGTTCAAGGCGTGGTAGTCTGTGACCAGGCGTAAGGTGCCGTCCTTCTTGGCCACAAAGAATACGGCGGCCCCAAAGGGAGACTGTGAGGGGCGTATAAGTCCTTTTTCCAGTGCTTCCTTGAGATAGGCGCGCAGGGTGTTGTCCTTGTTTGGGGTCAGCCTATAAATGGGGTGTGCCTTGGGTACAGCCCCCTAGAGTTGGATGGAGTGTTGGATGTGCTTCTCAGGGGGTAGACCAGGTAACGCTTCCTTAAAGATTTCTGGGTGACGGGCCACAATATTGCAATCTTGCGGCGTGGAGGTGTCCTGATAATCCTTGAAGTGTATGATTTCATACTGGCAGGAGTCCCAGTCAATAGCTTTCAGGTTTTCCTTCTCATCTGAGGTCTCTGTGATGCGTACAAAGATGTGGTCTCATAGGAGTTGGTCTACAGAGTCTGGGTAGATTTGGTGATTGACACCTTCACGCTTGATGGTCAACACTGAGGTTGCCCAGTCCATGTGGGGGTTGTTTCTCTGTAACCAGTCTAGTCCCAGTACAATATCAAACTTAGAGAAGTCAATGACAGGACCTTGGATGGTGGAGTGGAGGTTCTCAAGCATGACAGAGAAGGGAGCAGTTTCTTTTGTCACGGCAATGTGATGTTCATCAGCCAGGACCATGTTTTTAATCCGCAAAGGATTAGTGGCCAGCTTGAATTTATCCACAAAGCTGCTGTTGACTAAGGTTTGATCTGCGCCCAAGTCCAAGAGAGCTGAGCCTGTGTAACTGCAAAAGCGGAAAGGGTAAGACATCAATTTATTGGGATGTCTGGCAATGGTGTATAGCACTGGGTCTTCTGAGGGCACTTGGATCATTGGGCATTGGTCCACGTCCTCAGGCTGGTATTCATTGTTGGGCAAGTCAGGAGTTGCGTGGGGAGAGCTTGGCTTGCTTAGTGCTCTCCCCAGGCTTTTCCCTCATCTTGGTTGCCTTGGGTGGCGGTGACACAGAAATGGGTACAATTTGATTGGCCGTTATTTCCGTTCCCATTCCCATTTGATCCTGTGGGTTTGTGGTTGTTGTTGTTACCATTACTTCCAGGAGGTGGTCAAGAGGAACACCCACTTGAATGTGAGTCTTTGGGTCTCTCTCGCTTCCCAGTCTGTGCCTTGTGCAGAGCGTTGGATGTTTGCTCCGCTTTTTCTGCTTCACGGTACAGGCTTTGTAGGTTGGTAACTTGGTCCAGGTTCACGTGTCTCATTATGTGCGACTTGAGAGCGTCGTAGTACATGAGGTGTGTTGCTGGAGTGTCAAAGGCCATGTCAGATGGGGCGCGGAGACGGAGTTCCTCGTAGGTGTGGGTGAGTTCTTTGATGGTGCCTGTCTGGGTTAGGTTCTTTACTTGGTGTATGATCATGAGTGCCGTATCCTTAAGCACAAACCTCGCCTAGAAGTCCTGTTTGAAAGTGTCCCAGTTCTTGTTGGTGTGCTCTTTGTGCCACTTGTTGCACCAAGTGCCAGTGTCATGGGTCAGGCAAATGGAAATCTCCGCAATCCAAAAACGCTGTGGGCATTCCATCTGAGCCAGCTTGCTTTGGGCGGACTGAATCCATGCGGCAGCATTGTTGTCGTTGGCCCCCGCAAAGGGTTCCAAGGCGGCGCTGCAAAGTCTTTGTGCTACATAAGCGGGCATGGTGGTTTTGTCAGCTGGTCGCGGCATTGAGGGAGGTGCCTGAAAGAAACCTTGTGCAGACATGGCGTTGAAGGCGGGTAGCGGGATCACCATGTTTTGGTAGAGGACAAACCCATCAGGTATCGCGGTACCAGGAGTATACAGCGTCCAGTTGGGCAGGAGGCCAGACATAATTCTGTCGAGGATTTGTTGGCCGTGGCGTGTGCAAGCAACAGGCGGAATTTTTCAAGATAAGGTAGGATGGAGAGCCTACCTGTGCTACAATGTTGTAACTGTGCTGTTTTAGCAGAGTTACAAGGGGAAAAATATTTAGAGGATAGATAATAATCTTTATTGTGAGATAGTGATTATATAGCTATTGTGAATCAATAGATAGAAGGAACATGATTGGTGATCACACAGTTGGATGGAAGAGGAGGTGGATTGATCCTGTTAATGAGTCAAGCGCCAAATTGAGGTATCCACCGTAAGGGATCATCATTTGCTCATGTTGACTGATTTGGTAATCCAAGTTGACTTCTGGGTTTGGCTTTGAGTGGCCGGGTAATCGGATTGCGGGTCACAAACCCGCTTGGTTGAAACCTTGCTGGCAGGTCGAGCCTGCGGTTTCGACAACGGGAAGTACAACAATCCTGCTGCCTACTTGGTCCCCATGGAACCACCCCTGACACCCAAACCAACCATCTCAACCTCCCCCACTTCTGATGCCTCTGGCCAGAGTAGTCAATTCCTGGGAGTGCTTTACCTTGCACTCACGGGATTGATTGACTCTGCCTTGCCAGCGGCTGGACCTTGGGCTGTGGCTGGGAAGGCCCTTTCCTACCTGGTAAAGTTAGGTCCCATCATCTGGTGGGCCATGCCAGTACCTGGCTCGACTCCTCCCTCACCTGCTGGAGCTCCACGGTACTCCTGGTATCCTGACAAGGGATTGAATGGAGAGCTTGCAGCCCCTCTTGGGGGATTATTGGAAGACATTTTGAAGTCTTCCCTGGCAGGATCACCAATGTAAGATTACACTTTAAAAGTGCTCTTTTACAAGTCTTGTTAGGTTCAAAAGACAGAGATAATGTTCTTCCACTTGTTATCGTCTGGATGGCAAATTCGATGCAAAAGTCGCAATTTACTCAAAGCGACTGAAAAACAATAAATGTGATATATGAATTTACTTGTACTTGAATATTGAATAATTTGATCAAATATATAGTATTTGTCAACCGACATAATATGGGGGTTTGGGGAAGTTGAGGAGGTTAGCCATGAGGCTGGTGCGTAACTGGAAAAAGGGGGTTTTGGGGGGTTCGGTTAACTGAAATCCAGCTAATTCGCGGTTATGTCACAATATAATGATATGCTGTTTTGCATAAAAGAATTGTTTTTGTTCTTTAGGTTAGATTGTTATACAAATGTAGCTTTAGATATTGGTAAGTGATTACATCTATTGGGTACCTCTTGCCAACCTCATACTATCTCTACCCATGAAGTACAAAATGATTTCTTAAGTGTACAGAGATATAGATAATTTTATTGTGAGCCACTTTGCTCCACTTAGGATCTGGTGGAGGATCCTAATTTTCACCAGATCGAATATAAATGCCAAATTGAACATCGCATTTTGAATCGATGCGGTTAAAACTGGGGATCCATATCTCGGTGAGGATAGATCAACAAATGAAGTAAGGAGGCGAGCAAAGCCGTGAAAATAGATTCAGATAAGTGGGTATGAACCATGATGATAGGAAATATCGTGTTGTCTTTATTACAACCCTGCTTTTTGAACTCGTATTTTCAATGCGCATCTCAAAGAGCGAGCTTTGCTTTAGAGTTTATTAAAGTTGGTAAAGCTCAGGACTGAGTGTGATACCCGATTCAGGTTTCAGGACAGAAAAGCTGATTCGTGTATTTAACTACATACCCCAGCTTCAAATACAACTTCGACTCCTGATTTTTCAACTAACCGGTGGAAAAATGTATTTTGGTTTGGTATTTATTAAAGAGTCGATGAAAAACCAAGCGCCCCTATTTCAACCTCAAAAGCCATCCAAATTACAGATTTTTTAGCTTTGGTGGTGAATAAGAAAAAGATATAGGGTCTTCCACTGCTTATCCTTTTACATTCAAAAATGGCATACGGAGATAGATCTAACGGTGGCTATGGCGGCTCCAGTGCCGGTTATGGTGGTTCCAGTGGCGGCTATGGCGGCAGCAACGGTGGTGGTTACTCTCGTGATGACCGCTCCCATGGAAGCAGCCGTGATTCTGGAAGAGGTGGTGGCTATGGCGGAAGCAGTGGCGGCTATGGTGGCAGCTCTCGCGGAGGTTCTCGCGGTGGCTCAGGCGGAAAGTGGGATGACGGTGCGCGTCTTGCTAAGCCCACCTGGAATATGTCCGAGCTCCCAATTTTCGAGAAAAATTTCTACCAAGAACATCCTGAGATCACTAACATGGCTCCCTATGAGGTCGAGTCCTACCGCTCCGCTAAAGAAATGACTGTAATCGGCTCAGACATCCCTCGTCCAGTTCTGCGATCTCGATCAGGCCAACTTCCCTGATTATGTCCTCAAGGAGATTCTCGCCCTTGGTTTCGAAGCTCCTACCCCTATTCAATCCCAGGGTTGGCCTATGGCCATGTCAGGTCGTAATGTAGTTGGTATCGCCCAGACTGGTTCAGGAAAGACATTAGGTTATTCTCTTCCTTCTATCGTTCATATCAATGCTCAGCCTTTACTTAAGCCTGGCGACGGGCCTATTGTTCTTGTACTCGCACCTACCCGTGAGTTGGCTTGCCAAATTCAATCCGAGTGCACCAAGTATGGAAAAAGCTCTCAAATTCGTAATACTTGCATCTATGGTGGTGCCCCTCGTGGACCCCAAGTTCGTGATTTGTCCCGTGGTGTTGAAATTGTTATTGCCACTCCTGGTCGTCTCATGGACATGTTGGAATCTGGCTGTACTAACCTTCGTCGTGTCACTTATCTTGTTCTTGATGAAGCTGATCGCATGTTGGATATGGGGTTCGAACCTCAAATCCGCAAGATTGTTGACCAGATTCGTCCTGATCGTCAGACTCTCATGTGGTCAGCCACTTGGCCCAAGGAAGTCGAGGCACTGGCTCGCGAATACCTTAAGGATTATATCCAAGTTAACATTGGTTCCCTCACTCTTTCCGCTTCCCACACAGTTACTCAAGTTATAGAAGTATGTTCTTCTCATGAAAAGCCTGCCAAGCTTAGCAAGCAGCTCGAACGTATTATGAACAGTGAGCAGCAGCGCTGCATTATTTTCACTGCTACCAAACGCACTGCTGATGATATCACACGTTCTCTTCGCCGCGATGGCTGGCCTGCCTTGGCCATCCATGGTGATAAAGTTCAGTCAGAACGAGACTCTGTTCTTAAGCAGTTCAAATCCGGGCAATCCCATATTATGGTTGCGACTGATGTCGCTAGTCGAGGCATTGGTATGTACTAGCATATCTCCTAGCCAAACCAAGTTGAGCCGCGTGCCAGCTGTCGCAGGGCGGCAGGCCCGTGGTGGTCCCAAGTGGGCCTAAATCTCAAACAGTTTTTAACTTTCGGCGTGACACTAAGTTTTAATCGGAGGAGCAATGTTTGGTTGTTGCATCTCTTTTGCATCTTCCAGTGGTTAACCGCTCTTTCGGTCTGCTAAGTCTGTCTCGTCGCAATCAAAAGCGCTCTTGGCGAAGTTATTGATATTGCTTTATTTTATTTTATATTTCTTGATTCCATGCTAACTTTTATTAGACGTCAAAGAAGTTAAATATGTTATCAACTATGACTTCCCCAATAACATTGAGGTATTTGCACTTATAATCCATATCTGACTTTATTAGGATTATGTCCATCGTATTGGTCGTACTGGCCGTGGTGGCGAAACGGGCACCGCCATTACCTTCTTCACAGCCGATGACTCGTCCAAAGCTAAAGATCTTTTGAATATTCTCACTGAGGCCAATCAGCAGATTCCTCCTGAGTTGGTTCAGTTTTCTCGTTCATCTAGAGGTAACATTTCCCCCTTTACTCATACTAACTTAATCAGGCGGCGGTTCAAGTCGTGGTGGTAGAGGTTACGGCGGTGGCCATGGAGGAAGCCGTGGTGGAGGTCGCCGGTGGTAGTATCCTTACAACATAGATTCACGTTTCCCTTTTTGCATTTATTCTATATATGTATTATCTATTAAGATTACAAAGTAAAAGTATTAACGATGATTGTAATCCAACTTGCACTTTTAGTTACTCCTGGAAAGAACAGTATATTAAGCGTATTACTTAAATCTTAATCTAAGCACCCTAGATTTTCAGTATAACTGTACGTTCATAGTTTTGTGGGTTGAGTTTAAATCACGCTTTATGGTCTTGGTACTACTCTTGAACCTAAACAGGGTCTTACCAAACTTTAGGTTTTTCGACTACCTTTTTTAGTCAACCTAATCGCAATAAAAGAAGATAGCTTTGCATAGCTAGCTCGTGATTGGTTTTCTGTGAAAAATGCCAACTTGACAAGAATTTTTTGGCCTAAAGCCATTATAGCTAGAATTTACAAACCTAAATGTGGTTTTTATTCACATTCATTGATTTTTTGTTTTAGCTTTTTATAGACTTTGGCAAGCTTTGGTTGAAGTATCAGACTATTCAAATCACTTGTGACGAATCAAAGAAATGCAGCCAATCTGCTAAATAAAACCTAGATTCCGTTCAAGCAAAGCATAATGGTATCGATGGTTGGGCATGACTAAACCATCTTAAGGCAAGGTTGTAGCAGTGACAACTACCAATAGCCTAATTCTTTTCTCTGGTTGGTGTTAGGATTTGAATTTGATTGATTTGTGCTGTAGCTTAGTGGTGGTAGGTCATGTTTGTGTACTTATATCTGTTTGTGTTTTAGGTTACCCTGAAGATCACTAATGTGATTGTGAGAATCAAAACTCAAGAATTTAGGTTTTAACATTAATAGATAAAAACTTAAAATGCATTTCTATTTAATATCAGGATAATGCTGTTGTGCTAGCCCCAGTCTCAATAAACTCAGATCAGATCCTGAACTTATTTTATTCATTAATATTATTCCAAGCAAGTAAAGATATGAGGCCCAGAAAGCATTTTATACTTATTTCAATTTCTGGTATATTTAACTAATTTTATCCCCGAGACTGCTAAAAAAAACACCTTTTAGTGAACTTTTAAAGCATATATATTTTAATACTTTTTTTCTTAAGATCAATTTACTATCTTAAGCTTGTTTTGAAGTTTTATTTTCTGTGTAATTACTGATATCTAAAACATGATCTCAACAGCCTGTATGCAAAAGTCTTAAATCATTCAAGAAATAAAAGTATCTGGAATCAGATTTCCAAATCGTGATGTTGCAACTGAACCAATGATAGTTCAGGACTTGTTTGGGGAAGACAACAATCCAATAGAAAGGACAAGAATGAATAGAATAAGATAAGGTTTATCAATCAGTATCATGACTAATATACTGTGTGGGGAAGCCACAAGGCCACCAGGGGGTGACACAGTGGCGGGTTTCATGTAAGGTTCAGAGCTAGGAAATAACTTGTGCAGGGATCAGTGAAGTCAAATTGACAGCACTCCTAATTAGGGGATATTGCCCACAATTTGGCCTCACCTTCAGATTGATCCATGCTGTTAGGTACGTCATGGGGCAACTCATCAAGCCCCCTGTGTATTGTGAGATACATTGGCAGACAAGAGAGAAATCTTGGTTGCAACAGTGATGTATCTGAGATAGAAAAATATTATTTTAAAAATGCCAATGAAAATGTTTCATTCTAAAAAATCTAGATCTATTAATGCCCAAATCAAACCATTGAATCTTATTTGATATTAGCTGTTTGAATCTTAGTGAAACTAAAAGTTTTACTATTTTTCTGAATACATTACTTTCAGTAAATATATTTTCAAATTTTTAGAAATTATTGCAACTAAACCTAGGGAGTTTAGCAGTTTATGAAAATAGGGACAGCAATAGTTGAAAGGATCCAAAAATAATAACCAAACATTGCAACCAGAATCAATATCACAGTTGCTGCCGTAGCTCACAATAATCAGAAGTGCTCAATGAGTCACATCATGACAGATCTAATATCACACCTCTCTCAATTCTTGTCAAGGCCCAGGGAGTCCTGACAGGGGTCCATTTTTCTATGGCAATCTTGATAACAAATCAAATTTGGATATGAACTTGAGCTTTATTATTGGGCAAGACTAAGAATGATCACAATGTGAAGCAGGGGAGATAGGGTTATTTTATACCCTTTCCAGGATTTTTCAGGATTCTTCTGGATCTTTCTTGACTCTTGTAGATACTTCTTGGTAGAAGAATTGTTTAGAAGATAGAGCACCTCATGACCAGTTTCACTCATATTTCAATTGAGAAGGTTTGGCTTTGCATGAACCTTCAATTCATGGACTAGAACCCGTACTATTGGATTTCCCTTGTCAGTAGCTTTTCATTGAGGGTTTGGACATTTGAATTGGTTCAGTTGTTGATGAGTTATGCTTGGCTTAATCTGGGTGCTCAGCTGACTAATCTTCAAACCTCTTTTGGCTGGGATTGGCAAAACCTTCAGGGCAACCCTAATTGAAAGATATTCTGCCTTTACATGGATCTTCAATTTATGATCTAAAATTAGTGTGATTGAATTATCATCTTCAGTGGCTTTCCAGCAAGCATTTGGCTGTTCTGATTGATTCAGGCATTGCGGATTTATGCTTGGATTTATTTGCGGCGTTTGTTGACCAGTTCTATGATCCTTATTGGTTCAGATTCGCTGTGTTTTGGCAATTGGATCGATTATTGTCCATAAGTCAGGGTCTAGAGCAGCTAGGAATAAGATCAATACATCATTTTGAAGGTGTGAATCCAGGCTATTTTATTGAAACATAAAGCAGCTAAACCTTATATTAAAATTGCAGGCCAGGCCCTGACAATTCTCTTGACTTAATGAAACCTCATTTTCCCTTACAATGAGAGGGTTTAATTATGACAATAATACCATTCATGGCCCTATTCAGCACAGAGAACACCTTATTTGAATCACCATCACAAGCACCACCCCTTGGTGGCACAATGGCTTGTCTTTCAGGTATAAGAATCCTCATCATTAACAATAATAATTGTCTTATTTACAATCCATTTTCTGTTCTCTCTCTGTACTGATGTCTTCCCCAACACCCATACTTGTCTATCATTAGTTTAGTCACAGCAGTGGTAGGCTTGATTGACAATCTATCTTTAAAAAATCTACTCAAAAACAAATGAAGTAAAAGTCACAGGGCTAACCCTCTCAAAGAACCTGCCACAACATGTAACCAAATAGAGAAGTTATCCAGTTCCAATATCATGATTACCACTTGACTAGAAAAACAAAACTTGATTCTTGATCCCAAATGTAACCATTCTGTAATACAAACCCAAATCATTACAAGAATCAAAACCACATTCCTGATTCAAATTTTTTCACTATATAACCAAAAATAATATTTCAATAAAATATATGTTTTTTCTAAATATTGCTTTCTCTAAGCCTTTTCTTGACACTGATAGCAGCACAAAGAAAACATATACTACAAAATATCAACCACTTCAGCAAGCACAAAGGCAACCTCATCAACACCTACACTGCACCACTCTTGCCAGGTTCATTAGCATATTAAATTGCTAGATATCTTAATATGACATTCAACAAGCCTAATTGACTTGGCCTTTTTTTCTTTTGACCTGGAACTGATATCTCACCAAGATACACAGTATACAACCAATACATCATGACAAGAGACGTTGTGATTGCACTTATACATTTTCAAACACTATTCAGCCCAGTCTCAACCACCTTTGATAACAATAAAAATGACACCAGTGTCAGGGATCCAACCTGTGGGGGGTTCCTGAGGACTCACGGGCAGACGGCCTGCGGGCCCAGCAGGGAGAGCCCACCACAGGATTGGGGCTAACTTTACAATATAAGATAACAATTTCCCAAGGATTGCCCAAGGTCCGCTTGTAGGTACCATGGAATCAATCAACCCAGTGAGGGTGATATACATCACCCCAAATATTTGGGTGAAAGTGGATTCATCAGCGGCAACAGATTCTTGCAGGCGGTTGGGCCGAGGGGTGAGGGGCGGCGTCATTGGGACCAAATATGCGGGCAGGAAATTATACTTGTCTCGGAATAGCAGAGGGGGCCAGATAATTTTGGTGCCTTCTCTGTAAAGGACTTTGGTCTCTCTAGTCCTAGCTTCAGGGTCATGGATTAGGATCTCCTCCAGAGTAAACTCCAAATACGCTGGGTTGGGTGGGTACTTGGTAAAATGTACTGGGCCAAAGGGAGCTCCTGGTGGATGGTAAAGTTTGGGCGGCTGGTCTGCGGTTTCTTGGGGTAGGTGAACACGTGGGGCAGAGCCGCTAGGAGTAGACTGTAGATGAAGTAAAACTAATAACAAGTATGGTATGATCTGGTTGAACCAAAGGTTCATGTCATTTTATTGCAATGATAGCAATGGGCATCTTCCTGGCGGCCCAGGGTATAAGTATGCCCATCTGTCATGGCAAAACTTTCAAAGATTTTCATGGCCCAGGTTTCCCCATCTACTAGGTCTTCACAGCCCTTGGTGGCAACAATTGCGGGGGTTATTTCATTGGCTGACTTGCAACTAGAGCATTCCAATTCCTTAACCAGGTCACGGGATGGGTCATCTCTGGGTGGCCCGTTTCTTATAGAAGGTATCTTTGTTTCTTCTTCTGTAGTGGCCCAGGTTATTCTGGGGTCTGTGGCTAACCCAGTCTGTTGATTGGTTGGGTTAACAGGGACCTCTAGCGCAGGGGGCATTGTTGTAGGCAAACTTGGTTCATCAGGCTTCAGGAGATTCTCCGAAGTCAAATCCAATTCTGATTTGAACCCCAAAAACTGCGGGCAGCCAGGTGGCTGGCCCTGCGGGCTGGTGGCCCGCGGGGCATAAGGGTTTGACTCCCATAGTTGAGGCCTTTTGATTATCATAGTTGACAGGAGTTTGTCACTCATGACATCATCCCCTTCTCCCCCGTTGCCCTCCTCCTTCCCGGTTCTCTTTTCCAAGTATTGCTGTATGGCTCCTTGTGCGTTGGGTAGGTTGGAGACTGGTTCCCAGGTGCTTTCTTTGGGTGGGTAACCCACCCATTTGACATAGTACTGTGGGGTCTTGTAGTGGAGGCAGTGTCCATGGATGTACTCTACTTTGTATTTGGTTTAGTGTCCCTCCTGGATGGGTGGGGGTTTGGTCTTGATCTTCTGGTGGGGAAGGGAGGTTTCTTCCTTCTTGAATAACAATGAGCGGTGAAAGACATTGTGGATTTTCCAAGTAGGTGGTATCTCTAGTTTGTATACCACTTCTCCTACTTGCTTTGTGATCTTGTATGGGCCACAGCGGCGGTGTGCTAGCTTCCTACTGGGTACATGTAGGGGAACATTCCAAGAGTTGAGGTACACTTCATCACCTACTTCCAGAGGTTTCCCGGGGACTCTTTTCTTATCGGCAAACACCTTGTAGGTCTTGACAGCGCAAGTCAGGTTTCTGAGGCAGGTTTCTTGGGTGGTATGTATTTGTTCAATCCAGGTTTGTCCTGCAGTATTCTGTTCCTTGCTACCAATACTAGGGTCCCAAGATGGGTCAAATCCGTAGTTGGCCTTAAAGGGAGACATACCCGTGGATGTGTGGTCTTTGCTGTTATAGGCATATTGCGCCATGGGTAGCATCTCTGCCCAGTTGTCCTGGTCTGCCTTGGTGTAGCATTGGAGGTATTGTTCCAAGATCTGGTTGACCCGTTTGGTTTGTCCGTCTGTCTGTGGGTGGTAGGAGGTTGATACGCAACGTTTTATTCCAAGGTCTTTCATCACTTGGGTCCAGTAGTGGGACATGAACTGGGGTCCTTGGTCAGTGATGATTTCTTCTGGGGTGCTGTGTTGTGTCAGGATGCAGTCATGGAGATGTCTGGCAGTCTCAGCTGCTGTGCAGTGGGTAGTGGTCAGGATGAAGTAGGACATTTTTGTGAAATGGTCAACCATTACTAGGATTGTGTCAAAGGATTTTGAAGGGGGGAATTCTACTATGTAGTCCATTGATACTGACTTCCAGGGACCCGCGGAAATGTCCAGAGGTCTCAGCAGTCCTTCTGGCTTTGAGCGACGTGTCTTGGTTCTTCCGCAAGTTTCACAACCATTGATATATGCAGCTACTTCCTTGTTCATACCTGGCCACGTGTAGTTCCGCTTGATACTTGAGAGGGTTTTGTGTCTACCAGGGTGGCTGGCCATCTCTGAGTCATGGTGGTCAATCAGTACATTTGTTTGGGTGTGGCTCTTGGGTACATAGATTCTGTTGTGGAGCAGCAGAGTAGTACCTTTCAGGGAGTATCCTTTCTTTGAGTGATGGCAGTCTGGGTCCTTTGTCAGGGTATTGAATAGCTCAATTGAGTATGTATCTTGTTTCTGAGCTCCTATCACATTGGGTTTGCTGGCGGCAATCTTTAAGTACTTCAGTTGTATTCCTAAGCTGGCGGGGTCTAATAGGGTATGGGTGTTGCAGTCCTTGATTTCTGCGGAGGAGGGTATCAGGTCGGCTCTCCGGTTCAAGGCGTCTGGGACAACATTAACCTTTCCTGGCTTTTAGTCTATGGTCAAGGTGTAATCAGCCAGTTCTAAGGCCCATCTAGCCTGTTGTTGGTTCAGCTGGTGTGGTTTGAAGAAGTAAACTAAGTTCTTGTGGTCTGTCAGAACCTTTACAGGGTGTTCAGCGCCGCACAAGTATCTGCGCCAATGCTTCAGTGTCTTTATTATAGCTAGCATCTCCTTGTCATATATTGGGTAGTTCCCTTCAGCTGGTAGCATCTTCTTGGAGTAATATGCTACAGGATGTAGCATACCATCCCCTCCCTTCTGAAGAAGGACCCCACCCACCGCAAAGTCGGACACATCTGTTTCCAGCACAAAAGGTTTAGCTGGGTCAGGCATGGCAAGCACTGGGGCGGAGGTGAAGGCGAGCTTCAGGGTCTCAAAGGCGGCGGTGCACTCTGGGGTCCAGGCAAAGGCGACCTTGTCAGAGCACAAGCGGGTCGGGGGCAGGGTGATCTGAGAAAATTTTTGGATGAAGTCCCGGCAGTAGTTTGCTAGCCCCAGGAAACTTCTGAAATCCTTCCTCCACTTAGGGACTGGCCAGGCTGTGATGGCTTCTACTTTGTCCTGCGCCATAGCGGACCCGCCAGTCTTCACAACATATCCCAGGAATTCAACCTCAGGCTGAAAGAACTCACATTTCTTTAGCTTGGCGTGTAGATTGGCCTGTGAGAGTTTGTTCAGTATCAGGTTGAGGTGCTTGAGGTGCTCTTCATGTGATTTGCTGTATATGAGGATGTTGTCCAAGTATGTGACACAAAATTGATCAAGGTAATTACCTTTGACAGTATTGATCATCCTATGAAAAGTGCTGGGGGGGCGTTGCACAGGACAAATGGCATTACTAGGTACTTGTACAACCCATATCAGGGTTTGAAGGCTGTCTTGTATTTTTCTCCATCTTTGATTTGGATCTGGTTGAAGGCGTCTCTTAGGTCAATTTTTGAGTACACCTGGGCTCCAGTCAGTACATCACAGAGGTTGTCAGCGTTGGGGATGGGGTAGTGGCTTTCTATTGTAATGTTGTTCAGTTTCTGGTAGTTTACTCATGGACACATCCCACCATCTTTTTTTCCTACAAACAGCATGGGTGACAAGCAAGGGACCTTTGACACTCAGATGAAAACTTTTTTGTCATATCCTCCAGGTATGCTTTCAAGGCCACTTGTTTGCAATGGTTGAAGCTGTAATGGGGCCATGGTATGGTTGGGTCCCTGATAACAAGTCTATAGTGTGATCATAAATTTAATGGCTAGGTAGTTTTGTGGCTTCTTCTTTGCTAAACACATGGTCCCATTTCTGCAGGTGGGTAGGCAATATTCCAACACTAGGTTCTGTCTTCATGGTCAAAAGTCTGTTGGTCAGGGCTCTGCCAGGACTTATACAGAAAGGAGCAATGTCATAAGATTCAGGTTGTCCCATTGTGGCAGTCTGTTTGCAATAGTTCAAAATCAGGCCATGTCTGTCAGACCACAAGTTGCCTAGTATTAGGGGAGGAGGTAGTCCTGGCAAGAGGATACGGGAGAACAGGTATACATTATGTCCAATTGTTGACAGAAGTTCCTGTTCACACTCATGACCAGTGTCCAGAGAGCTGTTTCTCATGACTACTTGTAGGCTACACTCTGAAGCCATCAAACCTAATTCTTTTGCCAGGCTGGCGTCAATGAAGCTCTTGTCTGCTTCTGTTCCAATAAACACCTTCAGTCTTTGGAGTGTTCCTTTGACATTGACTGATACTAGGATAAGCTTGTAAGACTGGGAAAAAGTGTTTATTTGCGCCAGTGATATTGGAGCAGTGCTCTTCTTAGGGCAGCTCTGATCAAGTGACCCACCTTGTGGCAGTGGAAACAGAGTTCTTCACAGTAGTGTTGTTGGAGCTCTTCAGGTGTCATTCCCATTTTTTGGGGGGTTGGTGTTTGGATTGGGTGGGTCTGAGAGGGGCCAGAATTCTCTTGGTTCATGCTAAGGCCCTTGCACAGGGGAACTAGATTATCTAGGCTGAGGTTGGATGGTGTTGCTTCAACAGGTCCTTCATTGCTAGGTTGACTCCCTTTCAGAAGATAATGGCTATCAGTTTGTCTTCCAGTTGGGTGTGGATCTTTAGTTTCAGGAATGTGTTAATATACACTTGTATGAGGAAGAGACCCTGCCAGACTTCCAAAAAGGAGTTTAGGGCGTAATATCTGGTGTTATGGTATTTCCCTGTGGCCATCAACTTGACTTCAAACTTGGCATAATCTAGGCAGAATTCCACGTCTTTGGCGGTGGCTTTGCCAAACTAATAAATGGGGTCTCCAAATAGCATGATGGCTACTCCAAGCACCTTTTTGGTGTCACTGGAATAGGACAAGGCATTGGCTTGAAATGTAGTTAGAGCACTGGTATGGCGCAACAGGCCTCCTCAAGTGTATGTTTCCCCATCTGGGGCATCTCCAACTTTGTGAGGGATTGGTTTACAATCACATTTTGCACTTGGGAAGAGGGAATTTCTGTTGCGTCAGTGGCGGTGGTATTGGTTTTCTTTGGGTCATTTGGGGTTTGCATTCTTCCATATGGAAGAGGTCAGGTTCATAATCATCTTGTAAAAGTAATAAGTGATTATAATTACAAAAAACATAAAGATGCCCCAAGAATAATCAACATCTTGGGGCTCAGGGTAACAGGTTTAAAGTAGATTGTCACAATATCATAGAACCAACCCTGATCTGCCAGCTTGCTAGCATTTGGGAACTGGCAGGTTGCGGACTGGGTGGGTAGGGCCCACCAAAGAATTGGAATTAATTTAATGAGGTAAGACATTGACTTTCCCACCCACAACCACAGACCTGCGGCAGGGACAATAGTATCTATTACTCCCGTGAAAGTAATATACACAATTCCAAAAATCTTGTTAGTATGGTCCAACGGGAGCTTGGTGGTGGAGGCAGGCATTGGTTTGGTGGTGACAAGTGGCTCCATGTCTATCTGGTAGGAAGGAAGAAAGGAAGTTGCATTTATCTCTAAACAGGAAAGGTTTGGTGGTGACGTACCAAGGGCCTTCTTGGTTGTATCTGGTTAACTCTGTAGATATGGCCAAGGGATCCCGGGCTAGTATGTTATTGGCAGTGTAGTCCTTGTATTCAGGGTTTAAGGGGTACTCTGTGAAATGGACAGGACCAAAGGGAGCACCTGGCAGGCGGTACATGGCAGGAGGGCTGACAGAAGGGTCAGATGACCTTCAAGTCAACTAGCAGATGACAAGAATAAAATATGGCAATACTTGGGGAAACCAATATCTCATAACCTTTATTTAAGAATGACAATGGGGATTGATCTCGTCCTGGAAGGTATTTATACCACACTGCCAGGTTTCATTTACTGGTTGGGTTTTCTGATCTTGGGCGGTTTGGCATTGGGGGTCTTAGATGGCAGTGTGGCGCTTGGCACTGGGGGTTTGCCACTGGCCGCTTTGGGATGAGAAGACAGCAAATCATTATGTTTGTTGATTTGGGTATTGGGTGCCTATTTGAGTTCAGTGCCTCTTCCTGGGCTTTGGGGAAGTTTTTAAAAACTTTCATTGAGAAACTTGTGCATTTTACCAATTAAACCAATGGTGTCAGGCATCAGCACCTCAGAAAAATTCTTGGAATCTTGCACTGGCAGTTTGCTTGCAGAATCCTGCAGGACGGCTAAGGGTTTGGGTCCTGGCAGACTGGTAACAACTTTATCAATCAGCAGTGGGTTATTAGGCTCCCAGCACATGGGTCTGGCAGTCTGCAAAGGGTTTTGTCCAGGGTTTGACTCTGGTTCTGTATTTTGAGGTTTAGGAGCATCCAAATTGACATTCCTGACATATATGCCTATAGATGCCACACTCAAACCTTATTGCCATTTTTGAATAAAGGTTATGTTAATTTGGCTCATACAGCTATTGCCTTATTTTGTATTTTCTGTCTACCAATTCAGTTTGAGATCTCCTGGCCTGCCTGCCCCTCTGCCTGCTGTTTTCTGTCCTCCTGGTGTAATCTTTAGACCTGTCCATTTTGCCAACTACCCTCTGAAGTCTGAATACAAGGTATACACCTGGAAAAGATACTTGTACTTGATCCTTTGGCCTGCATATAATCTGCAATTAGATACAACCGACAAGGACTGTGGATATTTTCAACACTCAAGTTGTTCAGAGGGAAATTCAACTATCTCCCTGCTTACAACCTGCCCATGGAACCGCCCGTGACCCCAAAACCTATGCCCGCTTCCTCACCTGACCTCCCAACTGACCATTCTGGCAAGCTGTTTGGGATTGTGTACATCACCCTCACAGGGGTGATTGACATTATAATCCTGGCCGCCGGCCCGTGGTCCTGGGTGGGAAAGTCCGCCTCTTATCTTTTTAAGTTATTTCTCTCTTGTGATGGGTATTGCCCGCAAGAAACCTGGCCCGAGTTACCCCTGAAAACAATGGGCTGGCCGCCCAAGACTGGATCCCTGACAAGGCCATTAAGGAACATTATAAAAGTCCACTAGTTGACTCAAGATAATAAAAGCTATTGTTTTTAATATATGAAAGTTGAAAATTTTGATTTTTAAAATTGGTATTCTGTTTTTTTTGTTTCTTATTAAGATATGCCCTGCAAAAAATTTCAAGCCAGCCAACAAGGCCAAGGAATCTAGCACCCAAAAGCTATAAGTCAGACAATCTTCTGAAGGGGGGTCAATCAGATAAAACTATCCAAGGCTAATTTGTAAAGTTCTTTTACAACAATACAGGGGATGACATACCCATCAAAAACCAAAGGTCAAATGAAGATAAGGAGAAGAAATAAAGTTCTAAAAAATAATCAAGAAAACTGAAAAACGATCCCAAGGATAATGATCAAGAAGCTTCAAATGATTAGGATGCTCACAATAAAGAAAACAGTACCCCCAGACCACCCATAGCCCCATACTAACTGCAAATCCAAATTAAAAAAGAAAGGTCCAACTAAAAGACAGCCTAAGAAGAATGTTCTGGCTTTGAGCTGGAGAGAATAAATAACTTCTGTGACAAGGATGTAAAGTTCACCATCCCTCATAAGATTCCCACTTCATTCTAAATGCTGACTGCCCAAGAGAGACCTGTTAATTTATATGAGGGATAATGCTTCTACAGCAACAACATGTTCAGATCAGGTGACTTGAAAAATCATGTCTGAGCATAAAGAAATCCCCTCAATGGTTGTAACCAACAAGTTTGAATCCCTGAAAAATCTAACTGAAAGACATGAGCATCACCCTCCTAAAGATTTGTTCAAGCACCTAATGAAGTGATACCTCATAACCAACATCCCCCTAAAGCCAAACATGTCCTCCTCAGATATAGCTACCCATGACCTGACAAATCTTAATGATTTCCAGCAATCCATGGCTCATAACTATTATCAAATTGTCAAGTTCTTAACTAAAAAAGAGAGAGATGGTTTCATACCAGTTCACAGCCCAGAAACAGCAAAAGACTTAGTCATTGATGATCAAGTCAAGTATGCTAATGAGGATTCCATATTCCTTCTACATGAAGATCCCAATGAGGTTGATAAAGAGTAATAATCTGTGCAGCCAAGAGCCATCTGGCAGTGCTCAGGGATCAGGAGGTGTGGCTATTAGATGCAACATTTGCCAGCAGCCTGAGATCTTCAGCCAGCTCTGGGGCATACATGCAGAGATAGAGAAGAGAGTGGTTCCTCTTATCTAATGCCTCATGTTTGAAACCAATCAAGAAAATTATCTATGTGCCCTGAATATCATTAATAAAGAGATAAGAAGATAGTCCTGGGGGAGCAAGAAACTAAGCCACTTCAGCAGAAAGACCACCTAAGAATTTCATTGGCTAAACATGGCTCAAGATCCCAAAGCTAGTCCTGCTGGACTTTGAGGTTGCCTGATCTATAGCATTCTAAAAAGCTTTGGCTGTGCAACCCAAGAATGCTAACTTTTTTGTTGAGCCTGCCTTAAGAAGATAAAGACCTTTAATGATCTCTGCAAGAAATAAACCTAAGATGCCTCAGGAATTACCAAGAAGATGGTTGAAAGGTACACTGCTATTTTTTTCTGAAGAAGAATTATATGTTAAAGACAGTGAAGCTTCTGGACATGTATTAATGGAATGTGGCTAGTAAGGAGGCTGATAGCTGGATTTATTGACTACTTCAAGGACCAGTAAACTAGGAAGTTAATCAAGAAGATATATGGGCCAGGGAAAAACAAGATCAGCTGAAACTATATGGAGTCTGTCCTGACTGATGATAACAAAACTAAATCTCCTCTGAAAGAATATGATAACCACTTTACTAAGTCAGTGGGTGTTAACAAGCCATCCTTTAGCAAGCTATTTGTTGTTCTGAAGACATTGAAAGACAGGGCTAAAAAATCCTTGGGGATATCAAAAACAAAGTACTCCTTTAAGAAAATCCAGCATGTAATCAAGATGGACACAATTTATAATATGGTGCATAGGGGCTACGAGAGGGATGAGATTATGAAATACCTGAAGAGGGTCTCAAACGCCATGAACTTTGGGGCTGAAACAATGCTGATATTTTGTTCACTAAAGGTTGCTTATCCTCTTATATCTAATTATTAAAAAGTTGTTGGGTATCTTTTATTGACCTGCTAGTAAATCTTTATAGTTTAGGGGGTTAACTTTATTTTGATTAGAATTTAATGGTTCGGGTTGTTTTTAGCTGATGGTGAAGTTTAAGTGTATTTTGACATGTGTTTTCTTATTTTTATTAGTTTTCAAAGTCAGAAATTGGTTTGATTTGGTTTTCTTAACGGAAGATTGGGTGGTTCTATTTGTATTTGATTGGAGGAAAAATTGATAGAACATCTTAGTACCCCGGTTAATTGCTTGTACTTGATATAAAGCTATGTACTGCATCTGGGTTACTAATAAAAATGTTGAGTTAGAAACAGTAAGATATGCTTGCTTGGAGATGATAATGGCATATTGAATTGGGCCATTAAAGTGAACTTTAGATGTGTAGATGTTAATGGGATTGTATTCAAGTTGAGAGAAAATTCTGAGAAAGGAAGTACTGGCTTGAGTAGCGATGCTGGATCTGAGGACGTGTTTTGTTGTGCAGTACTCTGCCCCAACTTTAAGGAGAATGATTAGTAAGCTTGTGCATGTGATTTACATGTGTTGTGGTAGTATGGACTGAGTGAGTGCTTGGATGTCCCCACAGTTGTTTTCTAATCAAGACTTGGGTGTATCAAAAGGATGGTGACTGTTGTGGAAGATTGCTCATACATGAATGCATGGAAAAATAAGCCAGTATAGTGGGTTGAGATGGAAGTATTTGAATGAAAACAATTTTATTTTACAGACAATAATTAGTGAACTCGTTTAGGAGGGGATTAGCTAGTACTTTTGAGTGGAGTTTATGGCTTTGTCTCTACGTATTTGGGACACTTGCGATTGGTCTTCATATGCCCAAGCTCACCACAGTTACCGCAACGACGCTAGTCGAGAGATGAGAGGGAGAAATATCTGAATGCTTACCACCAGCTCCTTCTTTCCTTTGGGTGCAAGATGAGAGGGAATAGTTCCTCCCTCTTTGGCCTCCTGAGCTTTGAGACGAGCAATTCGCCTATCACGGCTCCTTTGTACGCGTGTTAGCTGGTCAGTAGTTCTAATTGCTGGTCAGTAAAGACATTTGAAATCCGAGTACCTTTGCTTAAGCGCATTTAGGGGGATAGATTCACTAAAGGTTATTAGAGAGTAAACTATGAAGGTACTTTGAAATTGGATTCTTGATAGCGTTGCGACACTCAACGTATGCTTTAATCACAGCAGGGTTCCGAATCGTTTCATTAACCCATTCTTCTTGGCCTTGGACTTTCATCTAAGCTTATTAGTGATAGACAGGCTAAGAGCTTACTAAGCGGCGCACAATCAAGATCTTGGGGGTGACATTACTTGCCCTGGAGTTAAAGCTATCGATGGACACGTCATCATCTTTGGCATTGGTGTCAGTAATTGAGGCATGGTCTTGGACTGAAGGCGAGGGGGAAGGCTGGCGGCTAGATCGTGCCGTGCGCAGCTCACTGGTAACACTAGCTTCTCGGTTGCGAGTGAGCTGGAGGGTTAGCTGACATGAGACTGTACTTACCCGCTGTGAATTTAAGCCCAAATCTTCATCGCTGTCAACATCCGTCAATGAGATATCTTCGGCGCTAGCTAGTGATTGGTTCTGGGTATTCCATATGCGAGTAATCTAAATGTTAGATATGCGTGAAGGGTAACCAACTTCCTCCCGATAGATCTGTTGTTGTTCAGCAACATTGTACCGATGGGCACTTTTTGGCCGCGCCTCAATCTCAGCTGTAGGTCAGAGAGACGTTTTAAACCAACTTACCGAGCTTCTCTTCAGCGGACTCCCCGGCGCGCAAAAAGATATCTTTCATGGAAACACGTACGAAACTAAAGCCCTCGCCACGGCCAGTAGGATCTCCTTCGCCATAGAGCTTCAGCATGGCTTTCCCTTGGGTGGCATTGATAAAGTTCCGTGTGATGATCCAAGGCGCCAACTGCTCCTCGATAGTAAGCTTGGACTCGTTGTCATCGCCATTGTCCTCTTCTTCGGCCGATTTGCCATAACCAGCATCCTGCAAGTGCCGTTTGCCAACCAGCATGCTCTCGTAAAGGCAAATCTGAATGTTAGTGGGGTTGAGGGCAGCTCACCATTTCAGGGGTGGCGGATTTGCGCAGCTCCTCTTCATCAGGCAAATGTAGATGGGGCTTGACTTTCCAGAACCCGGTGCTGGGGCCAGAGCGCTGGAACTCGGCGAATTCCTGGCTGTGAGTAAATCTCGGGGAACGGTACCTTGAGCTTGGTGCGGATCTGTCCTTCGTTGTATTCGGGAAAGTATTTTGTCAGGCGTTGTATGCGCAGGTGCTGCTTGGGATTACGGCGGATCAGGCGGTAGGCGGCAACTTGGAGGCGGTTCTTTATAGTGGAGGTGATGCGGCGCGAGTGGGGGCCGGGGACCTCTTGCTGGGGGTAAGTCTGGCCTGCCACGTAAATGTCAGTGATCTCACGCAGATAGTATTTGGTTTTGCCGCCCAGGCTGTGTCTGATCAGCAAGAAATCATTGGGGCGGGACTTGTGATGGAAGATGGGGGCTTTGAACATATTGTTGTAGTAGCAGAGCATGAATTGTCCAGGCTCGACATTTCCGAAATTCATAAAGGGCGACACATCAGTGACATCTAGAGTTATGGGTTCCCCAATTGCAGGCTGCAGGTTAGTATGTATTAGTAAGGTTACGTCATGAATGTAATCGTCGTCTTGGTTTTTCTTTCGGTAGTAGTTGACGATTAGACTGCCCATGCCAAGGTTTTGAACAATTGGCGGGTACTCTTCCTGCAAGGTTTAGCTTGGTTTGGAATGTTAGATACCGAGAATTCCATCAACACGTATGGGTGGCCATCTTTGAGGGTCACCTCTTTCGGCGTCTCCATCAGCTCTTCATTGGGCTTGGGCTTGAGCTTCTTCTTTTTGATGGTACGGATGCGGTTGAGTTTGAGAGCTACTCCAATCGGGAAGTGGATTGGCTGGCGATGCCACCGTCGCAGATCAGACTTGGTAAGCTTTGTCTTAAACTGCTGGGTTAGAGGATGTAAACGCGACTTACAAAGGGCTGTTGGAGCCTTAACGCAACAGCAGCGTGCTGCACCACCAGCTGGCCAAATGTCTGACGTACTCGCACCTTGCCTGTAAGCAGGGCTTCGTAGTAGAGATCATTGGAAAGATTAAACCTGTCCAACTGGTCACGAAGTGGGTCCTTTTCTGTCAATAGAGAGATCCCCTTCAACCCCAGCTTCTTGGCGCGCTTCATCAGCCTCTGCCCGCGAACATCGTCGGTTTTCGTATGGGAGGCCTTGTTGTCTTTGTTGGCAAACTCAAACAGCATATTTGTGTCGTTTAGATCAAGAATCACAGGGAAATGGATCTTCTCTGCATCTTCCTCTGTCCAACAAATCTGTTCCTCCCAGCCGCCTTCCTCAAGGGCATGGTTGTGGAACGAAAGGTGCTTCTCCTAAAGGCATTAATAGGATTTAACGGTGCTGTTACCAAGGGTTTATCTGTGATATCGTCATCTGAAATGCTGAAGTCGTTAATGCGAACCACTTGTTGCTTACTCGATATCTTCGCAGTTCCAGATGATTTTATCTTCCCATGACTCCATGATGAGCGGATTATATGTTTCTGGAATGTTTAGCGAGCTTAGAACATCATCCTCGGCATGGTCCTACACGTTGAATAAATAATGAATTTAGAATCAAAACCTCATGAAAGTTTTGGGAAATGGGCTGATGACTCGCTTGGGCATTTTGGCACACTTGCAGAAGATCTTGCAGGAGGTTATATGAATTCCGTGGGAGAGGTTCCCTCGATTCAAACAACGTTCTTTCATCATACACCTGCATCTTGCTAACTTCTAAATAAGGAGCTTATCTGTTTAACTCAAGCTGAAATACTCCTTACTTTCTATTTTTTTCGCTGAGTGGTAGTCTAGTTTTTGCTTTTTGAAATGTGGGTTTGCAAAAAGGTCAGAAAACTTGAGAACGGAGTTGGGTTCAAAGGCAGGATAGGCTCTCTTGATCTCAGCCAGTGATAAAGGCGCCGTCTCCTGAGTAGCTTCACCCTTTGGACTTGCAGCAACAGTCCCTTTGAGGACTTCGGAGGATTTCTGTGTTGATGCAGGTTGCATAATCTCTTCTTCTTCCTCCTCGTTGTCATAGTCATCCTCATCCCCCCTAAGCGAGAAATACTTCCTGGCTTCAAGGTACCATCCGCTTTGGAGAGTGATTGGAGGCCTTTTTCAAGATACTTCTTTTGAGCCGAATCCTCTACCATCTCGTTAAAGTCTGAGAAATCAACCGCAGACGCCATTGGTAAAATAGCTGCCTTGGCAATCGCTTCGCGTAATCTTTCGCGCTTTTCTTTAGCTTCTGGAGAATCGTCATCATCATCAGACCCTTCTTTAACCGAGTCGACAGAAAAGATGCTCCCAAAGAGTTTAGAGAGTTCTTCCTCAGAAACCTTGGATAAACTTTCACGCACCTCCTGAAGTAAAGAGTTAGATGATTTTAGGCGCTGGTGTTTAAAAAATTTATGAAGATTTAGTGAAGTACACTTTAGGGACGGAAACTAATAAATTATTCAAAAAGTTTACAGAGGAAGAGAGAGGATTAGTTCGCTGTCTACTTCCAATTAGTCACAATTTATAAAAGCCTAAATTGGAAGATGTCTGTATCGAAAATCTTATTTCATTCTGACAACTTGACTAATTTTTGGTTTCGAAGTAATTAAGCCTTAACATAAGTTTGAAAGCCAGATTATAACCAATTTATTGTTAAGAAATTTAAGGCCACATTTTCATTAAATTTTATAAGGCAAGATGAGCTTGGAAGGTGTACTTGTTTAAATAAAAAAAGATTAAAGTACCTCGGGAAGGTCGGAATCTAGCTTTCCATCCTTGTCAACATTCCCAAACAAATAGCTCCCTAACGCCATTATTAAGAGGCTCAAGGAAGGATTCTGGGGGTTTTCTATATAGCTTTGGATGCCTCTTGCCAGGTGGTAATTTTTTTCGAGGTTTATCATTTATTTAACTTGTCTATTCAACTTGGTTTGGCATAGGGATGCCTCGGCTTAGCACCGGCTAACTTCCGACTCAAGGCCGCTACAGCCAGAACGAAAAAACTATATATTTAAACATTTTTAAATAAATCTTTTTTATGACTCAGAGCCAGAAGCTGGCCGCGGCTGCCCGGGGCTTGGCCGAAGCAGCCTTAGTTTGGCATCATCAAATTGGGGATCGGCTAGTAAGATTTCCATCTCAAAGCAGCTAATCGAATGCTGCGGTGACCAGCTTGCCAATTTCACTAAAAAGGATGGGAAGTGGACAAAGAAATGTCACAGATGTAGGGTTGGGACGGGCACCAAAATCCACACAATTGGTTTTGTGACCAAGCTTTGATTGGCACAATTGGTTTTGCGGCTTTGTCAGTTGAGCACAATTCATTTTGTGACCTTCATGTCACATCACAGTTCATGTGGATTGGTTTTGTGTTTTTAGAGAGCAGTACACAATTTCAACTGCCACATTTTGTGCCCTGCTCCAAAAGTCACAAAACAAATCTGCATGAATTGTGATGTGACTAGGGATGCTTCAGCTCAGCCCCGGCCAGCTTTCGGCTCTGGGCAGCTACGATCAAAACGGAAATACAACATATTTAAATATTTTTAAACAAATCTTTGTTTTGAGTGACTCAGAGCTAGAAACTGGCTGCGGCTGCCCGGGACTTGGCCGAAGCAGCCTTAGATGTGACCAAGCACAATCTCATGTGGTTTTGTGTTGTGTCCAATCATAAGTATGTAAGCTATTCCTTTCAATCGAAGTAGATATTTATTAATAACTTGATTGGTTTTTTAATATAATTATCTAAAGCAAACTGTGGTACAATCAGATCTATCATTGTAAGGTAATGGCAGGTAAAGCTTTAATAAATTCAATTTAAAAAATAAAGTCCCACAACTGAACTTCCTCTAATTTTACATCCTGTGCCTTGCACAAAATGACAACATCTGTTTCATCCATGAAAACCACATTCCTTTTATATTTTGTGATCTACACAATGGAGTGAGGCACAAATTGTGGCCTACACCAAAAGTTGTGACACAAAATCACATGGATTGTTTTGTGAACCAATCCAAAACTTTTAAAAAATGGTTTTGTGACACTGTGTTTGCACAATCGCTGTTTCTGTCCCTTCCCTACACAGATGTAACTTATTAAGTTAAAACTTGTATCAATCTTGACTAGAATAATATTTTAAAAAACAATTGAAACCAATCTAGTAGGTATAAAACAGTAAAAAAGGCCCATTCAGACATAATGTTTCCCCTCTAGGCCTTTCAGATATAGGTTTCCAATCCATCTAAATTTCAGTGAAAATATTTGTTAAAATCTATTATTGGTCATTATATGATTAATATAAATACAGATTTTTTCAGCCAATCCAATCATTGATTCAAATTTGGACTAACTGTTCAGGTTAAAAGGCACCTTCATTTTATGTCCAAATCTTTGAACTACCAAGCTATATAATCACAGCTCACCACTTTTTTAATCCAAAGAAAAGGGTTAAAACTTCATATATGACATCATATCAGTACTTAAAGATCTGGATTTGAAAGATAAAATATATGAATCTTAATGCAGATGCTGTAACCTTCTAAATCTTGTGCTAAAAATTAGCAGTATGTGACAGCTTTTCTTGTAGTTAAGATGCCAGAGTTAAGAACAACATGGTGAAAAAGGCTGTAAATTTATGCTAGATTCTTTAGCAAAAATGATTTAATTAATCCTATACTCTGTTCATCTTTATATTGAATCATCTTATCTTCCTCACAAGATAAATTCTGCCATCTTTCATAGTAACAAAGTAAACCCCATAAATATGAGAGTAATTAGCCAGAAGATACACAGGAATTTTACCAAATGAGAAGTCAGTCAACTAGAAGGTGACTTGCCATACAATTATCATAAGACAAACAGATTTGATGATTGAGGCTATTCTCCTGAAAAAGCGTTTTATATAACCCAGCAATTTGTAAATGCAGTGAAGATCAAAAAAGTTCATGAAATAATTATTCAGGCTTGGATCTTGAAAGTAGACATATTAATTTCTTATAAGCTTGAAGATGTGATTCTCACAGAAATACATGAAGAAGTAAGAGGGGGAACCTCTTGGGAAGTTTTTACCAAAGGTGCAGGTGTCAGAATTGCAATTCTCTCTCTCTTGAAACTCAGGTCCAAGAGTGGATTTTGAACTCTGGTCCTGGCTACTCACAGGCTGCCAGCCCCAAGAACTAGTGGGCTGTCTCCCCGTGATTTTTCAGGATTGAGTCCCCTCAAGCTAAGGCCACAAATACTTTTCAAGATAAAGATACCAGTGAAAACTTGAAAACCACACCAATAAATAAAAGACTAGGTAATTTACCTAATGGAGGCAAATTTTTTTCTATCATTAGTTTGATAAGCTTGAAGTCTAGCTTGATAAGCATTCAAGATTCATATCCTGAGAAAAACACAAACCTGAAGGCCGCCCTCATGACTATGAATCAAAAACAGAAAAGTTGAGCAATATTTTCTGAGGATTCAGCCAATGAACAACTTTCCAATAACTGCCATTTCATCATCCCCAAACCCAGGTGTCCTGGCCATCTAACCTCATATTTTCTGATCCTATGGTGAGCCCCACATAGTGAATGTAAATTTTGGCAATGGGGTACTATATAGACCCATAGACCTCATACTAAAACTTTATTGCCATTTTTAAATAAAAAATTATAAGATATTGGTACCCCCAATTACTGCCCTATTTCATCTTAGATATTTACCAACTCAGTTCAAATTCTTCTGGCCCACCTGCCCCTGCGCCCACAGTTTATTGTTTACCAGGCATTTCATTTGGTCCTTTTCACTTTATGGAGTACCCTTTAAAGCCTGAATACAAAGACTTTACCTTGAAAAAGATACTAGAGCAAGATTTTTTGACCCAAACAAAAGTGTTGACCAGATACAATAGACAAGGCCCTTGGTACACAACTGAGCCCTGTCTATTCCAAGATAAATATAACTTCCTGTCTGTGTACCAGTTGGATATGAAGCCGCCAATCACTTCTAAACTGATGCCTGCATCTGCTCCCGAGCTTTCTCTGGACCACACAAACAAGCTGTTTGAGATAGTTAAATCATGATTAATGGGGTAATTGACACCATAATCCTGGATGCTGGCCTGTGGTCCTGGGTGAGAAAATTGGTGTCCTATCTTATTAAGTTAGCACCAATCTTGTGGTGGGCTCTGCCCGCAAAACCTGCAGCCCATGTGTTTCCAAAAAGCCATGGGCTGTCTGCTCAAGGTTGGTTCTCTGAGACAGGGGATAACAAATAGCACTGGGCTAAAAGAGCAGAAGACAGTATGATGTACTTTAATCAGTCCTAGAACACTAGCTCTAAATGTTAGCGCAACAGAGAGATCTTTCTGTTACCCTTAATAAAAAAACAAGAAAGCAGATTCAAAAAAGACTGATATGGTAGCCTTGGTTGTCCAAGTATTGAATTGTCCAGGAGCTGAATGTACGGTTATTCTGGCCACCACCAACACACTTAACATCCAGACATTGCCTGGTTTGGTGCCAATCCAATATACCGTTCTACATACCAAGAAAGGCAAAAAACCAATATCACATGCCACATTCAAGTATCCAACTACTCAAACCCATCCTGCACATGACCAACCCCTAGGTTTGATCCAACTAAACCCCTATCACAGCAAAAGATATATAAGTCTAAAGTATTATCCAGTAGAATATACTTCTCTTTTTATTAATTCCATATCTGAAGCTTCTCCTAAAGTTGCTCCTTATCAGAATCCAGAAGCCAAAGAAGTGCAACTAGCAAGTGGAGTTAATGAGAATGAGAGTGTTTTTTTATTGGATAGCAAAGGGCAAATATTTAAAGGAATAGGGTTAATATGTACATATGTTTGCGTATGATAATGCATATGCAATAAAGCAATGCAAACCAATATACTTGCCATTCAATTGACATCCTGATATACCAGAATAGTTATACATCCAGCTGTGCCCCTAAGCTAAACTGATTAGAGATTAAGAAGTTAAACCTAGTCAGTGATTCATAAGATGAGGTTTAAACAATTAACAGTTATTGTAGAAAGAATCATAGTGGTGGTCTTGAGCTTAATTCTTGGAGCCCATGTCTGGATTTTTCATAAAAAGAGAAGAAAAAAGATAAGTGTGGTGTATTTACTCATGTTTTTGATAAGAGCAGTACTAGGCTGAATGATGAAAGACTTACTGGTATCTATTTTAACTAATCAATAATTACAATTGAAAAGAGTGTTAGGTTTTAATTTTAATGATAGTGCAAGTTTATCCTCATGTTGCAACCAAGATTGGCACCTTGCTTGCAAACATATCTCATAACACACAGGAAGCACTCAACAAGTTGCCTCATGATGAATCTAACCTCATAATTCCTCTCAATTCAGATGTCATGGAAGGCACACATACTTTCTTATAGAAAGTAGAGCTAATTATGGCAGATGTTTCTTAATAACTTATATGAAACTTAGACAAACCTTATTTAAATCCCTACCACCTCTTTTTTATGGCCTAATGGCTATTTACCACAGTATAAGGACCCACATACTTCTTAATGAGATTGTCTTACAGTAGCTTTCTCAGTGGTCAGAATAAACAAAAACAATTTATCCTAAAGTAAAATTCATTCTGCTAAAAAAAGTTAACTCAGCTCAGAAAAAATACAAGGAAACCTGAATATGTTTTAATTTGATACAAGTTTGTTAATTCTTAACTTTGTTCAGAGATAAATTGATTCAAACTCTGCAGAGTTAATTTTGCTTTAACATGCCTTGATTTTTATCCTTGTAACTGTGAAAACGGCTGAACCCTTAATCCTTGTTCTGTCTCTTTGGACTGTTTCCCTCTTTGACCCAAATACCCAACTGCAATTAGCTCAGTTGCAACATGATCTGCATAAAAGGCATGTGAAATATCAACAAGCTATGTGACGCTCTTCTTAGGTTTCAATAAATATATCAATTTTCTTCTAATTTTTACCTAATATTATATGCTTTCAAGAAGTATAACTTGATAGAAAGAATTTGCCAGTACCAATGCTGCTGTAACTGTGCTAAGGTAACAGTTATAAGAAAGAGAATAAAGCAAAATTTGAATAAAATATTCTATTTGTTAAGATAAAAGGATACTTTATGTATCCTTAAGGAAATGAAGCTATCTGTGCTGCTTGCCAATAAGCATGTCCATCTATTATCATGCAAGAACTTTCTTGATCCTAATTTCTCTGAATCAATGTTATCTTGATCAATAGTTTTGGGTGTCATGAAAGTAGTTGTCAAAATTAATTGATGCCTGTATTGTGCAGTGAGATAAGCCAGGCTCTGTACTGATCTGTGGTCAGGAGAGTATGATATAATTTTTATAATGTATAGTTTGGGGCAAAGTAGGTTATAAAACTCAACAAAGATGTATCTTAAAGACCTAATAAAATTGGTGCTATTGATAATCTTTTCAGGGTATTGGACATGTTCTCTTTGAACCAACTTTGATTTATATATCTCAACTGATGTGAAAACTCAACAGTCCATCAAATATATATTGATCAGATGGGTTAATTTGAAGCAATTAAGTAAGGATATAAAATTTAATTGTTAGTCTAATCTTGAAAGATGGGAATTATTACCTGAGCTCTGTTAATCTCTAATGTTTTTCAAATGTTCATAGATGATGGTAAAAAGCTAGCATATGATCTATTAAGTAGATCAGCAATATAGTTATGGATTGAGGGTTTATTGGAAGAAAATAGAGCTTCTTCAAATTACTACACTTGTTATTGAATCCTTTGAGTGATATAAATATTTTATTGTTCAAGGGTCATCCATAGATTTATTAAATCCTAAAATGTTGAAGCTGTGGTCTAATCTCCTGAAAGTTTATTAAAACAATCGAGCTAAGCCTTCAGCTTATTGGGAGTTGCCCCAAAAATTCTGAGCCCTTCAATCTGGCTTGTCTACATAGACCCCTATAAATACCGACCCATTATTTTCTGCTATACTTTATCGCCGAATTAAGGTATCTTGACATCCATATTTTTTTCTTTTTCAACGTTTTTATTTGAAATATCGTTTCAGTAAGTTTTTTTTCGCTTATTTGCAATAGTATTTTCTAAAATTTATGCTATTTCTTACTTTTAGCCATTTAACTAGCCCTAGTACCTTGTGAAAGCTGGATTATAATTTTTATTGGCCTTATTTTGTATTTCACGCCATACGGAATAAGCAGTTTAGATCCGATAAGCAGCATTCCGCTTTTTTCCTGACACACATTAGAGATTTCGTTGTTCTATATTAGATATGTGCTTATGTTTAGAATAATTCAAAAGCCGGTTCAATGCGCTACCTACAAAAAGGGGCTTTTGGAAGGCTTACAAATGTATGTCGCTATTCTCGGCTGGGTGGTTCTCTGGCCCGAGGCCAGTCCTATTTAGCTATTAATGGGCGCGACTTTTTCACTAGATCAAGGGATCTACAACCTGCGGATGTCCGCCCTATTGAAAGCTTACAAAGTGGGTTTGACTGGGATGTTATAGTTATAGGGGGCGGGCATGCGGGAACTGAAGCAAGTGCAGCTGCTGCGCGAATTGGCTGTAAAACCCTCCTTGTCACTCAAAAGCTTGAGACTCTTGGTACTTTATGATTTTTAACAGTCACTAACTTTTTAGGCGAGATGTCCTGCAACCCGTCTTTTGGCGGCGTCGGAAAGGGGATTCTTGTCCGGGAAATAGATGCCCTCGATGGCCTTTGTGGAAAGATAAGTGATCTAGCCGGGATCCAATTCAAGGTTCTGAATCAGTCCAAGGGCCCAGCAGTGTATGGCCCTAGAGCACAGATCGATCGCGAGCTATACAAAAAGCATATGCAGGCGGCTCTCCATGATTACCCTAACCTGACCCTCAAGGCAGGCAGCGTGGATGATTTGATCTTATCGCCAGATAACAAAAAGGTTGAAGGAGTGGTACTAGAGAGCGGAGAGCGGTTGCGGTGTCAACAGGTAGTCATTACCACTGGTACTTTCCTCAAAGGCGAGATCCACATTGGCTTGATAGCTTATCCAGCCGGAAGAATCAATGAGCAGCCCTCAATGCATCTATCGAATACACTGGAAAAAATAGGTCTTAAGCTGGGAAGGATGAAAACAGGTACTCCTCCAAGGCTAATGAAGGATAGCATTGATTATTCAAACCTTACTCCGCAGCATGGCGACGTGCCTGCTACACCCTTCTCCTACATGAATGACCGTGTGGCTTTGGAGGATCAACAAATCATGTGCCATCAAACCCGCACCAATGCTGCCACACATCAGGTGATTAGAGATAATCTTCAGAAGAACATTCACATCCGCGAGTCCGTGCGTGGTCCTCGTTACTGCCCTTCCATCGAATCTAAAGTTCTACGCTTCACTGAAAAGAGTGGACATGTCATCTGGCTTGAGCCTGAAGGACTCACCAGCAACCTGGTCTACCCCAATGGTATCTCAAATACGATGGAAGCACCGGAACAACTGCGAATGCTGCGCACGATTCCCGGTCTAGAGAAGGTGGAGATGGCGCGTCCAGGCTACGGCGTAGAGTACGACCATGTCGACCCGCGCGAGCTGCACCCAACACTTGGCACCAAGAAGATCGAAGGTCTTTTTTTGGCTGGCCAAATCAATGGCACCACAGGTTATGAAGAAGCAGCCGCTCAAGGGGTCCTTGCTGGTATCAACGCAGGCCTTAAATGTTCTGGGCGTCCTCCGTTTATCCTTTCGCGCGCCGATGCCTACCTGGGCGTTCTTGTAGATGATCTTGTTACAAAAGGTGTTGAGGAGCCATACCGTGTATTCACCTCTCGTGCCGAATACCGCCTCACCCTTCGTGCTGACAATGCTGATCGTCGTCTTACACTTAAGGGCTATCAATCTGGTTGCGTTGGGGAGCCCCGCTTCAAGCGATATATTTCAGACATGGAAGCCCTCAATGATCTGTTGCAGGAGTTAGATTCTACAGCATATCCTTCCTCCCAGTGGCATTCTCTTCTTGGCTGCCAGCTTGCCCAAGACGGTGTATATAAAAGGTAATTCTTCAGCACCAGCATCTTAATTTCAGTGCATACAAGCTGTTGGAGCACCATGGGGTTTCATTATCTCTATTCGAGCAGAAAGGAGTTCTTCCTGGTCTAAGTAGCCGATACTCTCCAAGAACTCTAGCTAGCGCTACCATCGAAGGTAATACGTCAGAATCCTCACTACTAACCATTCAGGGCTCTATCAGTCATATATCAGGAGGCAAGCCAAAGATCTTGAGGATTACCAAAAAGACGTTTGCCAAATAATTCCTCGTGACATGGATTACTCAAAGTAGCATGTGATGTATGATGTTGCTAACGTAACTAGACTCAGCATTTCATCCGAGGACACCGAAAAGCTTCGACGCGAACAGCCTCTCACTTTGGTATGTCACGCTTGCCAATTTTACTAATTATTTAAGGGTGCTGCCAAAAACATTCCAGGTGTCTCTCCATCTTCCATCATGCTTTTAGCTAAGCACTTACGCCGACATCGCTCTCTCTTGCCTTCAGAACCCGTTTCCACTGCTTTTACCTAGAGTTCCCATCGCAATTGGGATTTTATAGACAAGTTTTAGTTTGTGATGAAGTCATTTTATCTTTGATTTTTTTATCCTTAGGTAGTTCAACATTTGTCACTTTAAGGGCGATATCACACTTGGACTTATCAAACGCAATGTAAAGCAGAATGCTGCTTTGTCTTCGCATTTTTATACATGACATTGATAAATTTATTAAAACTTGGCTATCACATTATGGCTTGCTATGCCCACTCTTCTGCATAATTTAAAACCCCTTTAAGGCAATCCAGACTGTCCCATCAAATTCTAAAAACTTTACACGCTCATACCATAGAACCTGAAGCATATCAATAAACAGCCTTTTAAAAGAGATCAAGTCACTTTGAAGAAGTTTTTTATACCATTCTTTGTACTTATAAACCCAAACAAGGATGGAACCCTATTTATTTTCACTTTAAAAAGTACACATTTAAGCTAACTTTTACAAACGAATGGATCAGAAGTCAACCTTAGTTACAAATATGGTCTTCAGACAGATTTAACAGGACTGTAAAAATTCTGTATTAATTTTTACTACTCTACTTTTCAGAGCTGCTGAGATGGAGAAACCAAAGTTACACATAAAACAAAACATAAATGGCACAAGTTTTTTCTGAGATGGCATATAGCAAAAAGCCATCAATGATTTTAATGTGACATATCAATCATACCAAAGACCGATAAAGGGTATAGCCATACTCAAAGTCAATGATAAACAACAGAACAAATCAAAACTGTGCAAGTGTATTCCAGATCCCAACCATTACCCGTATGTATATTATTCCTTTAGAAAAGGTATATTATGAATACATGATTATCAAGTAGAGAGCCCATAAAAGTCATGCTGACAGCAATCAAACCCAGACAACCAACTTTGTATTTTCACTTTATCTTGATTGAAAGCAAGATCCAAAAGAGAAAGGAACTATCCAATCCAGGGTGTCTTATTTGGAAATTGAGGTATCAAATGTTAGGATCCAGCTTCCTACTTAGGCCACCCAAATATTGGGTAGTAAATCTATGATAAAATCATCTCATACCAATCACACAGATATAAATATACTTCTCTCTTTATTGAGATCTCATTCCATTTTTAAAATAGGCTTTGCAAGTGATGGTGTCCTTTCTATCATCAACTCTCAATATCAAGAGCTCATGGCAGGCAGCAACCAAGAGCAAGGGGTCATACAACTGGATATATCCCCAACACTTTAACTACACTCAGGAGGGAAACAAGCTCCATTCTTCTGCCATTGAAACCAACCACTAGTTTTTTGTACATCATTTGGAGGCTACCGCTGATCCTGGCAATCACCTGGCCTGTGTATATGAAGATTTCAGAACCAATCCACCCTGAGCCAGAACAACCTCTGTAGCACCAACTGAAGCCACCTCATCAGCATCTGCCCTCACTCAAGAAGAAAACTCAAACACAGCATCAATTAAAGTCCAAAAAATGTAGCCTGTCAGTTCATCCAGGAAATCACAAGCTTTAACACAATGGGGCTGAACTTTCAGGCAATCACTGAATTGCTTGGGTTCACCCAAGCAATCATCATGAAGGAGTTCAACAGGGTACACAGGCAAGGAGACACTTTTGAAAGTGAAGCATGTACATTCTAGAAAGGCGTCCCAGCATACACAGGCATATCCCATCATGCTGCCACAATCAGAACACTACCCCGGCATCAAACTCCCTCAGGTCAGGTACTGACTGGTCCACCATAGAACTTAGATATCCAAGGGGATGATCCAGGCTGTAAGATCCTGCTCAACTATGCACAACATTATAAGATATTATGTGTAAAGAATCAGGGCTCAAATTTAACAGATGAAGGAAGGTAGGGAAGTCTGCAATAGCACTTTATTAACCCAGCTAAAAAGCTGTACTGGGTAACAACAGGTGCCACATAGCTCCCTAACCCTAAACATACCACATATTATGAGGGGCCAAAAGGGAATTGATCTTTACAGGAGGAACACCAATACTAGGATATGCCCACCAGATCATCTGATAGTAAGGGATGTGAAAGCAGCCCTGATTAAAAATACCTGGGGCAGGACTCCTAGCCCTTGTTGTCTTACAAGCCTATTAGGGATGTAAAGGCTTCTAACTTAAGGATAGTGCTGCACAAAAAAAGAAAACTTAATCCAACAAGAAAATCAACTCTACTACCAAATCAAACCCCAGAGGAGAAAATTGTAACACCCAAGCTAACAAGATGAGCATCAAGTCTCCTCACAAAGAGGTAAAAGAGCAGGGGAGTGTTGAGCAAGCTGTACTCTTCTTTATCACAAGAATCTTACAGGGATCAAGAAAATTTTTCAAACCCCTTATTAAATTCCCTTCAATAATAATATAGTTTTTTCCAAGACCTTAAATAATATGCTCAATTATCTGTTTCATTTTCAACACTATCAAGGCAAATCAATATACACTGAAGGAAGAACAATCCCTTGTTAAAAAAGAGTTTTCTAACCTTATGAAGCTACCTACCTCTAAAAAACTGTAAACATGTAGTTATGAAAGACAAAAAAGTGCCCCAGTCATCAGAGAAGCCAAACCATTTGAAGTACAGATAAGAAGCGTAAACCCCACTCTCAGTGAACTAATGATACTAATACCCAAATACAATGTGGTGTTAGGACATGACTAGATGAGGATGGCAAAGAAACACCTTTACTGAAAATTTTCTACCCACACCATTCAGCAAGACAAGGTTTATTATCATGTCTATCCCACACACCTTGGCAATTGCATGAGATACCATGTACTTGTCAAAGTCACTGAGACTGAAGAAAAAATGACTTAAGAAAGATCAATTGGAATACTTGCACTTACAAGATAATTCAATCATGTGGAAAACTCACAAAAAAATATTCCACATGCCAAAAGCTCATCTAATAATTTCATTATGTTTTTAAGAGAAGCTTCCTGGGTTATCACCTGAAAGAGATATATAGTGCAAAATTGATCCCAAGGAAATTTTCTTAAATCATAACCCATATATTGTTTGAAATCAAAAGAAGAAAACACTGTAAAGGAATAACTAAACAAAGCACTAGAAAAATGGAGAAAAGACCATTCAAGTCTCCCTTTAACATAGCTTTATTCTTTGTGGCCAAGAAAGACATTTTCTTATGCCCTTGTTCCTGATTACTGAGTTCTTAACAAATCCAAAATTAAAAACAAACATCTAATGCCACTGATTGATGATATCTTTAATGCCATAGGGGATCAAAATTCTTCAATAGGTTTGAACTTGCTGCAGGATACTGATAAGGAGCGCCTTTTGAGGATGCTTCAAATATGGAATTAGGAAAGAAGAGAAGTATCTTTTATTGGATAATATTTCAGACTTAAATAGATTTGGCTGTGGTAGAGATTTAGTTGGATTGAACCTAGGGGTTGGTCATGTGCAGGATGGGTTCAAGCCACTAGATACTTGGACAGTCATGTGATATTGCTTGGTTGCCATTCCCGGTATGTCAAACTGTATATTAGAAGGGCACCAAATTGGGCAATGACTGGATGTTAAGCAAGTTGGCAGTAGCCAGAATGCCTGTACATCCAGATCCTCAACACTCCCCCCTTAAGGGGGTACTCTGGTACATCAGGAGGGGGCTTTGTCTTAACGGCTTCTGCCTGATGTTCCTGGAGTTGTTTGCTAGTTGGTACCAGTCTGGTTGAATGTTCCCCTTTGCTAAGGCGGAGACAGGTTCTGTGGTATTTCTTGACAACAGGGGTTTTGGCACCTTGGAATTTCACTAGATAGGTGTTTTGGTTGGTCAGTATTTGATGATTCTTCCTGGTCCTCTGTGTACTGAGTCTAGCTTTTTCCTGTTCCCAGCCAGGACCCAGATGGGGGAGTTTATGGGGAGTGGGTCCTCTGTTGAGGTTACCTTTTGGGTTTTGAGCCTTTTTTCTGCTAGTTTGGCTTTGAGGCGTATGTGTTGTAGAGCTGGTGTTTGTTCTACTGTGAGAGGTTTCCCCAGGGGATCTTTACATATGAATGCTTGTTGCAGGTAATTATTTCTGGTTTTTATCTGTATTTTAGTTCAAACAGTGAGTAGCCTGTTCCTTGATTATTATGGACACGGGATACTAGTAATGCATGTTTCACTTATAGTGGCCATGTGTCTTTGGCTTTGCCATTCATTATTTTCTCTAGGGTCCTGATAAGGCTGCCGTTTAGGGGTTCAACTCTGCTGTTGGCCTGTGGCCTGTATGGTAAGGTTGTGGAATGTTTAATGGTTTTGGGTTTTAAGTTGTTGTTTACTACGTGACCTGATAACTCAGTTGCTCCATCAGTTATGATGTAGTCTGGGGTGCTGTAGTTGACTATGATTGCTTTGTTAATGAATTGGTTTATGGTTTCTTCTTTGTGATCCTTTGTTGCCCAGCAGATGGGCCAGTGTGTGGCAAAGTTGATGGCTACAATTAGGAAAAGTTGTTTTGTCTTTGTTTCTGGGAAGGGTCCCACTACGTCCAGTCCCCAAACCTTAAATGGTTTGGGGTCAGGTACTGGGTTGACCATTGGCTGGGGAGCCTTTTTGCTGGTTTATTTCTTGCACACTGTGCACTTTTTCAGAACATCAATTATATCTAGTTTGAGATTGGGCCACCATACTATCTCTTTTAACTTGAGGTATAGGTTGTTAGCCTTTGTATGTCCTAGTAGGTGGTGATTTCTTAATTTGGTGTCAACTCTTTGTGCAAGTGGGATGTAGGGAACATGTTTGTCATTGGTGATCCAGTATAAAGTGCCATTTGATATATGGAAATACTTTTTGTTTCTTACTAATGTATTGTGGGTTAGTTGATGTGTTGAGGGGTCTTTCCCTTTGGTTTTATACTCAGTATTGTATAGGTTTGGCCAGTCAGGGTCCAGGTGGTCAGGGTGATCCTCTCTAGGCTGACATATTCTAGAGAGAGCATCAGCTGTGACCAGCTCTGCCCACTTTTTGTATTGGATATCCAAATTGAGCTGCTCTAGCAGGGACATTCATTTGGCTTGTTGCCGTGCAAGTGCGTTCTGAGTTTTTCAAATATATTAAGGATTTATGGTCAGTTAGTACTTGGACGTTTAAATGTCCTTCTAAGTAGCATCTCCATTTCTTGCATGCATGATATATTGCTAGCAATTCCTTATTGTGTATTAGGTACCTCTGCTCAGTGTTAATTATTTTTCTACTTTTGTAACATACTGGCAGAAAGTCTTGCTGCCCTGGCTGGCAGATGCATAGAACTGCGCCAATGGCGGTGTTGCTGGCATCTGACTTGAGCTTGTAGCACCTGTTGTTATCAGGGTATTTCAAGATTGGTGCTTCATCAAAGCTTGTTTTAATGGTTGGAAATTCTTGTTGCATTCTGGTGTCCAGATGAATTTCTTTTTGGCATTACCCTTGGTTAAGTCATTGATTAGTGTGGTGAGTTTCCCTCAGTCTTTGATGTATTTCCTTAGGTAAGCTACCATTCTGAGAAAGCATCTAACTTGTTTAACGGAGGTGGTGCATTTCATGTTGTTTATGGCTTTTATTTTGTCTGGATCTGCTTTGATGCCACTGTCAGAGACAATGTGGCCCAAGAACAGGAGTTCCTTTCCCATAAATTGGCACTTACTTGGTTTTACATAAAGTTTGTGCTTTGCAAGTTGATTGAGTGTCTTGCGGACATGTGTGAGGTGTTTCTCTTTTGTTTTTGAGAATATAATGATATTGTCAAGGTAGCATAATGTATTTGAGAGGCCATTCAGCACTTGGTTCATCATAGTGACAAACATTGCGGGAGCGTTGGCCATCCCAAAGTTCATTACCCTACATTTAAAGGATCCAAATTGCGTACAGAACACAGTCTTTGGTATGTCCTTTTCCTTCACTTTAACCTGGTTATAACCTGAGGTGAGATCAATTTTGGAGAAAAATTTGGCTCTAGAGAGTCTTGCAAACAGGTCCTCTATGAGTGAAAGGGGATTTATATTCTTCACTGTGCTTTCATTTAGTGCTCTGCAGTCAGTTGCTAGGCAAAGAGTGCCTTCCTTTTTCTTTACAAAGAACACTGCTGCCCCCCACGGGGATTCAGACAGGCAAATGAATCCCTTGGCCTGGTTGTCCTCAATGTGGGTTTAGATCTCCATGGGGGAGAGTCTGTAAAGAGGTGCAGGTTTAGGCATGGCTTTACACAAGTCAATGCCATGTTTGACATCTTGTTTGGGTGGTAACTCTGTGAGCTCTTCCTTGAATACATGGGTGTATTCATTTAGGAGTGTCACAAGTTCTGGGCATTGGATTTTGGTTGTTTACATATTATTTAATTTGATGTGCCTCATTATGTAGAGGGTACTGTCTTTGGTTAGACGTTTTGAGTCATCTTGGTTTATGACTTGGACAAACACTGTGTTTCTTAGAATGAGGTTGTTGAGTTCTTTGAGGATATTAAAGTATACTCTGTTGTGTTTGATTGTCATGGTTTTTTTTCAACATACACTGGGGTTCACTCAGGTGAACCAGTCCATGCCTGCTACAATGTTGTAGTTTATGTTGTTCATGATAAGTGCTTTGATGGACGTTTTTATGCCTTGGAGGTCAATTCTGAAGGGAGTTGTTTTGCCTTCAAGTAGAACCTTTGATTTGTCTGCCATTCTGGCATATTTGAAGTTGGATTTGACAACTTGTATTTTGTATTTGGTTACAAATGGTTTGCTAACCATAGTGTGTTGTGCACCAGAGTCAAATAAAATTTTATGTGTATGAGATTTGTAAGTGCATGGGTAGACAAGAAGTTGTGAGTAATCTTTAATTTTTATGTTCATAAAAATGGGGGATTTTGGGACGCATGGGATGTGAGCAGCAAAGTTTGTGCCTTGGTACAATTCCTTGTCAAGTTGGGGGGAGACAGGGACACTTAAGCCTGTTCCCCCTCCTATTTTCCCTGCTCCTCTGTTTTTAGAACTTTGAGGTCAGAGAATGTGGGGTCAGATTCATAGTAGGTTGCTTTTTCAGCATTGTTAACTTTGGCAGTGTCCTCCTTCTTGGGATGGGAGCAGTTTGCGCTTTGGCTGTGATTGTTATTGTTGTGATTGGAGTTGCCGTTGCTATTATTGGTGTTTTGGCGTTTGTTGCCATTGGAGTTTTCTCTGCCATTGCCGTTTAAGTAGTGATTGTCATTACATGCAGCATATTCCATGTTTGCGCGTTTTTATGTGCGCTTGGCTTCTGCAATGAGCGCGGGCATGGAGGTGTTAGCCTCTGGGCGGATGAGGGCAGCAACAGAGGGTTTCATTATGTTGATGAATGAGGCTCTGGTATGTACGTTGTCAGCTTGTGCTGGTTTCTGGATTTTGCAGCATATTTCCTTGAATTTGTTGGCGTAAGCTGTGATAGTGGTCTTATGAGGAAGATTGCTGAGCTGTATTGCAACGTCTCGGAGGGATTTAGTGACATGGAAATTGTGCATGATGTCCGCTTTGAACTTTTCCCAGCTTTCAAGCTGGTTGTCAGTTTGTGAGCTGACCCAGGTGGCAAACCAGTTAGCTGCGGCCTTTTACAGGCGCTTGCTGGCTTCTTGGACCCATTTCTCATGGGGGATGCAGCTGGCGCGGAGTTTGGTGGCTGTGTGGTCTAGCCAGTTAATGAAGTTTTCTTTGTTTTTACCAAAGAACTTGTCAATGCCAATGCATTTGTTATTGATAACTTCACCTGTGATAGGCGGTTGTGTGTTTGTTTGTTGTTGAAGAGAGCAACTGTATTGAAATATCTTGGTGCATACTTTATGCATGACCAGACCTTCAAATATGGTGCATCCACTACGTATATCTTTGTCAATGTTGTGGGCGCGGAAGTAAGTTTTCCAGGTCTCCTGGGATGTGGCCTGGTTGAGTATATGAGCAAAGGTGATCAGGTTCTGTTCAGTCATTCTTTTTTTCATGGGCAAGGTCAAAAAACTGTAGCTGCTACCAGTGATGAGGAGCAACTTTTGGGGAAGCTTCAAATATGAAATTAAGAAGAAGAGAAGTATATTTTTTTGGATAATACTTTAGACTTATATATATTGGATGTGGAAGAGATTTAGTTGGATCAAACCTAGGAGTTGGTCATGTGCAGGATGGGCTCAAGCCACTGTATACTTGGACAGTCATGTGATATTTCTTGGTTGCCATTCCTGGTATGTCAAACTTTATATTGGAAGGGCACCAAATTGGGCAATGACTGGATGTTAAGTAAGTTGGCAGTAGCCAGAATGCTTGTACATCCAGATCCTTGACAATACCATTGAATATAATTAAAGCATGAATAAATGCATAATATGGCATCCATAACCAAGTATGATTCCTTTGTGTTTGTTGTTCTAAACTTTGACATGACTAATGTCCCCAGTACCTTTGTGAAATTCATTAATGGAGTATTCAAGGAGCATATTGGGAAGTGTATCATAATTTACCTAGAGGACATAGTTATCTATAGCATCTGCAAATAACAACACTGAAAAGATGTCTTCATAGTACTCACAACACTACAGGACAACTGACTAGTGGCAAAACCATCTAAATGCAAGTTATTCTTCATAAAACTACCTTTTATAGGAAATATTATCAGCAAAAACAGAATCAAACCTGACCCTGGAAAGATAAGAGCTATAACTGATACGCCAGCCCCACAAAACAATAGTGAGATTTTCCCCTTCCTGGGGATGGTCACATATATCATAAGATTTATCTCTGTTTGGGGAACATTGACTGCACTGTTATCCACAATCACCAGCAAGATAAAAGATTATGGACCTTTCTATAGGAGTAACACTTCTGATGAATCAAGGAATTTATTATTAAAGAAACCTGCTGAAATATTCTAACATCAACTTAATCTACAAGCTAGAGACAGACACCTTTGAATATTCTATTTTTTGAAGAAATTTGAATATAGAAAAAGGCAAGAAGCTCCTCCCTATTAAATAAAATTTAAGAAAAATCTCAGATGGTGAACAAAGATACCCCATGTATGAAAAAGAGTTGATAGCAATTGTACATTGTCTAAATAGATGATAATTTTACCTGGAAGGAGCACAGCTATTCAAAGATCTAACCAATTATAACTTACTAGTGTTTTTAAAAAAACAGAATCTCTCAAAAAGGCAAGATTAATGGATGAGCCTTGTAAAAAGGTACCCAATGGTAATTGAATAAAATCCAGTACAGTAGTTTTAAAAGCTATGGAGACAACCAAAAATACCTCAGATTTAAACAAAATACAACTATCAGGTTAAAATATCCACTCTGTTAACAAGGATTTTTAGCGTTAATGGGCAAAACAGGTCAACACAGCAAAGAAGTGCTCACGCGCAAAGTGAAAACATTCAAAATAAAATCTGAAATACATGCATTCACAAACAAAATGGTGTGAGTTGACTTTTGGTGTACATATGTTTACTATGTGAATTGGTGACAAAATACACCCAAGTGCTGTGTGTCAAAACTCAATCCAAAAATAAAACACAATAGCAACTCACTATGTAAACAAAATCACTCACGCAATGTGTGCAATGGATTGTAATCATGAATGATACCAAGTATCTAAAATAAGACATGAGATCTGAAACATAAATTTTAAAAATATTGTGTTGGGTGTTTGAATTTGGCAGTGAAATCTGGGAAAATGGGTGGATTTTTTTGAGTATTATAGAATGGGTATTGTAAAACAAAAAACAACTAATTAAGAAATAAAAAATCTGTAATTGGGATATTGGGGGGGGGAATATTAATTAAATATCCATATTCAGATAAAAGCAAAAATTAAAATTAGGGAGTAACTTAATTGAATTTTATTTATTATTTTATTAAATTGTGAAATGGAAGGAACACAACAACAGAGTACCAATGCACCTGTTGTGCGCTGCAGTTGCGGTTGCCCCCGCGGATCAAAGAACAGAGTTAGTGTAGCCCAAATGCCTACTAAGGAAGGAGATGGGAGAGGAGAGTTCAGTAGTGACACTGCACTGACACAGCCAGTTTGAGGAGCACAAGCTTCTAGGGTGCAGAGCATCAACCCTTGGGTCCCCAAGCTGACCCAGAAGCCCACCAAGGTTACCTTCACCAAGTAAGTTAGAAACAAGTAGGTAGAACTTACTTTGTATATGTTTAACATTGTGTACCTGCAAGAGTTGGTCCCGTCAGCCATGCTGGAGAAGGTGAAGCCTGTACTTGATACTAGCTACAAGCCCTACGTCAGTGATGGCAATCAGGAAGAGGAAAAAGAGCCTGAGTTCTTCAGAACTGATGAGGGACAGTTAGTGCTCAAAAAGGTTGCAGCCTTCTACACCAAGTTACCCATTCCCTGTGTTGTGCCCAATGCCAATGAGTCAATCCCTACTGCCGAAACGCCCACCCAGAAGCACATTCCTGATATCAAACACATCATCCTGCTTAAGCTAATGCAGGAATCTGGTGATTACAAGGCAGCCACAGCTCTTGTTGGGGTGGATCCCAAGTATGCCTCAAAGAAATTCAACATCTTCATCAATACTGACCAAGTTCTTGCTGCAGAAAAATCCTTGCACATTTCCACTATGCTAACCAAGGAGCACAAATGGGCAATATGCCAGTGGATAACCCAATATTGTCATTTTGAACTGGAAAATATACAGGCCATGGTCAAATCTACTTTTGGGTTTGAGGCCTCAATTTTCTTTTATTATAATTTGGTCAAGGGAATGCGCTTTTCCTGGAGAAAGCTCTAGGTATCCCCCTACAATTGTAATAGTCCAGCCAACATTGACATCTGGAAAAAATACGCAGAGGCGTACACTGCCCTGAAAGCTAAGGAGACGGTCAAATTCTATTACATTGACAAATCAGCATTTGCCTTGTCAATGTGCAATGGGTATACATATGTCCCCAAAGGCTCAAATGACGGGATGGCTTGGTGTGCTGCAGTCTGCGCCACATCCTATTTGATGATGGCTCTCCTTGGTCCAAAGGGGGTCGAGCTGTATCAAATGATATTGGGTTCTCACAATAGCCATACCTTTCTATCATTTCTCTGATTGGTCTAGGAGCACCTGAGGCGCACAAGCCCTGGCTTCGTCAATGTCATTGTGTTGAACAACGTTGGTCTCCATAAGGTGGCTGATATTCTTGAGGAATTCCCAATGATTGACACTAGCATTGCAGTGGGCCCCCTGCAATTGGCCACAGAAAATTGTACCTTCTCTTCCTCCCTGCTTATTCACCCTTCCTAAATCCCATTGAGGAAGTCTTTGGGTGGCTCAAGCAAGTTGTCAAGCAAGGGTCCCCAGCTGGGACTGAGGACCTGTTTGATTTGCTGCAGGCTGGGATCCACACCCTCCCAGCTAAGACTGTGGTCAAATTCTATGGCCACGCTGATTTGTTCATCCCTGCGTGCCTAGCCAAACAACCAATCAATTAAAGGCTTAGCTTGTCCAACTTTTTTATATTATCTAATTTACTATTTAAGATTTATTAATTATCATTTTATATTTAGAAGCTTCTAAGCCCACAATCAGTTTCAGCAGGACATCAATGGAGGGTAGTAATTTATTTATTTTATATTGATTTTTTTATTAAATCATCTGAGGTTATCCCAAACACTTGATACTGGATTACATGAATATATTTATATTACTTTTGTCAAATAAATATATAAATCAAATTAAAAAAAGTTAAATGTATAAGGTACAAAGTAGAATTGTATTTTATTAACGTATATTATTATGCTTTTATGAAAACCTTCTCTGGGATTTATGTTGCAAAACTTGTTTGCTAAAATAAGTTTTTATAAAAATTATTTGTAATAGAAATAATCTAAAGTGTAAAGATATTTATTGGAAAAGAGAGTTTTAAGGGCGCCTGTAATGGGTTTGGCGGTATGTACCCACCCTGCAATGGAGGTGGCTCACAACCTCCACCACCACACCGTGAACAGTGGATACACTCTTATTGAAATACTCCCGCCTGCTGGTGAAAGGCAGTAGGGTCAGATGGGAGTGAAGCAGCAGCTTTTCAGGTGGGGCTGCAAACCCTCATATCCTAGCCAGGACCAGGGCATCTTGTATCACGTTGTCAACCAAGTTGTATCTGGGGGGACCTTCTTCCCATCCAAGAAAAGCTGATCCTTGTCAATCCCAAGAAGGACCCTGTCTAGGTCCTCCACGCTGGCACCCATTCCAAAGTAGAAGAGATACCCAAGGTAAACAACAAGATGAAGGCTTTGTCTAGCAAAGGCTTTTATAAACTCACAAATTTTGTTGTATACTGTGCTGGTCTTTTTCTTGTGCTTGGTTTTTGCAAAGTACAGCTCTATAGCTGCAGGGAGCCCCGTCTCATTGGCGCTCCAGGCCAGCCCAAAGTCTGCCAGGAGGGTCTTAGTCTCCTTTACGGCTGTTGCGTCTGCAACAGCCAATTTACCCAATGTGCGCCAAAAGTTCTCTAATAGGTAAGATATGGTTTGCTCCACCAGGAAGCAGAAGCAAGCAGCCTCATGTGCCTGGCCCATCTCCAGGATATTCTTGAATGGGAACGTTGCCAGGATGTCCCAAAAAGCTCAATGAAGTTTACACAGTAAACTCCAATGAGAACCACTGGGTCCAGGCAGACCAGTTGGGCATTCTTGTAGGCAGTAACTGCTCACTCAGATGCCCCCTCAGAATGCATAAGCTCAACCAATGCTCCTGCAACATTGGAAAGGTCCCGTGAATTCTGTCTTTAAGCTCCTGCACAACAGGGGGGGACAAAAACAGCTGCCTAGCCATGTGAGTGACATAATTTGTATAAAATTTTGGGGGGGGGGGGACAAAAGGGACCAGGACCCGGCAGAGTTTACTGTCAACGTTTTCTAACAAAAAAGGTAAGCATTTGGAAATTTTTATTAATTTTATTTTTTAGGTTACCTTCTTGTGTTTCCTCCTTGCCGGCGGCTTTGGCAGGCTTGGTCATTATTAGCGCAAGAAGTTGAGCAGGAAATTCAGTATCATCTTTCCTTGCGTGCTTTGCAGGTTTCAGGTGGGCATACATTTCAGGGTTGTCAACCCAGACAGACGGAGCAGAAAGATTGTACGCCTTAAACTAGAAACCCTCAACCACCGTCTTCTGAATGTTTAGCAAGTGCTTGATTGTCTTCTCAGGGGTGTCTGGTATTTTGGCCATAAGTGCTTTGGCCAACACCTTGTTAATTTTCTTGCCTTCAAGGACGGCATACTTCACCTTTGCTTTGACCTTGCGGTCAATTTCTTTGATCTCTGCAATTGCAGAGTCAAGGTCCTTCAATAACTTCTCCAATTCTCTCACTGATTTTTTACTAACCTTTCCATATTTTTTTATAGCTTTCATCCCAATAAACTCTGTTGTTCTGATATTATTGCCTCTTTGACTATCCCTGTTTGTTTTCACATTACTCCAATATCCCATCTTTTTACCCATTTTGTATATGTTTTACGCTCAACTCAATATGTGTTGTTTGCTTTGTGTTGGCATTGTTTCCTTAATTGCCATATTATTTTTAGAACTTTGGACAGCTCCTTGTGATAATATTAACAACAATTTGGTGATCAGCTAAATTTGAATTAGAAAATTATAGGTTGATTGTATTTAGATAAAGTTGTTACTGATCTGAATTCAAAACCTTAATGATAAACTTTAAGCCAATCAGGAGCCAAGTGATAAAGTGATTGTTGTGACATAAAGGGTCACCCAATAATTCTTTGATGCATGTAACCTAATTAATCTGATTGGCTGGTTGATTTGCCATTGAGTGCCATTGCTGCTGTGGCAAGTTATTGGTGGACTAGTGCTAACCCAGCAGCTGATTGAGCACTAGTCTACCAACAGCTTACCACAGCAGCAATGGCGCACAATGGCAAAAGATCTAGCCAATCATATTAATTAGCACACATGCACCAAAGAATTATTGAGTGACCCTTTATGTCACAACAATCACTTTATCACTTGGCTCCTGATTGGCTTAAAGTTTATCATTAAGGTTTTGAATTTAGATCAGTAACAATTTTATCTAAATACAATTAACCTATAATTTTCTAATTCAAATTTAGCTGATCATCAGATTGTTGTTAATATTATCACAAGGGGCTATGCAAAGCGCTAAAAATAACTGTGATCTGGATCTAGATACATGGTATAGTAAATATATGATCTTATAGAAATAAGCTGAACATAAAGAATAAAACCAACTATAAACAAAGAGAACATGAACAATTGAAATTCAAAATAAAGATAATACAAATGGAAAATGTTTGGTGACAGGGGGTTTATTGGGGCAGGGAAGAGTGATGCCTAGTAGGCAGAATAGTGCGGGAAGGATGGCATAGAGGCAGTGCTAGCCTGGGGGTCTGGGATTGGGTGGGTGGGTGGGGCTGGAAGGTGGGGGGGTGGTAAAGAGGGTAGGGGTAGGAGGATTGCGCGTGATGGCCGCCATATAACACTTGTTATATTCCTCATCCATCATTGGTTGGTAGGTGACTATGGCACAGGGTGAGAGGCGCTTATCCTTACGTGATTGGTTGCCCATGTTCATATGGAAGACAATTTGGACAAACAAGTCAGCCACCATTTGGTGAACAAAGAGAGAATTGTGGTCAAGGACCCCAAGATAGAAGTCATTGAAAGCCTGAGGGTGGCGCTCCCATAGTGTGGATCCAATGTTGAAGAAGACAACTGTTGCAACTGGGTTTCCAGACTCACCTGCTAACGTATCTTACAATACACAGGGGGCGCTCAATGAGTTGCCCCTTGACGTATCTAACAACATGGATTAATCTGATGGCAATATCAAATGGCGGGTACTTCATCCTAATTAGGAGTGTTACTGATTTGACTTTCTGATCCCTGCACAAGTTATTCCTTGGCTTCAAACCTTACATGGAACTTCCCACTATGCCACCCCCTTGTGGCCTTGTGGCTTTCCCCATATGGTATATTAATCACAATATTCTACAATAAACAATACCTTATTCTTATTATTCTGTCCTTTCTATTGAACTGTTGTCTTCCCCAATTCCAAATACTGAATACTCATTGGTTCAGTTGCAACAGTGGTAGCAGAAGTAGGTTGACAACCTACCTAAAGCAAAATTCCCTCTAAGAAAGGACAGAGTACGGGCTGTATGGCTACCCCCCAACAAGAGGCTTTCCTGCCAATCCACAAGGGGGACATCCACAATGGGTATGTCATCTATCAAGACCAGCTAGTCCTCAAAAGGGTGTAAAGTTGGCTCTGCCTCAGGCAGCGTGACACCAGCGTCATCCTGCCCCAGTCAGACCTGTCCCAACGCATGCTTAACCTTCAGTTAGAATCCTTTGCAGGGGGCGTCAAGGGGGCCAACATTGTCAGTTGGCTCCAATCTTCCAAAACCCGCCTCTGTATCTTTCAGGCCCCTGAGCCCATGTGAGTTGCCACTGCGTCTGGCTGCCTCACGGGACCCGCCGCTGTGTGGTTCACCAATTGGGCCAGTCAGGAACTTGTCGTTACCTGGGCAGCCTGAGAAGCCTCAAAGTCCTGCTACAGCAAAACCTTCTCCCCTATTGTTGTGGGAACTCCATTTCTAGCAATCAAACAAACTGGTTCTGTCCCTGAGTACCTTGCCACCTTGCAACAAGCCCTTGATGCCACCCCCAAAGCTGTGACTGACGGAAATGCAATGCTACTCACTCTCATCATCAATGGGTTAAAACCCCATATCTGCAAGTGGGTCCCCGTAGGTTGTTGCACCTCCATTAATGACTGCTACAAGGCTGTTGTGGAGGCTAACAACCAGGCCTCAATGGGCTTCTTCTGTACCAGTGACGCTCCATCCCAACCACGCACAACACCTGGCAATGGCCACAATCAAGTGGGCCGCCGCCAGCCCTGTCAGCAGAATAATGGGATTAAATGCCCCCACACAGGGGAGCTCCAGCTAGCACAGATTGAGGATCTGGGAAAAGCCTAAGGGTTGTAGCAACAAGAGGCCCTGAAACCCCACCTGATCCATCCTCTCAATCCTTGCTTGAAAAGAACCCCTATGACTACAACATCCATGAAGTCAAAACCTTGGACGTCTTCCAAGTCCACAGTGACAACCCCGTACTACAAGCAAGCCACTCCTCAAATAAAGTAACCCACATATCCTATTCCTTCTGTTTCCGTGGGAACACCCACAAATTACTGGTAGATATTGTGGCCAACCACACTATGGTGGACCAGGCGTTTGCAGACTCTCAAAAAATGGACTGAGTGCCTAGCAGGCTCAAGGCAGTACAAGTAGCTGACTCCCGTAGAGTTGCAATTACCCATGAGACAGTACCCTTCACTGTGAGAATGGGGAACATCCAGGTTAAGCTCTCTGGGCCAACCATGACAGGGCTCAGCCACAACGTAATTGCTGGCCTTAACTGGCTTCAACACAACCGTCCCTACATTGACTGGGATACATCTGTCATCACCCTCAATAGAAATGGGGTGGGGTTTCAGATCTACCCTGTGAAAATGATCAAGTTACTTCATGATACTGTGTCTGTCAGAATAACAGAGACGGGCTTTTACAATTTCAAGGGGGGAACTAGACTTTAATCAATGCTCAGTCAAAGTTATCCGCGTTGAACCATCTGCAGCCCCTCCCTTGACCTCCTCATCACCACTAGCGCTTGCTGTACTCTTTGAGGAGTACAAAAACATGTTCAGTTAGACACTTGAACAACTACCTCCTCCCCGGGAGATCCAGCATGCGGTACAACTCCAAGGATTGTTACCTAAAGAAGGACCATTATATTGTCTTACACCAAAGGAAGACAAGACCCTCTGCCAACACCTTGTGGACGCGCTTGACAAGGGCTTCATTCACCCTTGCTCTCTCCATACGGGGCAGCTGTCTTCTTTTTAGCCAAGAAGGATGGGTCCCTTTGCTTGATCACAGACCACCGCTTCCTAAATGAGGTGACAATTAAGAACAAGTACCCCTGCTGCTGATTGACAACCTGTTTGATACACTTGCAGGTGCAAAGGTCTTTAGCAAGATTGATCTCACTGCGAGGTACAACCAGGTCCGCATTGCACCAGGGGATGAGGCAAAAACTGCCTTCTGCACGTGCTATGGGTTGTTTGAGTGTCAGGTCATGAGCTTTGGAATGACCAATGCTCCTTCCACCTTTGCCATGTTGATGAACAAAGCATTTGAGATCCTGGTTGGAAAATGTGTGGTTGTGCACCTTGACAACATTATTGTCTTTAGTCAAGATCAAACCGCACACCTTCAACACCTCCATGCTGTCCTTGACACCCTTTGGAAAAACCAGCTAAAAGCTAAACCCTCCAAATGTGAGTTCCTTAAGTCAGAGCTGTTATTACTTGGGCACACCATCTCTACCCAAGGGATAAAGCCCAATCCTTCCAAAACCAAGGCAATCACCAGCATGCCGCCCCCCGCTGATGTGGGCCAGGTGTGGATATCCTTAGGCATGGTTGCCTATGTGCACAAGTTCATTCCCAATTGCAGAGAACTAATTGCACCTCTCACTGAGCTCCTCAATACCAAACAGCGCTTCTGTTGGACCCCCGTCAGAGATTGAGCCTTCAAGATGTTGAAGCAAAGGCTTACAACAGCACCAGTACTGCAGTTCCCCAATCAAAACCGTCAGTACAAACTTGAGACCAATGCCTCTGACAGGGCCTTAGGGGGTGTGCTAAGGGTAAAAACTGACAATGGTGTCTTCCTCCCTGTGGCATATGAGTCCAGGAAACTTACCAACTTGGAACAATACTATCCCATTCATGATAAAGAATTGGCAGCAATTGTGCACTGCGTTGAGAAGTGGTGCTGTTACCTGGAAGGTGCTACCTTCCCACCCCGCGTTCTGATGGACCACAAGTCACTCCAGTAATTCAACACACAGTCCCACTTGACATGCCACCAAGCAGGATGGGTTGAGTGTCTATCCCCTTACCAGTTGTGCATTGAGTACAAGCCTGGGAAGGAACTTGTCACAGCTGATGCCCTTTTGCAACTCTATGTAGTGTCCATCACTGGGGACAATGGTTTGGACCCCAATTGGCACATGCTATACCTCTGCCCTGAGGCAACTTGCTACAAGGGCCTTAACTTGGTAACCATCTCCAAGTTGAAGGACAACAAAAGTCAGTTCACCACCAATGCTGGTAACGTCTGCTGTCGGGCAGAGACAGGTGAGAAGACACCTTACATTCCCATCATGCAACGAGGTGACACAATATTGAACTACCACAAAACCCTGGGTCATATCAGAGGGCGTAACCTCTTTAAGATCATGAAACAAAAGGGTTGGTGGCAGCACATGCGTCAAGACATCTTGGATCTCCTTGAAATGTGTGTGCTGTACAAAAAGAATACATCCAAACCTGCATCCCCCAAGTCTGTCCTGCCCATCAAGGCCATGGAACCCTTTGAACAGTGGGGCCTTGACATTGTGGGACCCCTTCTCAAAGACAGACTGGGAAAGAAATACATCATAGCTGCCGTTGACTACTTCACCCATTGGCCAATGACCTGGGCAACAACTAATCACACCGCCACCACCATCACCATCACCTGCTTTATTGGCAAGGAAATTGTGGCCTGCTTTGGGCAACCCAAACGTCTCATCACAGATGCACCCCCAAACTTGTTGGACATGTCATGAAGGCATACTGCGCCAAGAACACACTCCAACATATAGTTACTACCCCCTACCATCCTCAAGCCAATAGACATGTGGAACAGTTAAATGGCTCACTGGTTCAACTGATTGCCAAGCTCTCACAAGAGCACCCCAACACCGCATGGACTGAAAACCTGCTGTGGGATTCTTGTCCACCAGTCCCCAAGTGTGTCCTGGATTGTAGTCAGGGACCAGCTGGAAGAGGTTGTCATTCTCTAGTAAGGGAAATGTATCTCAGAAATATGTATGGGGGTCAAAATGGGCTTTTATTCACTCTCAGAAGGAAGATCCCCTTAGAAACCTTCTGGTATATGGCCCAGGGGGTCAAGGAAACAATATGGATTTTCCAATACTTGGAGTCCTTCAACAATATCTTGGACTCCTTGTACTTGGTCTTGGACTCCTGCACCTTAGTCTTGGACGTCTGCTCCTTAGACTTGGACTCCTGCTCCTTAAACTTGGACTCTGGCACCTTAAACTTGGACTCCAGCGCCGCGCTTAGGATCCAGCTTCTTATTCTTGGGCTCCTGCTCTGTTATCTTGGGTTGTATCAGTCCAACCAAGCTCCTTCTGGTGATCAAAAGGCTTCCAAAACCTCTTAGCAGAAACTCAGAAGACCTGGGAAAGACCTCCAAAAGCCTTCCAAAAGACCTTGAAAAGACCCAGTAACTTTCCAGCCAGCTCCCTTCTTATAGTGTCCTTTTCCCAACAATTCCGCCTTCAAAAAGGCTTTCTTCATAAGCTTAAACCATTGCCGCTCACTTTTCTCTATAATAACTTAAGCTTACATACTTACTTTCTCAAAAGCTTAAAGTATTAATTCACTATTTCCTTGCTTATACTTTAAGCCTTTTGGCTTCCAACCAATCATTTTCATCAGGAAACCTGCCAGAACTCAACCAATAAATACAGAGCGCAGAAATAGACCACTTCTGAAATTCCACCAGGATCCAACTATGAAAATAATTTCCACAGCTCAAACCGCTCAAACCAACAACTCTTTGCGCACCAAAGCGTTAACCGGTCCATTATTCTGGCACCAGTCTTCCCTGCATTCAACCTGAACCAATTTAAATAGTAGAATACTATTTAAATTGTTCTTTCTGGACCTCTTCAACGTTTTCCCCATATTTTTACAAATATAGTAAAATCCAAGGAAAACTTCCTGCCAAAACAGCTTTGTATTCTGCTCTCATAGCAACATACCTTTGTCTATCCTAGGAACTTAATAAATAGATATCTTACCCACACTTTAATCCACATTCATTATTGATTTTACTACTAAACCAAGGCAAAATATTCCACATCTTCCCACTTTGGCAAATCAATTTTGCAAAATATTGGCTCATTTCTCTGGATCACCAGTTCTTCACCATCATCTTTGGATCTTTCAGTCAGCTCATATTCCAGCTCTTCAGCTTAACCAGCAATCAGTCCATTAACTTCATCAGTCCTCTGGCTACTCCTACAACACAATCTTCTGGTCCTTTGGCCAACCTACATTGTGATTAGCTAGTCCTGCATCATAATCTTCTGGTCCTCCAGCTTATTCTCAATCAGTTCCTCAACAAATCCTCACTAGGAACCTCCTTTGTTCCTTCTACACATTGAACTATATTGGTTCCCACAATTTAATATTAATCAACAGTCTGTCAACTAGCCTTCACTGTGATCAAACAGTCCCTCTTGCTAGTCTTCTCTGTTGATTCTGTGAATCACCTCAGTTCTTTATCTCAGTCCCCATTACCAGAAATTGTAGACCCAGGCATGAATCTACATTGAACTGTTGTTTGACTGAGTCCTCACAAGTGGCACTCCACTTAGGCCATTCAACCACAGATCAATGTCTATGCGTTATCTTTACTCACCCAGGTGATTAAGTCTGGGCTTTCAGTTGCAGAGTAATCAGCTCCACTTCCCAGAGGCCTGATCACACCAATTTCTGCAGATTGCTTCCCCAAGCAAACCTCCTTGGTGACACCTCTGAGCAAATATATGCCCTCCAATGCTCACTTTGGGTTTCCCCCAAAGCTCCCATAGGGGCATAAACAAGGACACCCTGCCAGTCCATTAGGTAGGATGCTTGCTCACAGACCTCCTGTAAGCGTATTAGGGTACATAGAGCCCTTAGAGCTCTTCCCCTCCCTGGCAGCCCACGTTACCCGCCAGGGGTCCAAAACCTACTCCCCCCAGACAGACAAAGTTCCCTGCTTGCTATTTCAGTCTTCACCCTTCCATAGCCACAGTTCCCTTCTAGGTGAAGAACTATAGCCAAAAGCAGCCAATATCTTCTGCTAGATGGAGGCACATCTGCCTCTGGTAGTCCTTTGTTACCTACCATCCAGGTCTTACTTACCCCCTATTAGTCATATGCTATCTACTAGGCTCACCCTACTTACCCCTAGTAGCACTATTTTACCTACTAGGATCACCTTACTTACCCCTAGTAGTCCTATGTTACCTACTAGGCCTCTACCTGCAACAAACAACCAAACTTTTGCTTGGCCAGCATTAGCCCCGCCTGCAAACCACCAAACATGTGGACCGTCACACCTGCCTACCGCTCTACTTATCATGCAAGTAAGAATCAACAGGGGCACAGGGTTCAGCCCCAGCACCCTGGCCTTTGGGACGCCTGACAGTCTGATAGGAGTTGAACAGGGAAAGCTATGGTCCAGAGTTCCCAACAAGCATCCCCTAGTAACAACCCCATCCCTAGACCAATGGTGTGCCAAAGCCCGGGAAATTGAACACAAGCAAATTGAAGGAGGGACAAAGCACCTCAAAGCTAGATACGCCATAGGTGACCCCGTCTACACCCTCAACCCCAATTCTGCCAAGTTGGAGCCCAACCACCTAGGGCCCTTCAAGATAGCCGCTGTCTATGACAATCATACCCATCAACTCAAAGACAACCAAGGGAATACCAGGAAGCTTCACCATGATTGCTTGTGCCCCTGCCGTGCCATCCCCACACAAAGGCTGTTTGTGCAGACCTTCCCAGACCTTCCTCAGACTCTGGACTTGGTGTCTGACAACAAGCAGGGGGCAAGGGGGGTGTTGCAACCAAGTTTCCAGACTTGCCTGCTAACGTATCTTACAATAAACAGGGGGCCCTCAATGAGTTGCCCCTTGACATATCTAACAACATGGATTAATATGATGGCAATATCAAATTGGCAGGTACTTCATCCTAATTAGGAGTGTTACCAATTCAACTTGCTGATCCCAGCATGAGTTATTCCTTGGCTTCAAACCTTACATGGAACTTCCCACTATGCCACCCCCTTGTGGCTTTCCCCATATGGTATATTAATCACAATATTCTACAATAAATGATACCTTATTCTTATTATTCTGTCCTTTCTATTGGACTATTGTCTTCCCCAATTCCAAATACTGAATCCTTATTGGTTCAGTTGCAACACAACATCATCCAGATAGATGTCTGCATGGCCGGCAGGGTAGACTGAGGCCTGGTGCCCACATTGCTAGATGGCCTTGAGGGCAGTGAAACTACCCTTCATCTGGTGGCTCAAGAAAAGCCAGTGCTTGGAATTTGAGCCATCCCAGGAGTCAAGTAATCCACCAAGGATGTGGCTGTACTTGTAGCCATTGATGAAATCTGGGTTTGTTCAATAATAGAAAGAACCCTTGGCTGACACAGCCAGAAATGCACCAATGAAGGTCCCCTTATTGACCTTCTTCCTTCCTTTTTGAGTGGTGGCTCTTCCTTGCTTGCTAAAATCATCAAAGGCTATTGATAACTTGTAGTGGGAGATGAACATGACGTCATCTGTTAGACTAGTCAAGCATTGGAACAGGGTTGATTTGATGGCCTGATTATATGGGGAATCCTCAGCACCATCCCATTGATTGCCAGCAACATTTGTAAGAACCCTGATTGAAGCCACCTTTCTGTGCATCCAGAGCTGCACCTTGGGCTCAGAAACCCATATGTTCTGGTGTGCAAGTTGCTTCTGGACCTGGGTTGGGGAAAGTTTTGAGTCCTGCTGCAGGAGGTTAAGCATAATTGGGTACACCATGGTGTTTGGGACTCAGGGGCCTTCTTGGGCTTCTTGGCTGTCCCAATCAGATTCCCCTTATTCATCAGGTTGTTTAATTCCACATGAATGTAGATTGGGTAAATTGCAACTGGGCAGCAATCTGGTCCCAGGACAGACCCTGTAGGTTTAGTACCACAATTTCCTGGAGAATTTGGGCGGTGATGATTTGTTGTTTGGGGCACTGGGCCGCAGGAGCTGAAGCCTGATTGGCTGTAGGGGGGCAGGTTGGCTTGTGGTGAGAAGTTGTTCCAAATCAAGGTTGCCATCTTGATTAATTGGTTGGTAGGCAGCTTGTGTGGGGGTGGGTACGGGAGCAGGGGCAGAGATAGACACTACATGACTACTGAGCAAGTCAAAGCCATAAGGTTCAGGGGTCAGGTATAGGTCAGTTTCTTTGTTACCTGCCTCAAAGACTTGGGTATAAACGGGTGCATCCACATCCTGAGCCTTGCCTCCATTGAAGCTGGCTTGGCTGCTGGCACTGTCAAAGATATTACTGTTAAAAACCATTGTAAATGACTTAGGATAAAATCACTAAAAGTAGAAATTTTAAAAATTAATGATATATTTTTATTGTAATCTCAAGCCCATATCTGGAAGGTTCTCAAAACCATTTCCATATAAATTTGGAGCCATGAAAATGAATAAAATACCTCTGGTCCTAAATTGGGATAGCTGTTGATTGGCTGTTAAACTGTTATATTTCTATTTTAGGCTGCTCATACTACACATCTTGTGTGAATTCATTTTGTTTCATGCTTGTTGAATCTTGCTTCTAGATTGCTCAAATTTTGTTTCATTTTAGTCCTTCTGTTGGTGCCTCATATGAATCCTGATTGGATTGTAATACACTCCAGATCAGCATCCATTCATCTCACTTGTTGCGCCAGTTCATTTTGTTTGTGGTTTGAACTACACTGCTTGATGTTTGATATATTTTTGTATAATGGGCTAGTGAAATTTCATTTTTTTTGAAAGTTCAATTATTAACTGAATTTTTTTTAAATTAATTGAATCCTGAATCTTGCGCGACTTGGATTTTGTTCAAATCTGAAACCATTTTGTTTAAATCTGAGGTATTTTTGGTTGTTGCCATAGCTTTTAAAACTACTGTAAAGAAGCTACTTACCACATTCACCCTTTTAAGGCTATATCATAGGAAGCTACTCTATATCCTTGATAAAAGTCCTGACTGCCCCATGTTGATAATATGATATCTCTAAAAGAAATTCCCACTGTTACCCCAATGGTCACTCAAGAAAATATCCTTAAGAACAAAAAATGTTAAAAGGTATCTGATACACTACACACAAAACCAAATGGTCACACTGTATCTTACACCCTGTCAACTTAAATGTTGATGCCATACTTTATTACTATAGAGACTTTGGACACACCCATAACAGAAAATTCTATGAGCACCCAAGAATTTCCAATGGTGGCCAAACATGTTTTACAATATTAAGAAAGTCCTTAAAAATTAAAATCATGTAAAAAAACACTTGATCTAAAGCACCACTAAAGTCTTTAATCCCAATATCCCCGCCTCAGACATTTAAAAAATGTACATTGTATATTTTAGGGTTCATGCAAGGCAGCAAAAAGGACAAGAAATATATCATCACAGCCATTGTATACTCAACAAGATGGCCTATTGTATAAGATATTAAAGAACACAAAAGTAATACAGTGATTTTCAAACCGTTTGAGATAAAAAAATCTCAGTCTAAAAAAATCAAAAATCAAGGAATTTATATTAAATTACAATAGATTTGGATCTAACTTGAATTTTATTTTAGACTGAAATTTTTTGTTTATCTCAACAGGTTTGAAAATTACTGTAAACAAGAAGATTAATTAGCAAGGAGATTATTTCCAAATTTGGAAAGCCTGAACTCATCATAAAAGATAGAAAAAATAACTTACCCAAGATAATACCATTTTCTACCTTGAGAAATGACATTTCACACACAATTATCATGTAAGGGATTTTTTACATTATCCTTCAGTAGGATAAATTAATTCCACAAGATTTGATGAAGAAATAAACTATAAAATCTTTTTACCAATCTCTTAATTAATCCTGTGCTACTTCTAATCAATCAGTAAAAATTTCTACTGCTCTGGTTAAGAAAAATTTATAAAAATCTTTTCCAGCCATAAGCCACTTTATATTATCCTTTATTGAAGAAAAGTAGAATTTAGAGATTCAGAGTCTAAAATAAATGCAGAAACAGTCAAATTAAATAACTAAAATTTAAAAGACTCAGGCCTGTGTTCCATAGTTATTGTTTTTTATAAACCTTCTCTAAATTCCAGGGAAATTTGGATCAAAACCTAAGTAAACCCATAAAAGCCAATAAGATTGTCAACAAAGCCAAAGAATAATCAAAATAAAGGATCATTCCACCCCTGGCAACAGAACCCATGTTGACAGTAGCTATGTCAACACTATAGCAAAGTGCAAATTTTGGTTTTAATAATGTTTTCTTCTAGATGTTGACACTTTTTAATTAATTGTGAACTTTAACCCAAACATTTTTTTAAAAAAACAATACACATATGGGACCATAAATTGACCCCAAAAATTTCAAAAATGCAATAAAACATGTTATTAATAAGAATAAGGAAGTATAAGCAATTATTTTTTATTTTACCATGTAAAAAACACTCCTAAAGATAAAAATATTTTTCATCCCCAAAAAATCAAAGTATCAATGATACAGACATAAAGTAAAACATAAATTTACACACAGTACAGAATATAAGAAAATGAAGATTTTTTTATTTATTATACTTCATATAAGTACAACTTAAAATATCTCATGTTTTACAGATAAATTAACAAAACATAGGCTATTTCTTTTACTATCACTTTGAAACCAAACCTGAAGCTTATCATCTATATCTAAAAATATTAGTACTATTTAAATATAGCTAAAAATGTAAAAATTAAAGTGAAAAATATAAAGGAAAATCAAAGCAAAGTTTATTAGACTAATTAAAGCCACCAGAAAGGGTAGTGGTCACATCTTTGAGGTACTTCTTGATCTCAACCACCTTGTATTTCTTCTTAATCAGTTTCTGGACAGCCTGCTGTTAGTCTTTTTCCTTGGTCTTCTGCTTCTTTGGGGCCACCCAGTTGGCCAGGTCCTGGAGCTTAGAGACATTATTAGTTTTCTCCTCCTGCAACTTCTAGAATAACTTGTTGATATTTGGATTGGAACCAAACTTATCCTTGAGGTGCTTATGTTAAACTTTAAGGCTTGACATGGTCCTTATCTAACTGTTGAGACAGGCATTGAGGCAATTTATAGGGGCAGTGATGCCACCTTTCCTCTTCTGACAGTCACCTTCTTGACAGCCCACTGCTTCTCAGAGTACTTAAGGTAGCCCTTGAAGATGATAGAGTGCTTCTTAATGTAAGCATTCTCCTGAATAGACTCAAAGCCAAGCCTAGTGTAATCAGGCTTTAAAAAAGCTAAGTTAGCAAGCTGGGTCATGGTAAAGCAGCACTTTTCCCCAAACATTGAAGCACTTGTCAAAGAGCTCCTTCTCACTCTTGAAGTTTTTGAGGAGGGCTTGTCTAAAATTAAAGAAGCAGTCATGAGCTAATCCATTGAAGTTGATCTAAAAGGCTCTAAACTAAGAAAGCTCAAAGCCAAAGATAATAACCTTTGGCCCAAGGGAGAGAACATGAACTAGCTTCTCAGCAACAAGGATAGCCTCATCATTCTCAAAGGAGGAAGAGATTGTCATGGTGGTGGGCATACGGGGAAGATAATCTATAAGAAGAGAGCTTTCAGCCTCTCTGAAACTTTTAAAAGCTCTGGCATAGACCTATGTCTTGGCACCAGAAAAGAGAAAGGAAACAAAAGGAATGACCTTTGTGTCAAACAGCTCAGACAGTACCCAAAGCTGCTTAAAAGAGGTAGGATATATTACAAAAGTGCTGTAGCACAGTCAAATGATAGTGGTGTTAAGCTTCTCTAGGTTTTGCTTTGTGCCAAATTCTACAATCATATCTTCACTTCCTGCCCATTGTCATGGAGCGGGAACATTGCTCTATCTACTGTCTTCTTGAGGGCATCTGTGAGGACCAGATCTTCAATTTTAGATGCATTCTTGGCCAGGGGGTTTGAGGCTTGAAACCTATCACTCCCAAAACCAACCTGCTGATTATGGATTAAAACTCCATTAATATTGGTGTGGAGAGGTACTTGCAAGCAAGCATAGCCAGCTGGGTGGGGGAAAGATATTTTGAATTTTGCATAATCTGCATCAGAAACCACTTGAGAAGGCGGGCTATAGTAGTGCTGGGCAGTGTGCAGGTATGCTTGCCCTAAGTTGTTTGTAACTTATCCCAGTACTTAGTATTGAGCCACAATGGACACAAACAATGCTCAGAGGTATAGTTCTGGATCTTGAAGCCCTGGGTAGAATTGTGTCAGGGACCCACTTGAGAGGGAACAAGTTCCCAATCTGGTGATCCAAGGCGCCTATGTTAAGCCCTGCTATGACCAAACCAATGGGTACTGTGACCATAGCAAGATGACCAAATGGCCCAGAAAGGCGAATCTACCCATCATAGAGCTGAATCAGCCTAACAGATAGTACCCCACCAAGTATTTCAACAGGTAAAATGATGTGTTGGGCCTAACCAAAGAAGGTTTGACTGGAGGAGGTGGAATGGAAGAGCGAGCATAGTGGAACTTTCTCCCCAGTGACCTGAGGGGTACTTGAACCATCCATGGGCCAGGGACTCCTTCTGGTGAGAATTATATGTAGAGGAATTGTGCCAGTCTGTAGTTGGAGTTGTATTCTCCAAGGTCAACACCACAGATAGGAAAGATTCTAGAAACCAGAACAGGAAGAAAACTCCCTGCATGGTTTCAAAAAAGGGGTATATAGGTAAGTCAATCAATTAGAGTACAAGTAAAGCTTTATTTTTGGAACAATTGAAATTCAAGGAGAAATGCTTACTTAAATATCATAGTATTTATCCAAAAAAAATTTGAGAGAGAAATTGAGAGTAAGGGGATTGGAAATTTAGGGTCCTAAAAATGTGTGGCTGGGAATATTATCCTTACCATTGATTTGTGTATGAAACTTAATAATTTGCATTATTGTTGATTGTAAGGCTAATTTGGTCATATGTGTTACAAGCACAAACAAAAATAAATGGTGCTTATGCTTATTATCAATTAGAAACAAGTATGGAGCCTGTTACAGATGTGGGATGAGTGGTTCAGAGAGCAACAAGTGTAATTTGCGTAGCCAATCATTGTTTGAGCAGTGAGTGTTGTTGCTTGGCCCAATACTAACATTTTAAAATCCTGAAACCAAAGAAAAAGCAAAAATTAAAACAATCAATTCCATATAAATAGGTAATATAAGACAAGTAGTGTTATTTAAACTAACACTTGGCTTCATTTTTGGGTCCTGGGTTCAATACCTGTCTGGCTCAATGTCAGAGTGAAGTATAGTGCCTAGTACTTTGTTGATTTTCTTTGCTTTGGTTTCATTAAAACTAGTGTCTAAAAAATTAATGGAGTCAGGGAAGAAATCCCTGAAAAATTGTTACAGAAGAAAATGAAACCATTGGCCACCATGGTCGGCCAATTCTTCACAATCATTATTAGAAAATACTCAGGGAGAAAAGAAGGAACATTAAAATTTGCATCAACATTGCAAATTCTGTGGGCTTTAGAGGGTCTCAGGGGCCAGTAGGAGCATGGCAAAGGCCAGAAAAGTAATTAGGACACAGATTTGAATTAGCCCCTGCTGTACTTTCAGGCTTACACAAGTCCTATGAGACAGGAACCCCAGCAAGGGTAGAGCCTAACACTGTTTTCTTGGGCCTGAATGGCAATTAAGCCAAGATTTGAAATAGATATTTAGATAAAGCTTATTTATTAAAAATGAAAATGAAGGGATTATATAGCTGCTCATCCCATCTTCAGGATGAACAGAGAACAACAGGAGCAGTCATGTGAAAATCCAGAAAAGGGTATATTGATACTATTATACTATATGGGAAATATACAGAGATCAGATGATACTGGATAGTATCAGAATAAGTTTTAGGTCCCTAGTTTCAGATATATGAGCTCAAAAAGGCAGTCACTGGTTCAGAGCTTGATAAGAAAATAATGAACTATTATTCAGTAATCAAATCATGAACACTACTGTATCTTTGGAAGTACTTAAGATGAAATCAAAGTAGAATCAGTCTTCATAAAGTAGTTTTGAATTGGGGTGTGATGATGCAATAATTTTATTATGCTAAAATGTTGGTTAATCACAAATTGAGAGAGTTAATATTATTGTATATATATATTGAATTAGTACTAAGCATATAATAGTGAGATATTGTAATACCAAAATCCACAACAGCCCCAGAGAAGCTAGAATTTGGGGAGCTGGTTAGAGGGGGGAAGAAGAAGGCTTGTCATGGTGCTAATTGTGTGCAGGATACTTATTCTTGAGGGATTTTTTGGCAGTGTACTTCTTCTTAGTAGGCTCTTATTCAGATTCAGATTTATAAAAGCTGTAGTCTGTAAGAGACCCATCTGATTCCTCACCCCCATAGGAATAAGCAGCTATTCTCATAGGAGGGCTTTGGAAAGGGCTTCTGTCTGGGATTGTTGTAGAAAAGATTGATTACATGCCTGCTAATGTATCTTACAATACACATGAGGCACTCATAGACCACCCCATGACATATCAAACAACATTAGACATTCCACCACTGATGTCAAGCTGTGGGCAATATTGTGTAAATAAGAGCGCTGCCAATTCTATTTGCTGATCCCCCAACTAAGATATTTGAAAATCACACTCTATTTTGATCCTGCCACAGTGCCACCCCCTTGGTAGACTAGTGGCTTCCCAATATAGCATATTAATTGTGTTATTCCAAATGAAAATACATATTATTAATATTTCTTTATCCTTTTTATTTGACTTTTGTATTCCCTAATCTCAATACAGAACCAAAAATTGGTTCAGTTGCAACAGTGGTAGCAGTGATAGTCTCAATTAACAACCCACCTTTAAGAAATTTCTCCCAAAGAAAGAAAAAGATGCTGGCTGTATGGCTACACCTTATCAAGAGACATCTCTTCCCATCAGGGATGGGAAGATCCCAGAGGGTTAAATAATTTATTAAGAACAACTTGTGCTCACCAACATTTATAATTGATTCCACCAGGACCAGCACAATGTCAGTACCACTCCATCACAGTTGGATTTGTCACAAAAAGTGAAGAATCTAAATTTGGTTCCCTTAACAGGTGGCATGAAAGGCGCCAATATTTTAAGTTAGCTACACTCTACAGAAACCCACCTCCATATTTACCAAGTATCTGAACTCATGTAGGTGTCCACATAGTCGGTATATCTCACTGGATCTGAGGCTGCACAGCTCACCACTTAGCCATTAAGGAACTTGAAGTTACCTGGGTCACATTCAGGAAAGCTGTCAAGTCCTGTTATAGCATGACTTTATCACCCATTGTAGTGAGGACAGCCCAAAATGCAATTAAATAAAAAGGCAGCATTTCCAAATACCTCACCATCTAGCAGCAGGAATTTGCTGCTGCCCCAGAGGTCATCACCAATGGAAATACAATGCTCCTAACACTCATCATTAATGAGTTGAAAAATCATATCTGTAAGTGAGTACCTGTGGGGTGTTGTACCTCCATTAACAATAGTTAAAAATTCATTGTAGAGGCAAATAACCTAGCCATTATGGGCTTCCAAAAATCTAATGATGCACCCCCTCAACCTCACCCTGTGCCCACAGTCAAGTAGGAGCTGCCAGCAGGATAGTGACAGCAAGCGCCCTCATGAGGGGGAGCTTCAGTTGGCGCAGATTGAGAGTTCAGAAAAAGACTGGGAGTTGTAGACATGAGAGTCTGTGCAACCCCTCTTGACCCATACTCATAATCTCTCCTTGCTAAGAATACAAGTGATTATGATGTGCACAAAGTTGAAACCTTAAACATAATCCAAGTGCACAGTGACAACCCTGTCCTCTAAGACAGTCATTTGTCAAATAAAGTAACTTATTTGGCCTATCCCTTTTGCTTCTGTGGAAGTAACCACAGAATCCTGGTAGATACTGGGATCAATCACACCATATTCAAAGAAGAGTTTGTGGACTCCCAATATTTAGACCAAGTCCCCAGCCGCTTCAAGGCGGCGCGCGTAGCAGACTCCCGCAGAGTATCCATTACCCATGAGACAGTACCCTTCTCTATAAGAATAGGTAATATCCAGGTCAGACTATCTGGGCCTATCATGGCCAATTTGTCACAATGTGATAGCAGGTCTAGACTGATTATGTCAAAATTGCCCCTACATCAACTGGGATACCTCTGTTATTGTCATGATTATACTTCTTTATTATCTGCTACTATGTACTTTTACTTCTGGTTCCTACACCCTTTTTGGAACAACATTTCACTACCTTTGGCTTTATCCTTCATCCCTTTAGTTTATTCCTATTCCTTCTAAATTTAATTTAGCAGTGCCTTTTTTTGGACTTAACAACATTAGGCAACAGGTTTTGAACTTCAAACTTAGCGTTTAATTTAGTATTTTAAAGTCTGAATCTATTAGCTCTTTATTTTTTCTTGTGGTTTACACAATTCAACCTCAAACTTGGTTTTACAGCTGTTTCTTTTTGCTTGCTCTTACTTCCAACAGTTACTTGCTGTCTTTGCTCTTTCTTTTTGCTGTTTCCTCAATCTTTAGCTTTAATAAGTTAAAATAATAGTTGATGATAAGCACCTCAATTCCCTGCCTTTTAATCAGTCTTGGTTAAATCCTTTACCTCTCTTTCTGCACCTCACTTGTCCAAGCTAATAAAAGGCTTAGATTTTTTGCATTCTCAACTTAAGTTGAGATTGTTTGACTTGCACCCCAAAAAGATACTTGTTAAGTTTTGTGGCTTGTGTTCCTCTTCCAATTTTTAATCTAGTTTAATCTTAGTTCATGATTACTTTTGACTTTATCCTTCACCAGTTAGGCAGCTTTTATAGTAGCACCCACAATTTAATTGGTGATAGCTTCAATCCCCCTGCTAATACTGATCATTATCCAGACTTAGAAATTGACTTTTTGACCCAATCTTCAGTCATTAAGACTGGTCTCTATTTTCTTTTCTTAGGTTTAATAAATTGTCTTAGTCCATACTTTACTTCCTAAAAGTTGTTAGAAGCTTTCATTCAGTTGTTACTACAAACTTACCTACTTTTCTATACTTGAGAAATATAAATATCTTGGGATTGAAGGCTTTAGCTTACAACAATCTACCCCATAGCCTAAGACCTTACAGCTGTCACCCTCAATAGGAACCGTATGAGCTTTAATATCTACCCTATCAAGATGAGCAAGCTTCTACATGACACCATCTTTTTACAGATAACAGATGAGGGCTCCTAAAAATTCAAATGGGGAAATTGGATTTAAACCAATGTTAAGTTGAGATTATCCACTTTGAACCCTCTTTGTCTCCCCCCTCTGAACAACCCACCACCTTCTTTGCAAGAAATCCTCAAAGAGTTTAAGGATGTCTTTAGCAAAATACTAGACCAGTCAACTCCTCCTTGAGAGATCCAACATGCTGTTAAACTTCAAGGGTCTTTATCAAAAGCCCACCTACTCTACTGTCTAACATCCAAGGAGGACAAAACGCTCTACCAGAACAATGTGGATATCTTGAACAAGGGCTTCATTCACCCCTCTCTTTCCCTTTACAGAGCTGCAGTCTTCTTTGTAGCTAAAAAGGAAGGATCACTCAGTTTGGTTACAGATTACCTCACCCTAAACAAAGTCATTGTAAAGAATAAGTACCTCCTACTACTAATTGACAAACTGTTTGATACACTGGCAGGTTCAAAGATCTTTAGTAAGATTGATCTCACTGTGGGGTACAACTAAGTCAGGATTAACTCCAGGCATGAGGTAAATACAGCCTTTTGAACACAATAGGTTTGTTTGAGTGCTGTGTCATGAATTTTGGCATGACTAACACGCCATAAACATTTGCAATGCCCATGAACAAGACCTTCAAGGACCTGGTCAAGAATTGTGTCATGGCCTACTTAGACAACATTATAATATACAGACAGGATCAAGCCAGACACCTTCATCATCTCTGTGCTATACTCAATACCCTTTGTAAACATCAGCTGAAGGCTAAGCCCTCCAAATGTGAGCTTCTACAGTTGGAGTTGTTATCCCTGGGGCACATTATCTTTACCCAAAGGATAAGACCCAAACCTACCAAAAACAAGGCAATTATTAACATGCCATCTCCTATTGTTGTTAACCAGGTGTGTACGTTTCTAGGCATGGTTATGTACGTGTGTAAGTTAGTTCTTAACTGGTGAGATCTGATTACCCCCTCACCAAGTTGTTGAAAGCTAAGCAACACTTCTCATGGACACCTGCAAGAGATCAGGCCTTCAATAAAATTAAACATAAACTCACCATCACACCCTTCCTACAGTTCCCCAACCAAAATTGCCAGTACAGACTTGAAACTGACACTTCCAACTAGGTCATAGGGAGTATGCTGAGAGTAGAGACTGATAAAGATACCTTTCTCCCAGTAGCATAAAAGTCCAGAAAATCTCACTGTTGTGAAAAAACACCACCCCATTAGTGATAAGAAGTTAGCTGCAATTGTTAAGAACAGTTGGCATGTAAAATTTCTGCATGTCAACTGTCTGCATGTTGACACTTTGTTGACATGCAACAAGTTGACTTTAATTTGGCACTTAGGCCAAAGCCTACTAGCCAATTGCTAAATAAACTAATTTTTTATATTGCATTTCATAGTCAGAATTAATAATCAATGAGGAAAAAAAGCTAATGTTGACATCAACTAAGAATAGGCTTAATTATTATTACAAAACAAGAAGGAAATTACTATAAAAAATACCAAATTAGTCTACTTTAAATTTAAGCCCAACTTATATAATGAATCTACATAATGTCAACATAAATTAACATTTTATAATATGTCTTAATAAAAATACACAAAATCTGGAATATATTCACTTATAATAAGTTTTTTATATTAATGTTTGGCCCTTTGTTTCATAGTCCTTTTAGATAAAGTGGGTAAATTTTTCAAGCTTTGTTATATATTATATTAGTGGTTTACTATATCTTTGAAACCACTGTGTGTGTTCCAGTTAACTCTTAAACATTAGATTAAGCCAGATTGTATAGGTTAAAACTAGGATTTATTTAGTGAAATTTTAAGTCAACACAAAGGAAACCCAAAACAAAAGAAAAAGTGAGACAGGGGGAATAAGTTAAGCAAAAACAATGGCCTAATTTAAGCAAGATTTAATAGCAGCTCCACTATATAAGAAGGCCAACTCCAGCAAAATTGTCACCTTCACTAATCTAATAAGCAAAAGACGCGGCTTAACAATTTCAACTTGCAGAATGGTAAGCTTAGAACCCCAAAGTTTCACATAATAATAAAACTACTTATTACAACATGTAGTACTTAGTTTTTAAAATTCATACAATATAACTTTATTTTAGCCCAAACACCAAATAGCCTATTTTCAGTTTTGATTTTAAACTCAATCTTAATTTAATTAAGATTTTTATGTTTTTTAAATAGTTATTTACCTCAATAATGCTGACTGTCTACAAGTCAACTGTAAGAAGTAAGACAATATTTTAGGCCAACTGTCTAGAATCAAAATTTTAATACATGTAAACACTTAAAATGTCAACACTAAACATTTAAATGTATTTTTGTCCAACTTCTTAATAAAAAGCCTCAATACTGCATATCTTAATAATACTGAAGGGGTTTTTTTGCATAATCTATATAAGATTCTCCACAACTTGATATATTTTCAGCTTTAAATTTCATTTTTTTATACTTTACTCACAATTATTTCTCTAACTTCTTTTTCTTTATAGGATAAATCAAATAAACCCCAGCCTAATAAGAAAAAGCCCAATAAAAAACTGCCAAGGACACTGTTAAGCCTAAGGATTATTCTTCTACAAAAAAGTGCTTAAGAAACAGTATAAAAAAGATGAACAAAAAAGGAAAACCCCACACCTTCAGCTTCTGAGAAGGACTTTAATGATTTTTTCACCTCCCATAGCTGGTATGAGTCTGAGAGAGATGAAAATCCAATCAACAAGAAGAAAAGAAAGCAAGCTTTAAGCCCTCTCCTGAACCCTTCCCTGAACCCTCTTCTGAACCCTCCCTTGATCCCTCTCCTGAGCCCTCCCCTGAACCCTCTCCTGGTGAACATGAAATTTATGAGCAACATTAGTACTTTCCTGGTTTTTAACACGCCCCTCCTGGGACATGGGATGTACTAAAAGCCCACAATACTAGCAATGTTAAGGGCTCCTTCAGGATCCCAAAGAGATTCCCAAAATTCTTTCCATTAATGTCAGTCAAAGGTGGCCCAAGAATGGTCAGTGATGGATATGTGTTTAACTGTAATAATCAAAAGCAAGGAAGTAAGAGCAAAAATTACACATGTGAAGACAGAAGCTGTCCAGCACGCCTAAACACCCAAGGTTGATATAAAGCTACCTTGGAAAAGGGAGAACATATCTGCATGCCTCCTACCACTTTGATTGAGAAGCTGCTCAAATGGTACACATACAAATGGTCCCAGTATCAAAAGACATTAAAGCAACTCACTTGGCAGTAAAGGCCATCAAGAACCTGAGCATAGAGAATATTAAAATTTTCCCTGATCATGAACAACATGTTAAGTATATCTGTAATAGATGCTGAGAGCTAAACCCAATTGGAAAAAGTGTAACCCAATTAAAAGACCTGGTCCTTACTACTGAGTTGCAGATGACCCAAGACAATGAACAGTTCCTTCTTCATGATGATGGACCTGGTGAAAAAGAAAGGATCATATACTATGCCACCTATAAGAATCTAGAGAAACTGCGTGCCACTGAGACTTGTCTCTATGATGGAACATTTGCAACATGTTCTAAGTTATTCTATCAGCTTTGGGTAGTGCATGCTCAGCTTGATGATAAAGTCCTCCCATTTGCATATTTTCTTCATCCTGGAGCCTCAGAGGAAATTTACCTAAGAGCATTCAAGATTCTACAGGAGGGCCTTAAAGCTATTCCCACTGAGACTAGAAAGAATCCTGGTCCATCAACAAGGGCTAATCCTGATGGTGCTGATAAAGATGAAGTCACCCTAGCTGCTGAAGAGAAGGAACACAATAGAGCCCTTGGCCCCACAATAACTATCATGTATTATGAGACAGTCCAATACAATGACTTTGTAAAAAGCTTCATTGGCAAGGTACAAGGGTGTTTCTTTCATTACCAACAAGCTATCAATAGACGCCTTAGGGGTAAACCCCTCCTCAGCTCTCTCACACAGCATGATACAACTGGCAAATGCAAGTTTCTGGTCCAAAAGTTTGTTTCTCTTGCATTTATTAAGCCTGAGCATGTTGATCAAGGATTTGAGCTTCTCTGTAACGACACTTATGCTTTGAGCCATGAAGCTGAGTTCCAACCCTTCTTTGACTACTATAAGCCACAATGGGTGGACTGCAAGGTGGTCAGCTGCAGGGGCAAGCCAATAGCAAAGGCAATCTGGAATTACTACCAGGCTGTCCTCAAAGATGAAATAAAAACAACATCAGGACTTGAGAACTGGCATAACCATCTAAAGTCTTCTTTTGGGGCAAATCCCAGATACAATGCCTTCTTTGTGTAAGGTCTTAAAGCTCGGGGTAAATTATTGTAGACTAAAGCCTTTAACCCAAGAATATTTATGTTTGTTAAATATAAAAAGGTCAGTAAAGTTTGCAACAACAACAACTGCACTAAAGCTCCTAAAAGTTTATAGGAAGTGAAGTAAGGACTAAGACAATTTATTAAACCTAAGAAAAGGAAATAGAGACCAGTCTTAATGACTGAAGATTGGGTCAAAAAGCCAATTTATAAGTCTGGGTAATGATCAGCATTAGCTGGAGTGTTAAAAATACCAACTATTAGAGTGTGTGTACCACTATAAATATTGCCTAGCTGGTGAAAAATGTAGTCAAAAGGAATCATAAAACTAAGAATTCAAAGAGAAAGTAATTTGCAAGAGAAAGATTGGAAAAGAAGAAAACATAAGCCACAAAACCTAACAAGTACCTTTTTGGGGTGCAAGTCAAACAATCTCAACTTATTGTTAAGATTGGAAACCCAAGCCTTTTTTTCTTGGTTTGTGAGGTGCAAGAATTGGGTGGAAAGTTTACCCAAGATTGATTAGGTGACTTGGTGTTGGAAAACAAACAAAAGCACATGTTTCATGCAACTTAACTTTAAAAAGTCAAGCACCAAGGTAAAGGGGACAGCAAGAAGAGCAATGGTTGCTTAGTAACCTTTAGAAAAGAGCAAAAGACGGCAGAAGAGCGGGAAAACCTTGGTCCAAAAGTGCTGGCGTAAGCAAGCAAAAAGCAAAAGGTAATTAATTTTGGACTTAATTAAACTAACCAAGCGTATAAGTCCGTGGTTTGAGAATTGTTCAAGGAACAAAGGTAAGCTTTGAACATTGAAATCAATTGTTAAAATAGATAAAATTGGTCAGTCAAGTAAGGGAATGAAGAGGGAAGGTTTTGAACAGCAGGATAATGTGATTCTAAACTAAAAGTAGAGAGATAAAATAAAGTTGGTGTCCTAGCAAAAATACTAGCAGCAAAAGCATGATGAAGGAGAATCCTGAAACTTTTAGCACCTTAAGGCTAGAACAGGGGAAGACTGTCTCCTCTCTTTGGGATATAGAAGTACGGGCTCCAAAGAAGAGAAAGCAGTACAAGGCTAGTATTTACAAAGAGCAGATAAAGAAAAATTTAAAGAATAAGCACAAGCTATCTGAGCTTGGGGAGAAGATAGGAAAGATTACCACTGTACTCTCTTGCAACAAACCTTCAACTTAGTTTATAATAAATTATTTTGGCTCTTTCTGATATTTTATATATAATTTTAATCTAAAAAACCAATAATATTATTTAACAAGAAAATTAAAATTAAAATGGTAGAAAGAATTCATAGTTTTTATAAAAGATTTTTATGCTAGAGCCTGGGTTATCTAGCTTAAATAGGTGTTTTAGTACTAAAGTATATGTAATTTTGGATTGCTATTATATCAACTATTCTTAAAATAAGTGTTTGCCTTTAGTTTCTTTATTTGATATATTTTATTTTTATCAAGCTTTTTTTGAAATATAATTTAAGAACTTTCTTATATGGTAAATAAAATAAATTCATAGTAAAAACAGTTAATTTCATAGTAAATTATTTTTGAAGGGGCTTTTATTATATTTTTAGATATCTTTGCATTATTTTTTATTTTATTTTTTGGATTTTACATGATTATATTATCCAATTAATTATTTTAAAGCTTGATTTTTATTAATTAAAATGTTCAGCAAACAGATTTTTTCTTGTTAAAAAAGTGTCAACATCCAGTAGGCTACATGATAGATAACTTTATCTAGACTTTTCTAATATTTCAACCTGGATATAAAAATAATTTTGACAATTGACAAGCAGAAAGTCAAAATGCAGACAGTTTGAATGCCAACTGTTCCCCAATTGTCCACTGTGTCAATAAATGATGTTGTTACCTGGAAGGTGCTACCTTCTTACCCTGGGTCCTCAGGGACCATAATTCCCTTCAATAATTTAATACACAGTCACATCTTACTCAGCGTAAAGCAGGATGAGTCAAACACCTGTCCCTGTATCAAGTCCTCATAGAATACAAACCTGGAAAGTCTCTTGTCATGGCTGACGCCCTCTCTAGACTGTATGTAACATCTATCATGGGGGATGTCAGGTTATATCCAGACTGCCCCATGCTTAACATTTTCCCTGAGGCCACCTTCTATGAGAGTCTCAACTCAGCAACCATTTCAAAGTTGAAGAAAAGACAAAAGCCAGTTGTGGGGTTCCTGGTCACCAGTCCCCATAGTGTGTCCTGGGTTGTAGCCAGGGACCGGCTTGGAGGAGTTGTCATTCTCCAACAGGGGGGAAGGGTTGATGAGAAGCTTATACTTGGCTTGCATAAGGGCAAACTCCTCAAGTACCTTTCCAATTACCAAGCAAGCGTCTCCCCCGTATACCTGGACTTCAGCAGGCGCCAGCCCGCCTGTAGGCCAATACCAATCCTGGAGTAGCCTTGCAAACTCTTCTCCAATGAACTCTCTTCCTCTATTTGACATTTCCAAATGCCTGGTCACCTTCTCCCACTCCTCCTGGGCAGATTTACTAGAGGCAAACTTCCTTCACCCTAGGCGGTATTATTCCTCATCCCCTGGGCTAGGGTAGAAAATATGGGGTAATTGACTCATGAGACTAATATACTCTTTTTATACGGGAAAATCAGATAGGGGTTGTAATCGGCGCTTTATTTTCCGTCAGAAGGAAGATCCCCTTAGAAACCTTCTGAGATATCACCTTTGGGTAGGAAATAAGAAAGGGTTTGTGCCAAAACTTGGAGTCCTTTAACAATATCTTGGACTCCTTGTACTTGGTCTTTGACTCCTGCTCCTTGTTCTTGGGCTCCCTTGCTTTGGTCTTGGGCTCCAGCACCTTGGTTGTGGGCTCTGTTATCTTAATCTTAAGCTCCTGTGGTCTGACTTGGCTCTGGCTTCCTATCCTTGGTCTCCTTCTCCTTCTGTAGCTTTGGTGGCCTTTGCAATCCACTTGATCCAGTCCCTGAAGAGTCTCATATAGCTCTCCCTTTTATAGCTCCCTGTTTCAGACCAAAATCCTCTCTTAGAACTCTGGTTCTTCAAAGCTTAAACTATCCTGTTTTTCTTCTTCTATATTATATTAAACTTTCAAACTTACTTCAGCCAATAAAAGCCCTGAATTTTACGCTTCTGCTCCCCATTTTTTAGGCTTTAACTCTCAAGTTAAAGCCCTTAAAAACCTGATCAAGTAAGCTCCGGGTTGCAGCCAATCAAACGCCTTGCTTCAACAGTTTTGCCAAAACAGTTCATCCAGATGACCCGTTCCTGACCATGGTTTGAACTCCAAGCTGCCCTGCTCCGTGTAAACCACTGCTCCGCGTTTCACACAGTTTTGCTGTAATTCCTGTCATGTTTCCCCGGCAAATCTCAAGCGCTTCCACATATGTTTTACTTAGGCAATTCTTGATCCTTCAATGTTTCAACGTTTCTCCGCGTTTCTCTGTGTTTCAGTCAACGTTTTGCATCTTTGAACCTGCCTGCTGCTTGTCCTTTTGCTCCCCTAGTTGTTCTTGGCAAAATTTGCTCTTTTGCTTTCATAGTTTCTCCGTTCTTCTTCCAACTTCTTTCTGGTCTTTCTTCTCTCTCATCTTTTCCCTAAAAATAACTTATAGTTCTAAAAAACTATAGGTTATTTTTTCTCTTCTTTCTTTTTCTTTATAAAACTTTTAATCCTTTTTTAATCATAATTAGGCAGTATTCAATCACTCTTTAACTGCTTCTTTATATCCAAACTTCTTCTCAAAAGTCACTAAACCAGCTCTTCCAGCCTCTGTATTCAGTCCAGCTAGGTAATCCTCTCAACTCTTTAGTTCTTCAGCACCAACTTCTGGTCCTTTGGCCATCCTACCCCATGATCTGCTAGTTCTCCATCCTGTCTTCTTGTCTTTCTGCTTATCCTTCACCAGTTCCACACTAGGAACTTAATTTGTTCCCTTAACACACTGAACCATATTGGTCCATTCCATTCAATATGAATTAACAGTTCATCAAATAGCCTTCACTGTGACCAAACAGTCCCTCTTGCTAGTTTTCTCTGCTAATTCCATGAACCACCTCGGTTCTTTATCTCAGCCCCCATTACCAGAACTTGTAGACCCAGGCATGAGTCTACATTGAACTGGCGTTTGACTGGGTCCTTACAAGCATCAATCCACTTAGGCCATTCAACCATAAATCTATGTTTATGCATTGTCTTTACTCACCCAGGTGATGAAGTCTGGGCTTTCAGTTGCAGAGTAATCAGCTCTACTTCCCAGAGGCCTGATCACACAAATTTCTGCAGCTTGCTTCCCCAAGCAAGCCACCCTGGTGACACCTCTGAGCATGCCTATACCCTCCAATGCTCACTTTGGGTTTCCCCAATGCTCCCATGGGGGCATAAACAAGGACACCCTGCCAGTCTGTTAGGCAGGGTGCTTGCTCACAGACCTCCTGCAAGCGTATTAGGGTACATTGAGCCCTTAGAGCTCTTCCCCTCCCTGGCAGCCCATGTTACCCGCCAGGGGTCCAAACTTACACTCCCCCCAGACAGACAAAGTTCCCTGCTTGCTATTTCAGTCTCCACCCTGCTAGGTGAAGTACTATAGCCCAAAGCAGCCAACATCTTCTGCTGGGTGGAGGCAACAACTGCCTCTGGTAGTCCTTTGTTACCTACCAGCCAGGCCTTACTTACCCTAGTAGACCATGTTACCTACTAGGCTTACCTCACTTACCACTAACCACACACTGTCATTTCTTAGCATATTGTCTTTATTTGAAGCCAAATTCACCCTTGCCTGCAAACCGCACACATGTGGATCACCACACCAGTTCACCACAGACGCCTGCACATGTGCTGTCAAGATTAGACAGATGAAAAGACACCATACATTCCTACCACATAGCAAGGAGACAAAACCCTAAATTACCGCTGTGCCTTAAACCATGTCATGGATAAAGACATCTTGGCAGGTTTTGTGTTTGGCTCCTGGGGACAACATACAGGAGGACACAGCGGGAAATCTTTTTAACCAAAGATTTGAGGTTTGAAGCTAGCCTTGGTTTAGCCTTCAGGGAAAAATTAAGGGCACATACCTTAATTTCCTGAAAAATGATATGTAAAAGTCCTTTTGGCAGAAAGTACAGGAAAAAGCTTGAAGAATATTAAAGCCAACGCAAATGTGGATAAAATTGTCTTTATTAGGAAAAATGATTCTACTTAAATAGTAGACAAGGGTCAATAATCACTCATTAGGTAGACAGAGTGGCAGGAGGGGTCATGTTGGGATGAGGTCATACCAGGATCAGACAAGGGTAGGTATGATATTCTGGAATGGGTGGATATTGAACCAGACCCATTTTTGGAAGGGGAGAAATTACCAAAATTGAAAGCAAAACTGACCAAATCTTCACACATATCATTATTTGAAGGCCATATCAAAATAGCATTAATGGCGCAATTTCCAACATCTCTCCCCTCAAATTAGACACAGAGAGTTGATATTTACGGAGGAATTTGAAGTGAAATCAAGCAAAGGGGCGGCCAGAGGACAGAAGTTTCACAGTATACTTGACACCCTTCTTGTAGATAACTTCACAAGGTCCAACCCAGAGGGAGTCTAGCTTATGAGCACAACCTCCAGTACAAATTTGATAATAGAGGACTAGGTCACCCACTTGGTACTCAGGGAGGGGGGCTCTGGAAGCATTAGAGGGCAAGATTTCTAAGGCTTTGACCTTGTAAGCAGTAGAATAGGCGGTAGCTTGGATATTGATGATACAATTAGTCAAGTCTTTGACATGAGCTTCAGGATTGGCAGAGGCATCAACCTCAATCAAAGGGGGTCCCAGTATGAGGGAGTTGTGAATTCCTGTCCATACAGCATGGCAAAGGGGGACTGGCAGTCACTCAATGTCTGCTGAGTCTATATGCAAAGAGAGCAGCAGGGAGGAACATGTCCCAGTTAGCGGCATCAGAGAAAGTAAGCTTCCTCATAATGAACACAAGGGTGGAATTTGCTTGCTCCATGGTCCCGTTGGTTGACGGGTTATATGATGCACAGAAGGATTGATGTGTACCCATAGCTTCTACAATGGACGTTATGAGGCAAGCATTAAAGTTGGTCCCATTGTCAGAAATCAGGACTTGAGGGCAACCATGACAGTAGAAGATATCTTGCAACAAGAAATTAGCAGTGGTCTTGGTGGTTATATCCTTGGCTGCTCTGGCTTCAACCCATTTGCTAAAGTGATCTACGGCTACCAAGATGAATTGTCACCCAGACCTAGAACAAGGGAGAGGCCCAACAGAGTCAATACTCACGGTGTGGGAGGTATACTTAGGGGGGATAGCTTGAACTGATGTTGTGAAGGTTGAGGGCGTTGGAACTGACAAGAATAACAAGAGGCAAGGGCATCAGGAATTAGGAGGCACATATTCTCCCAGTAGAAGTTCTTACACAACCAGTCATAAGTTTTTTCTATGCCTCCATGTCCCGTGTCAATGTGGGCTTGGAAAATGATGGCAACCCTCATGCTAGGACAGACGCAGGGCAGAAAAGTGTTATTGACTTTCTTGAAGAGTTGTCTATCTCAAATCACAGTGTCCTTGGATAGAACTTGTAGGGCCAAATGAATGTCTTCTAGCTCAGTGGTCCAGGAGTCAGGATACCCTATCAACTTTTATAGGCAATTGGTGTCAGCAGGATGGATAGCTAGTATAGGCATCCTCAACAAAACATCAGCATTCTGATGTTGCGCACCAAGACAATGTACTATGGTGAAATCATATCTTTGCAGGCCTAAGGCCCAAATGGCTAGTTGACCTTTGGGCTCCTTTAATTGCTGAAGACACTTAAAGGATGATTGGTCTGTAACTACCGTGAAGTGAGTCCCATAAATGTAGTGACAGAACTGTTTCACTGCATGCAGAACAGCTAGGCATTCTTTTTCAGTGACGCTATAGTTTTTCTCGTATTTGTTGAGGACTTGTGAAGAATAGGCCACAGGTTGGTCAACATCTTCATCGTCAAGCTGGGCTAAAATAACACCCACAGCTACTCCACTAGTGTTGGTTTACAAGATGAACTCCTTATTGTAATCAGGGTAGACTAGGGTGAGAACCTCCTTAAGTTTGGTTTTCAGCGCTTCAAAAGACTATTGTTGGCTGTCAGTCCACTCAAAGGGTACATTGCAAAGGAGCTGGACAAGGGGTTTGCTTAGCTCAGCAAAATCAGGGATAAATTGTTGATAGTACCCCATCATACCAAGAAAGAATTGGACCTCTTGTAGGTTTGTGGGGGGCTGCATCTTTTCAATGGCTTCCACCTTATTATTTATAGGGAATATTCCAGTTTGGGTGACCTTGTGGCCCAAGAATTCAAGCTGTTCCTTGAAGAAAGAGCATTTAGAGGGTTTGAGTTTTAAGCCTGCCTCCCAAATTTTGATGAAGACAGCTTTGAGGTGGTTCAAATGGTTGGTAAAGGTGGAGCTGAACACAGTAATATTTTCAAGGTATACAAGGACGCAGGAGAGTTAAAGATCTTGTAAGATGCAGTCCATAGACCATTGAAATGTAGCCGGGGCGTTGCAGAGTCCTTGGGGCATACAAGTGGATTCATAAAGACCTTCTAAAGTGATAAGTGTAGCCTTCTCTCTATCTTCAGGAGAAAAGTTGACCTGCCAGTATCCTGATGCTAGATCCATAGCAGAGAAAAACTTTGATCCCCCTAATTGTCTAAGAGCATCATCAATTCTAGGCAGAGGATAAGAGTCCTTTTTGGTGAGCAAGTTTAGGCGGCAGTAATCCATCACAATGTGGTGGCCTCCATCCTTCTTTTTTAGGATCAAAAATGGGGAGACCCAAGGGCTCTGAGAGAGAGCTAGGAGTCCAGCATCTAAGAGCTGTTTAAGCTCCTTAGAGACCTGAGCATCTTCTACCCTGCTGCAGCGGTAAGGTTTGGCACAAAAGGGCAGGGCATCACCCGTATCTATCTGGTGGATAACCCCCTTTACTAGACCATAGTCAGTGGGTAAAGAGGCAAAGATATCATTAAACTGGTCTAGAAGTTCCAGAACATCTTTTTGTTAAATGGGTGAAAGTTGAGGGAAGTCTAAGGCAGTGAACAGAGAGAGAAACTGAGGGTCTCCTTCAGGCAAGTCAAAATCACTAAACGTTCCAAAGGGGTAGAGGGATGCCACTTGCTCTGAACCTAATATGCAACCATGCCCAACAACTTGGCCCTTGATCACATGCATAGGCAGGGAAGTCAAGTTAACCAACAACATCTGCACAGGCTCCTTATGAGTCTGGTCCAAAATCTCAGGGCATAACCAAGGCTCTTTACAGCTTAAAGAATCAGGTGAATATAGCTCCAGAAAGGATTTTTTTGGGTAGTTTGTAGGATATCTGTGAGTCTATATTCACTTGTGAGCCAGTCAGGATGATGACAGCTGCAGGGGAAAGAAGAGACATACCTTCCTCTGCAGGACAGGAAGGAGGAGGGAAACACATATTGGAATAATGAGTCCTGTACTTGAGTGAGAAGATACCTGTGGGGTACTCAAGAACACAAGTCTTAAGACGTTTACCTGGAAGACGCAATGGTTCTTTAAAGATTAGAGGGATCTCATACTCTAAGAGCAATAGGTACCCATCTTGAAGGTTCACAATCCCATTTTACTCTTGAAGGAATTGCGTGCCAACCAGGAGATTGTAGCTTTTTTCTAGGACAACATCAGGGGATGCAATAAGAAGCTTCCCAAACCTCATTGGTAGGGCAGAATAGACATCAATGGCTTGAGTTTGGGCCATGCCAGCTGTACTATATGACTGAGTGTAGTTGAGGTTGGGGGCCAGTTTAAGCTTCTTCATTAGCTTAGACAATACCACATTGCTTGGAGAGCCCATTTCCAAGATAGCCTTGATTTTAACCTTTTGGATCAATACTTCCACACGGATAGTATCTTTCCAAAAGGGGGGCAAGTCAGCCAGAACGTCCTGAGCAGCTTCCAATTCCTTCTCCCATTTGGCCAACATGCATTGTAAGGCAGGAATTTACTTATACAAAGTCTGCAGGGGAAGAGATACAGTCACATTCTGAAAGAGAGCTTATGATAGCTCAGCAGCCTCTTCAGAGGAATCTACCAAGACAGGGGGACAATGGGCATGTGCTAAGTAAGGACGAGCCACTATGGCCTTAGCTTCACTTGAAGATGGGCAAGTTGTAGTTGTGGTTTTCCCTGAACATAGCTTGTAAGGGACAAAAACTGTCTCTGGGACTGCCAGCACAGAGTAGCCATAATCATCAGACCCATCACAGTCAGAATCTTTGGGTTCAGAATCACTGGAGATTATGGAACAAGTGAAGGATAGTTGGGCCAGCCAAGGGGGAAGATTCCTTGCCAGAAGGGGGATCAGGAGGAGAGGGGGGAGATTGGTCAGTAGAGAGCGTCTCTGCCTCTAAGCTGACCTCTTTTTTCCCTCCTGCTCTTTTGGGTCGCAACCCTCTACCTGAGGGTTGGTGCAAGTACGTGAGTGATGTCCTATTTGACCACAGTTGTGGCATCCTTGTCTCTTAGAATGCCCACTTGAGCCCAGGGTCATAATGTGTGGGGTACAGGAAGTGATTCCTGCGTTGTTGGCCTTATTTTCACGTACAATGGTACCCCCATGGGTCAAGTGCATGTCTTACAAGAGGGTCTTGATACTCTTAATTGAAGTAAGGGAAGCTTTTTGGGTCTTGAAGTGCAGACATAGGAGTTGGTTCACCTTCAAAGCGTTTGAACATGATGTGTACGCTTCCCAGAAAGTTAGCTGTCAACTGGTGAGCAGCTATTGTCCTTCAATGTAGAAACAATTGGTTAATTCAGCCATGTTTTCCTTGGGCTTAAAGGCAATGTTCATAAATTCATCCTTATTGACCTTCAAGCTGAAATCTCCTCCAAAATCCTCAATAAGGAGGCGCTTCATGTCCTCTCAAGTGACAATGGAGGGGAGCTTGGGGACCACCACTTCTTGGCATGTGGGATGGAGACAGGTGAGGATATGCTCCTTTTTGAGTTCATCAGTAGCCCTACATATTGCAATCTCATAAATTGTTAGAAAGGCAGCAATGGTAGAGGTTTTAGAGTCAAATATCTGTTTGAACAAAGGCTTATAATTGGGGTCAATGGACAATGAGGTAGATTGGTTGTTGTCACCTGGGTTGAGGACGTTAATGTAGGGATTGGCCCCAAACTAAGATTCAGCAGCAGGTTGTCTAGCCCAGAGGAGTCAAAGGATTTCATCTAGGGTATCCAAGGTAGAGCTGTTCTGTCCACTAATATCTCTAGCAGTAGCAGCAGCAGCTCCTAATTCATCAATCTTAATCTGTTGCACCAATAGGGTGCCAGCAATCCCATTAAGGCAAGTAGTCAGGGAAGTGGTTTGAGCAACCAAAGGGATAACCTGTATATTCATTATCTTGGTCAAACAAGAGAGGGTTTGTACCTCTCTTTCCAATGTGTCCTGCCTATCAGCAACATCATTTGTTACTTCTGCTAACTGATCCAGGGCAAGATTGCAGTTGACCCAGGGTTGGCCTTCCAAGCAAGGGCAACAACCATGATTGCCATGAGCGGGAGTACTAGTGACCTCAGCTTCCTCTTCACCTTCAGACTCAGAGGACAAATCATCAGGATTAGAGAGGTGTTGTCTCAAGTACTCTATTTCTCCTCACAAGGTAGCTACTTGGTCAGTGAGCAAGGCAATGCAAGGGTCAGGCATAGGTTCTACTGGAGGTGGGTTTGGAACAGAAGATTGACGTCAATTAGTAGCTTTGAGCTCAGCTATGGCTTCCCATACCTTGGCTTCAAATTCAGATGGGACCTCAACGGGAGGAGCGGGAGGTGTCACCATGATGGATGCTACTCTATCATCCACGTAATTTTGTACTTGATACAGAGTGTTGCCTAGTGCAGCCTTATCCAGTCCATATTAGTGTTGTAGGTGGCGGCCCCAGGTATTGACATGAGTCCCAACTAGTTTGAGCTGGGAATTAATATGCTCCCAAAATTGGTTGAGTTTGGTAACCAGAGTCTCAAAGTCCTGACAATGCTTTAGAAGAGAGGCCTTGATTTGACCACAACATATTGCTTGATGCTCATCCAATTTTCACAGTCAATCCTTAATATACCCAGGGAGCGTGGAGCAAAGGGGATTCAGTGATGAGGTTAGGTACTTCTGGGAGGCCAGCAAGTCACGCTGGTTATCTGAAATACACACAAAGAGGCTGCAAGACCATTCTGGATATGCCATATTTTGAGCATGGTTGTTTGAGACAGCGGTGGCTACAGCATTTAGAAGCTGGTTCTGGGATCCTAATGCAAGTTGATGGTGAACCAGGGCTGGTTGGATAAACTGGTTAACCAACACGCCAATAGTATCCATGGATTCCATCAATGCGGGGGAGACCAAAGTCCAAAAGGAAAGAGTACAGGTCTTCAGAAGCGTACCCAGGACAGAGAACAGGGATAGTGTGCAATGCCACAGTGCCTGAGTAGAGGAGAGTGGGTGACAGCACAAGCTTGCTTGTAGTTGAGAGAGAAAGCTGGAAGGGGGCCCACACAGACCTGGGGGACAGCACCAGTACCATGGGAGTTGAGGGGGCATCAGTGATGTCTTCTTCTAGAGGAGGACTAGAAACTTTAGGTTGTTTAGGTACTTTGGAGACAAAGGGAGAGGGACCAGAGAATGTACATGGGAACAGGGTAACCAAGGGGCTTGCAGCTCCTGTAGTGAGCACCATTTTATTGTGTTTGGCTCCTGGGGACAACATCCAGGAGTACTTGGCAGGAAATCATTATTATGAAAGATTTGAGGTTTGAAGCTAGCCTTGGGTTAGCCTTCAGGAAAAATTAAGGGCACATACCTTAGTTTCCTGGAAAACAAGATGTAAAAGTCCTTTTGGCAGAAAGTACAGGAAAAAGCTTGAAGAATATTAAAGCCAACACAAATGTGGATAAACTTGTCTTTATTAGGAGTAATGATTCTACTTTAAATAGTTTACAAGGGACGGTGATCACTCAATAGGAAGACAGAGTGGCTGAGGGGGTCACATTGAGATGAGGTCATACCAGGATCAACCACAGACAGGTACAATAATCCAGAATGGGTGGATATTAAACCAGACTCATTTGCGGAAGGCAGGGAATTTCCAAACTTGAAGCCAAAACCAGCCAAATCTTTGCAACTATCAATATTTGAAGGCCAGATCAAAATAGCATTAATTGCGCAATTTAAAACATCTTCCCCTCAAGATTGGACACAGGGAGTTGATATTTGCGGAGGAATTTGGAGTGAATGCGGGCAAAAGGACGTCCAGAAGACAGTAGTTTCACAGTGTACTCAACGCCCTTCTTAAAGGTGACCTCACAGGGCCCAACCCATAGGGAATCCAGCTTGTGGGCTCTATCACCTGTACAATTCTGGTAGTAGAGAACTAGATCACCTACTTGATACTTGGGGAGGGGGGCTCTAGTAGCATTGGACGGGGAGAGCTCTAGAGCCTTAACCTTATAAGCAGTGGAATAAGCGGTTGCCTGGATGTCAATGATACAATTGGTTAAATCTTTAACGTGGGCCTCAGGATTTGCAGATATATCAAATTTGATCAAAGGGGGTCCCAAAATTGAGGGGGTAGCGGCCTCACGTCCATACAGCATGGCAAAAGGGGATTGGCCATTCACCCAGTGTCTACTAAGGCGGTAAGCAAAGAGGGCAGCAGGGAGGAACATGTCCCAATTGGCAGCGTCAGAGAGTGTTAGTTTTCTCATGATGGATACCAGGATGGAGTTTGCTTGTTTGACAGTTCCATTTGTTGAGGGATTATATGGCGCAGAGAACAACTGGTGAGTCCCCATGGCTTTGACAATAGAAGTGATGAGGCGAGCATTAAAGTTGGTACCATTGTCAGAGAGCAGGACTTGAGGGCAGCCATGTTGATAGAAAATGTCTTGCAGCAAGAAAGTAGCCATGGTCCTAGCAGTTATATCTTTTGTTGCCCTGGCTTCAACCCACTTGCTAAAGTGGTCTACAGCAACCAAGATAAACCGACATCCCAACCTAGACCAGGGGAAAGGCCCAACAGCATCAATACTCACCGTGTGGAAGGCATGCTTTGGAGGGATGAGTTTGAACTGGTGTTGGGATGGGCAAGGGCGTTGGAGCTGAAAGGAATAACAGGAGGCAAGGACATCAGGGATCAGGAGGCGCATGTTTTCCCGATAGAAGTTTTTGCACAACCAGTCATAAGTTTTTTCTATGCCTCTGTGTCCCGTGTCAATGTGGGCTTGGAAAATGATGGCAACCCTCATGCTAGGACAGATGCAGGGCAGAAAAGTGTTGTTGACTTTCTTGAAGAGTTGTCTATCTCAAATCACAGTGTCCTTGAATAGGGTCTGTAGTACCAAGCAAATGTCTTCTGGCTCAGTGGTCCAAGAGTCAGGATACCCTATTAACTTGTATAGTCAATTGGCATCAGCGGGATGAATAGCTAGGATTGGCATTCTTGACAGGCCATCAGTGTTCTGATGTTGGGCCCCAGGACGCTGTATCATAGTGAAATCATATCCTTGTGGACGCAGATCCCAACACGCTAGTCAACCTTCAGGCTCCTTTAGCTGTTGTAGCCATTTGAGGGAGGAGTGATATGTGACTACTGTGAAGTGGGTCCCATAGATGTAATGCTGAAACTGTTTCACCGCATGCAGCACCACCAAACGTTCCTTCTCAGTGACACTATAGTTCTTCTCGTGCTTATTGAGTACCCTTGACAAGTAGGCTACAGGTTGATATATGCCTTCATTGTCAAGTTGGGCAAGGGTGGCACCCACAGCTACTCCACTAGCGTCAGTATACAAGATGGACTCTTTATCATAATCAGGATAGACTAAGATAGGAACCTCTTTGAGCTTGGCCTTCAACACTTTGAATGCTTGTTGTTGGCTGTCAGTCCACTCAAAGGGGACGTTACAAAGCAGTTGGACAAGGGGTTTGCTCAGTTCAGAAAATTCAGGTATGAACTGTCAGTAGTAGCCCATCATACCAAGGAATACTTGAACCTCATGAAGATTTGTGGGAGGTAGCATCTTGTCAATGGCTTCCACCTTATTATTCATGGGGCGGATTCCAGTTTGAGTGACTTCATGCCCTAGGAACTCAAGACGCCCCTTGAAGAAAGAGCACTTGGAGGGTTTGAGTTTCAAGCCAGCTTTGCGGTTCTTGATGGAGACAGCCTTAAGGTGGTCTAAGTGGTTGGTAAAGGTAGCACTGAATATGGTGATATCATCAAGGTACACAAGGACACAAGAGAGCTTCAAGTCTTGTAGGATGGAGTCCATAGCCTGCTGAAATGTGGCAGGGGCATTGCAGAGTCCTTGGGGCATATAAGTGGGTTCAAAGAGGCCTTCTGAGGTAATAAGTGCAGCCTTTTCTTGATCTTCAGGAGATGAGTCAACCTGCCAGTACCCCAAAGCTAGATCCATGGCAGAGAAAAACTTGGAACCACCCAGCCGTCTGAGAGCATTGTCAATTCTGGGCAGAGGGTACAAGTCTTTCTTAGTGAGAGAGTTAAGGCAACAATAGCTCATTACAATGTGGTGTCCACCATCTTTCTTCTTGAGAATCAGTAACAGGGAAGCCCAAGGACTTTAGGGAGGAGCTAGTAACCCAGCATCCAGAAGTTATTTTAGTTCCTTAGAAACCTGAGAATCTTCCACCCTACTACAGCAGTATGGTTTAGCACAAAAAGGGGGTGCATCCCCAGTATCAATCTGATGAATGACTCCTTTAGCTAGATCATAGTCTGTAGGTCCAGAGGCAAAGATGTTGCTGAACAGTTTGAGCAGGTCCAACACGTCTTTTTGTTGAACAGGAGACAGTTGGGGGAAATCAGCAGCAGTGAACAAAGAGAGAACTTGAGGGTCGTCCTCAGGTAGATTGAAATCACTGAAAGTTCCAAAGGGGTAGAGGGAGGATACTTGTTCTGCTCCAAGTATATAACCATGTCCCACAACCTGGCCTCTGGTTACTTGCATGGGCAGGGCCATCAGGTTAGCAAGCAGTAATTGTACAGGCTCTTTGTGGGCTTGGTCTAAAATCCCAGGAACAGGTGGGGCTCTGTACAACTTAAGGATTCAGGTGAATAAAGTTCCAAGAAGGACTTTTCAGGTAGCTCATAAGAAATCTGGGAATCAATCACCACCTGAGAGCCCAGGGGAATGGATATAGCTGATGGTGCTAGCAGAGGTACCCCTTCTTCCGCAGGGAAGGAAGGAGGGGGGTACACATGTTGGAGGAGTGGGTCCTATAATTGAGAGAGATGATACCCATAGAGTATTTAAGCACACAAGTTTTAAGACGTTTTCCTGGGAGGCGTGGAGGTTCTTCAAAAATCAAAGGAGCCTCATATTCCAAGAGCAAAAGGTATACATTTTGTAAGTTTACAATCCCATTATATTCTCAGAGGAATTGAGTACCAACCAAGAGGTCATAGCTTTTGTTCTTGAGGACCACAGCGTTGGAAGCAATAAGGAGTTTCCCAAACCTCATGGGTAGAGCGGAGTAGGCACCAATGGCCTATGTTTGTGCCATGACAGCTGTGCCATATGACTGTGTGTAGTTGAGGTCAGGGGACAACTTAAGTTTCTTCATTAGTTTGGAAGATACCACGTTGACTGGGGAACCCATGTCCAAGATGGCTTTGATCTTAACCTTTTGGATTGATACTTCCACGCGGGTTGTATCTTTCCCCAAGAGAGGCAAGACTGCCAACACGTCTTGCTCAGCCTCTAGCTCCTTTTCCCATTTAGCTAGCATGCACTGTAACGCAGGAATTTCCTTATATACAGTCTGTAGTGGGAGGGATACAGTCACGTTGTGGAAAAGAGCTTCAGCTAGCTTGGCTGCTTCCTCAGAAGAGTCAACCAAGACAGGGGGTTGGTGGGCTTGGGCTAGTTAAGGGCAAGCCACCATGGTCTTGGCTTCACTTGTAGGTACTTGGGAAGTGGTGGTAGTCTTCCCAGAGCAAAGCTTGTATGGTACAGGGATGGTTTCTGGAACAGCCAGGACGGAATAGCCATAACTATCAGAGTCTTCACTATCAGAATCTTCAGGCTCCAAATCACTGGAGAGATTGTGAAATAGATGAAGGATAGTTGAGCCAGAGGAAGAGGGGGGTTTTCTCATCAGACAGAGGATCAGGGGGAGATGGGGGAGATTGGTCAGCAGAGAGTGTCTCCGTTTCTAAGCTGACCTCTCTTTTCCCGCCTGTTCCTTGGGATCACAACCTTCCACTCAGGGATTAGTGCAAGTATGCAAGTGGTGCCTTATTTGGCCACAGTTATGGCAACCTTGCCTCTTAGTCTGTCCACTAGTATCCAGAGTCATAATGTGCGGCGTACAAGAGGTGGTCCCAGCATTAATGGCTTTACTCTCACGTACCATTGTACCTCTATGTGTCAAATGCATGTCTTGTAGGAGCGTCTTAATACTCTTCATGGAAGTGAGTGAAGTCTTGTGTGCCTAAAAGTGTAGGCATAGAAGCTGGTTCACCTTTAAAGCATTTGAACAAGCTGTGTAGGCTTCCCAGGGAGTTAACTGTCAACTGGCAATTAACTGCTGGCCTTCAATGTGGAAAAAATCTGCAAACTCAGCCAGGGCTTCCTTGGGTTTGAAAGCAATATGCATAAAAGCATCCTTTTTGAACTCCAAGCTTTGGTCTCCTCCAAACTCCTCAATAAGGAGGCACTTCATACCCTCCCAAGTGACAATGGAGGGGAGCTTGGGGACCACAACTTCATGGCAAGTGGGATGGAGGCAAGTTAGGATGTGTTCCTTCTTAATTTTGTCAGTAGCCCTACACATTGCAGTTTTGTAAATGGTCAGAAAAGCAGCAATGGTAGAGGTCTTTGGATCAAATATCTGTTTGAAGGTTGGCTTATAGTTTGGGTCAATGGACAATGAGGTAGATTGACTGTTGTCACCTGGGTTGAGGACGTTAATGTGGGGATTGCCCTCAAACTCAGATTCAGCAGCAGGTTGTCTAGCCTAGAGGAGTCAAAGGATTTCCTCTAGAGTGTCTAAGGTAGAGCTGTTCTGCCCACTAATTTCCCAAGCAGTGGCGGCAGCAGTCCCAAATTCATCAATCTTGATTTGTTGTACTGCCAGGGTGCCAGCAATCCCATTGACACGGGTAGCCAGAGAAGTGGTCTGAGCAACCAAGGGGGCAACTTGTCCATTTAGGGTCTCGGTAAAGCAGGAGAAGTTTTGGACCTCTCTTTCCAATGTGTCTTGCCTATCAGCTACATCATTTGTCACTTTGGCAAGTTGATCTAGAGCAAGTGCACAGTGGACCTGGAGTTGACCTTCCAGACCAGGGCAACAACCATGATTGTCATGAGCGTGAGTATTAGCAACTTCACCTTCCTCTTCATCTTCAGATTCAGATGACAAATATTCAGAATTAGAAAGGCATTGTCTTAAAAACTCAATTTCACCTCGCAAGGTAGCCACCTGATCAGTGAGGGAGACAATACAAGGGTCAGGCATAGGTTTGACTGGAGGGGGGTTCTGCACAGAAGCTTGACATCAAGTGGTAGCCTTGAGTTTAGCAATGGCCTCCCATACCTTGGTTTTGAAATCAGATGGGGTCTCAACAGGAGGAGTGGGAGGAGTCACCTCAATAGAGGCTACCCTGTCATCCACACAATTTTGCACCTGGTATAGAGTGTTGCCTAGTGCAGCCTTATCCAGACCGTATTGATGCTGCAGGTGGCGGCCCCAAGTATCAATATGAGCTCCCACCAATTCAAGTTGTAAATTGACATGTTCTCTGATTTAGTTAAGTTCACTAACCAGAGTCTCAAAATTTTAGCAATGATTTATCAGAAAGGCCTCAATTTGCTCACGCCAGGCTGCCTAATGCTCATCCAATTTGCATAGTCAATCCTTTATGTATCCAGGGAGCAAGTAAAAAAGGGAGTTCAGGGAGGCAGTTAAATACTTCTGTGACGCCAATGAGTTGCGCTGGTTGTCAGAAATACAAGCAAAGAGACTGTGTGACCATTCCTGGTAGGCCATATTTTGAGCGTGGTTGTTCAAGACGGTGGAGGCTACAGCATCTAACAGTTGATTTTAGGATCCTAAGGCAAGTTGGTGGTGAACTAGGGCAGGTTGGATGAACTGGTTAACCAACATGCCAATAGTATCCATGGATTCCATCAATGCGGGGGAGACCAAAGTCCAAAAGGAAAGAGTACAGGTCTTCAGAGGCGTACCTGGGACAGAGGCCAGGGATAGAGTGCATGGTTACCGTGCCAGAATGAAGAAGGGAGCGGGCAGCAGCACAAGCTTGCTCATAGTTGAGGGAGAAAGCAGGAAGGGGGCCCACGCGGGCCTGGGAGACAGAACCAATACCATAGGATTTGTGGGGGCATTGATAATGTCTTCTTCTAGAGGGGGACTGGAAACTTTAGGTTGATCTGGTACTTTGGAAACAAAGGGAGAGGGACCAGAGAATGCGCGTGAGAATGGGGTAACCAAAGGGCTTGCAGCCCCTGTAGTGAGCACCATTTTGTTGTGTTTGGCTCCAGGGGACGACATCCTGGAGGACACGACGGGAAATCTTTATTATGAAAGATTTGAGGTTTGAAGCTAGCCTTGGGTTAGCCTTCAGGAAAAATTAAGGGCACATACCTTAGTTTCCTGGAAAACAAGATGTAAAAGTCCTTTTGGCAGAAAGTACAGGAAAAAGCTTGAAGAATATTAAAGCCAACACAAATGTGGATAAACTTGTCTTTATTAGGAGTAATGATTCTACTTTAAATAGTTGACAAGGGACGGTGATCACTCAATAGGAAGACAGAGTGGCTGAGGGGGTCACATTGGGATGAGGTCATACCAGGATCAACCACAGACAGGTACAATAATTTGGAATGGGTGGATATTAAACCAGACTCATTTTTGGAAGGCAGGGGATTTCCGAACTTGAAGCCAAAACCAGCCAAATCTTTGCAACTATCAATATTTGAAGGCCAGATCAAAATAGCATTAATTGCGCAATTTACGGCAGGGGGTGTTAAGGGTCTGGATGTGCAAGCATTCTGGCTACTGCCAACCTACTTAACATCCAGCCATTGCCCAATTTAGTCCCCTTCCAATATACTGCTTGACATACTGAGATTGGTAACCAAGCAATATCACCTAACCGTCCAAGTATCCAGTGGCTCAAACCCATCCTGCACATGACCAACCCCTAGGTTCAATCCAAATAAATCTCCGCCACAGCCAAATCTATTTAAGTCTGAAATATTATCCAATAAAAGATACTTCTCTTCTTTCCTAATTCCATATTTGAAGCATCCTCAAAAGGCGCTTCTTATCAGTTTATTGGTAAGTAAATTGTAGCCCACTTTGGACGCCCCAAGCTTGTGAGCCAAGTCATGAAAGCACACTGTATCAAGAATGCCTTTGAACAAGTATTCATCACGTCATATCATCTCTAGGTCAACAGCCATGTGGAGCTTTTTAATGGCCCTCTAGTGCAACTAATTGCCAAGCTCTCCCAGGAGCACCCAAACACTGTCAGGATGGAGCACCTTCCCACCCCCTTGCTCATATCATGAGCCAGAATCAACCGTGGTACAGGATTTAGCCCCAGTGCCCTGGCCTTTGCCACTCCTGATGGTTGACTGGGGTAGATGATGGGAAACTACAAACCACTGCTCCTGGAAAACCCCCTCTGGCAACTATCTTCTTGCTGATACGATGGCAAGCCAAAGCTTGCAACCTGGAGAAAGAACCAATGATAATCAACTTTTGGGAAAGCTTTGAATATGGATTTAGAGAAGAAAGAAGTATACTTTATTGGGTAATACTTTAGTCAAATATAGCTTGCGCTGTGGCGGGGACGTAAGTTGGATCAAATATATTGGAGTTTATGTGTGAGGTGGGTTTGGATTGCTGGATACTTAGACAAGTCATGTGATATTAGTTTATTGCTATTTCCGGAATATTGAACTGAATATTGGATTGGCATCAAGCCAGGCAATGACTGGATGTTAAGTGTGTTGGCAATGACCAGAATACCAGTAAATCCAGCTCCACAACAGAACAAATTAAAGGGGTGATCAAGCACCTCAAGGAGAGATATGCTGTGGATAATCCTGTATACACCCTCAATCCCAACTCTGAAAAACTTGAACCCATGTACCTTGGGCCCTTCAAATAGCTTCTTTATATGATAATCATACCTACCGGCTTGAGGACACCCAAGTGAATACCAAAAGGCTTCATCATGTCTGCTTGCACCCCTGTTGTGCCGTTCCTGCCCATAAAATCTTTGTGGGTACCTTTTCAGACCTTTTAAAAGCTCTAATCATGGTATCTGATGGCAAGCAGGGGGAAAGGGGTATTGCAACTGAGACCATCCCCTTGTCTGCCAACATATCTCACAATACACAGGGGGTGCTTGAAGAGTTGCCCCATGATGTGACTAATGGTATGAATCAATCTGAGCATGATGTCAAATTGCAGGCACTATCTACTAATTAGGAGTGCTACTGATCTGACATGATGATCCCTCCCACAAGTTATTCATTATCAGTATGTTACATGAAACACACCACTAAGCCACCCTCTAGGCAATTGTGTTCCTCAAATATAGTATATCAGCTGTCTTGTTTGTAAAATAAACATGTCTTGTTCCTATCCCTGTCCTTTCTATTTGGAGTGATGTCATCCCTGATCCAAATACTGAAGCATTATTGGTTTGGTTGCAACAATATCCCAACTTGGCTGGTGGGGGGGTTCATGGCGGGGAGCTGGGCTTGGGGAAACTTGGGGGGATATTTGGGGGTAGAAAAAAGAAGCTTCCTGGTGGAAAGTGGTGTCAGGGTAGGAGGATTGATTTCTGGGGCCAGCTTCCTGGCTGGGTATTGGACGGGTTCAGCTTCAGGGGACTTTTTTTCAGTTTATCAAGCCTCCAGCTGATATTCTTTTATCGTTTATGTTTGATGTTACTTGCAAAGTAAGGAGAGTAAAGGTAGAGTGGTTAGATTTCATCAACTAAACTATGTTTGTTTGGGGGATCAGCGATAAGTAATAGGGGTGCTTTTCCTGCGATATACGGATGGAAAACTGGGCATTGACAGGAGGGTAAGTTATTATTGGCTTACCTGAGGGTACCTTTTTCTGGTTAAGTGCCTAAGGGATCTGATTGAGCAATCGATGGGATTAACTGGCTATTTTCACCTCCTGGCAGGTATCTCGGGGATTTTGAATCCATTATGTCTATTCCCCTTGATTCCTGGAAGTTCTGGCCAACCTTTATCCTTTTAGCTGTAGTTGTGTTTGTAAATGTTTGTTTAGCGTGGGATTTGATGATTGGTGTAGTTGATCCCTCGATTATGTGGAATTGACGTATCCCGATAAGAAGATCTGCTGCCTGGGCCTGATAATTCGGTTCAGGTTTATATTGGATTGCGTCGTCTTTTGCATATAGTCAATTTCATATGTTTCATGATAAAGTCGATGGCATTCAATAGAGGTGGAAAATAAAATATATGGTATAAATTTAAAATGCCTTTTTTAATTTGGTATATCTACAATTAATTAAAATGTATAGAGATTAAAGGATGATAAATCATGTCTATAAATGGGGTACATGTTTAGCATTAGGGAAGCTAAATGCTTGGTTTTTAAAAGGGATTTAATTTCCTCTAAAAGCGGTGGAATTGGATCATTTATTGGAGATGAGGTTGTGAAGAATGAAGTGGTACATTTCTTAATTTAGTTGGGGTTCAAGCTACCAATTAAAAAGGAACTTTCCGCTATGGTTGGGTTTGCCTTATACTTTCAAGTGGAGTTGGCTGGGGGACAAGATTTATAGGGACTGTGGCTCCTGTATAGCCGATTTTTACACTGTATTAATGGTTGTTTGATTTGCAGATTGATATTCTCCTCCCCATGGGGAGCTTTCGATCTTGGAAGATTGGGGTTGTATTTTTGTTGTGATGGTTGGAATAGAAATTTATAGGGAGTTAGGTTACATCTCCCGAGGGAGTAAAGCTTGACGCTTCTCAGTAGTGGAAGAGGCTGTGGGATCGGTAATTCAGGATTAGAGAAAGGTAGTCTGACTAATTTTAGATACGAGTTCAATTTGACATTTTTTGGGGGGGGGGGAACAAAATTTTATTAATGTTCAAAGAAGGCGTGAGTTCAAGTTGATATGTGGGAAGTTTGGGTAGCATGGATAGGTTTGGATGATCCTAAAGTGGCAGTTGGTATTTTATGGTATGTAGCCATTGAACCTGTGCAGCTGGTGCTTCGTTACCCGAGGCTTGACTAACTGACGATGAGCCTGGGTTGAAATCGGCGGGGTGGGGATGTGAGACGATTGGTTGAAACTTGCGAAAGAAGAGCAAATCGAAACGATCGCTTCTGGATTGAGTTGCGTAGCCTAGTCGGTTCCAAGTTGATCGTTTGGGCTAAATGTAAGCTTATGTTGTAATATCGAAAGTAGATTTTGAAGGAACTCTTTTTTATTTCATTGGCTGATTGATGCTCGTAGGTACATTAATTCTGTGTGGCAGCAGAAATCTGCTTAAATGCCGTCAGAGTGTCAAGTCTTTGGCTGAGTTGCTAGTTTCAGGTGACTGGGCTAAGTTCCTTGGGCAACTTGTCTAAATCGGCGGACGGGTGGCTGCTTTGGGTTAATTAAAATGCTTGTCATGTGAGGAGTTGTTGATTAATTGACGAAGATTAAGGAGTTGACCGAGGCGGGCATAAATTTCAAGGTGTGATTGGGGGCTGGCGTATAAAGTATAGCTTCGCGTGTAAGATGTAGTTCTGGGGTGAGGAAGCTTTTGGTGGTATTTGGGCTTTGGGAGGTCAACTTATAAGCCTAAATAATAAATGTATCTTGTTAAATTTAGTGGATATATGTTTGGGTTGCAGTTAATTTAATGTGCATTTCGGAAGTCAGTTTCAACGGACAGCCCCTAGTTCCGGAAAAGAGGGAATGGTTAACGGGATGGGGCTTGTAGCTGGGTTAATGTTGTCGGGGCTAGGTGGGGGTGAATTACTTGTGGTGTTTTGAGATTGATTACGTTCCAAACTGTATATAGCTTCAATTTAGGGTTGATGTTTAGCTCGGAGATGATTGGGCAATCCGTTCAGCTAAGAAAGGCTGGGTGGGGTTTCTGGGTGGCGCAGCCGGCAGAATCGACAACCAATCAGAATTGAGTACCAAGGGTAGGACTATTGGTTCAGGGTGAAAATCTCCCCAGGTGGAGTGGCCTGTGGGAATCGCATTGTCATGAGCGCATCGATCATCTTTGGAGCGACCAGGGGCGCGGCGGTGTGGTCAGATTGGATTTTGATGACGCCGCAAGCCCGTTGGATTGGGGTTAAATAGGAAATTTGGGCTGAGGGGAACCCCAAGAGAATACGAGACAGAACCCAGCCAATCAGCATCGAGCCGACCAAGAGCTGGGGGGCTATTGGGATTCAAACGTGTACAGCTGATTGAAAACCATTTTGTACTCGTAATTTATATTTGGTGGTTAACCCCCTTAAGCGACTTGGCCGGAGATTCCGAGAATAGAACCTTTTCATATCGGAAGGTTACGTCCAGACCGGAAGTTGACCGGAACTTCCCGTCACGGGGTGGCGAGGTTAACCAGCTGGAAGCCAACGGCGTAAGATCGAGCCAATTGAGTGTACTTGGCGACGGAATGGGCCAATGAGGGCGAGTTCTGGGAGGGCAGCCCCTTTTTATGCGGAGAGGCAGGGAAACGGTAGGTTGGTATAAATGCACTCTGACTGAAGCGACAAGGTTAGGTTGTTTGATTTGATGCAAGCGGAAGGTAGGATTTACACTGGGCCCCTCACGAAGAGGGCAGCGCCTCTTGCCCAAGACCGCACCACGAACCTGCAGGTGAAGATGGCCAAGTATGCCACTTCCCTTGACCCGCGCGGCTTCATTCCCGTTTACGAGTACCTCATCAACGGCCAGTCCATCCTGTGGGACCGCGAGTCTGGCTACGTCTACTGGACTGGGATCTGGAAGGCACTTGGCCGCGAGAAGAGCGAGATTGCAAAGATTGTCGATGCTGATCCCCTCCTGGCCAACGTCATCAAGAAGATCCGTGGCGGCTTTCTGAAGATCCAAGGCACTTGGATTCCCTTTGAAAGCGCACGCTCCCTCGCCATCCGCACTTGCTGGCCAATCAGAGCAGAGCTTGCCGTCATCTTTGGCCCCTCGTTTGCCGCCGATGCCCTCGACACTTCCCACCCGGGCTTCCTTAGGCCCCCCGCTGCCCACGCGGACCCCTCCCGCTGCGACCCCCGCAAGGTCAAGCGGCCCCGCCGCTCCCCCACCTCATCCGCACTCTCCCTCCTGCGTAACGCACACTTGTCACACTTTGTCGTTGCCCCTCCAATCAAATCATTCAAGTCGGTGTACTCTTCCTCCCCCGTCTCATCGCAGTCTTCCCAGGATCTGACCTCGGACCTCTACCGCACCCAAAAGGACCTAAACGACGCCGTCATGGCCTCCATCAGCCTCTTGCGTCTATCCCGCGACACCGGCACCGGCCTCCCTCCAGTCATCGATCCCCCCGCCTCTTTTGCCATTGCTGGAGCCAACTTCCGCTGGATCGACCACGCTTACCGCCAAGTCGATCTAAACTAGTTAGACTAATCTTGTATTAATAAAGTTGTTGCACCAATAACGTACATGTAATTAACAGATGACTCTTGACATCACGTTAGAGGTTTCATCCTAATATAGCCACACTAAAGCAAACCGCATCATCCCATTGGCCACCCCTTTAGAACCTGGCACACGCGTACCCTTTTAACCACGCATCCGTGACACGCCACCCAATTTCGGAAACCGGGCATGATTTTGAATCAAACCCCCAAATAAATTCCCACACTACGTTCTAAACTCGGACCCCAGAACAACTTGGATCAGTTCGATTTAAATCCGAACTGCGGATGGTTTCCAATTCGATCCTCACTCCCAATAAGAGGATCCACCGTTGAGGATCCAGATGGGCCATTCCCAAGGTTGCTTTCAACTAACCGCTTTAGGCTCCCGACCTACCCCCGCACCATTAGGATATATCTCTGATGCGGTGAGCTGAAAACCGAGATCCCTAAACATATTCGCATCCCCTAAAAGCATCTTAATAAAAGGTCAATCTAATCCCCTCCCTGGGAAACCTTTCCACATATATCCTCCAAGGCTTAGCTATCCCGTTAACAGTAGAAACCTTGACTTTCCAGAATTCCCGATTTCCTTTACCAGACTTACTCCCCCTTTTCTCATGTACCGGTCATCAAAAGCAAATTTCCATTAACCACAACCGATATCTACTCTAAACCTTTGTCTAACCTGAGACAAAAACAAAAAATCTAGAAACCAGCGAAATCTACCAGAAACCTTTGAACGATCCTCAAAGTTAATCGACCCAGACCGCTAATAATCTCAAGACCATTTCTCTAAAGGACCTCCACCCCCAGCGATAAATATTAACCGATCCCCGCAGAATTTTTCCAAGGTAACTGCAGTGAACCCTATCTAGGGCCGTTATCAGGCGAGGGCTATTGCTGGCTAAGTACAGGAAAGTTGCCTAAGAGAGATAATTGTTGGTTGCTTTGTTTGTCCCCAGCCCAGGTAGCTGGAGTTTGATCCATATGCCTTTGGGGTAGGGCAGTTGTTGTAAATCTTGCCATTAATGCTATTTTGATATGGCCTCCAAATAGTGATGTCAAAACCGCAGGCTCGACCCGTCAGCAAGGTTCCAACCAAGCAGGTTCGTGACCCGCAATCCGATTACCCGGTCACTCGAAGCCAGACTAGGAAGTCAACTCAAATTACCAAATCCATCAACATGAACAGATGATGATCCTTCACAGTGGATACCTCAATTTGGCGCTTGACTCATTAGCAAGATCAAGCCACCACCTCTTCCATCCAGCCGTGTGATCACCAATCATGTTCCTGCTATCCATTGATTCACAATAGCTATATAATCACTATCTCACAATAAAGATTATTATCTATCTTCTAAATATTTTCCCCCGTGTAACTCTGCTAAAACAGCACAGTTACGACAGTGATATGTGCAGAGATTTGGTCAGTTTTGCCTTCAATTTCAGGAATTTCTCGCCTTCCGTAAATGAGTCAACATCAATATCCACACATTCTGGAATATCATACCTGCCCTTGTCTGATCCTGGTATGAACTCACCCCAACATGACCCCCTCAACCACTCTTTCTATCTAATGAGTGATCATTGACAATTGTCTACTATTTAAGTAGAATCATTTCTCCTAATAAAGACAAGTTTATCCACAGTTGTGTGGCTTTAATATTCTTCAAGCTTTTTCCTTTCCTTTTTACCAAAAGGAATTCCTCTTATTGTATTCCAGGAAATTAAGGGATGTGCCCTTAATTTTTTCCTGAAGGCTAACCCAAGGCTAGCTGCAAATCTCAAATATTTTTATAAAGATTTTCTGATGTGTCCTCCTGGATGTCGTCCCCAGGAGCTAAATAAAACAAAATGTTGCTCACTACAGGGGCTGCAAGCCCCTCAGTTACTCCGTTCTCCTGTGCCTTCTCTGGCCCTTCTCCTTTTGTCTCTGAAGTACCCAAACCACCCAAAGTCTCTACTCCTCCGCTTGAAGAGGATATTACTGATTCTTCCTCTACACCAATGGTAATGATCTTATCTCCCGGGCCTGCATGGCCCCCCTTCCTTCTTTCTCTCTCAATTACGAGCAAGCCCGTGATGCCGTGTGTTCCCTTCTCTACACGGGCACTGTGACAATGCACACTATTCCTGGTCTCCACCCTGGTTACGCCTCCGAGGATCTGTACTCCTTCCTACTGAATTTTGGTCTCCCCCGCTTTAATAGAGTCCATGAAAACTATTGGTGTGCTGGTCAACCAATTCATTCAGCCCTCTTTAGTCCACCACCAGTTAGTGCTAGGATCACAGAACCAACATCTGACTCCTGTAGCCACTGCTGTCTCCAATAACCATGCACAGAACATGATCTTCCAGGAGTGAACGCATAGCCTCTTTGCCTGTATCTTAGACAACCAGCGTGATATATTGGCTTTGCAAAAATACCTGGCCTTATCTCTGAACTTGCTTTGCTTCACACTCCCTGGGTACATTAGGGATCAACTATGTGAACTAGATGACCACCAAGCTATTTGGCAAGGACAAATCAAAGCAACTCTTGTGAAATGTTGCCAAGATTTGAGACATTGGTTAACCAGCTCAACCAATTTTGAGAACATGTCAACTCTCAACTTGAGTTGGTTGAAGCCCATGTTGACAATTGGGGCCAACATCTCCACCAACATTATGGTTTAGATAAGGCCACACTAGGCAACACTCTGAGTCAGGTTCAAAACTACGTTGACAACAGAGTACCCTCAATGAAAGTGACTCCTCCTACTCCTTTGGTAGAGACCTCCTCTGCTTTTGAGGCTAGGGTTTGGGAAGCCATAGCTGAACTCAAAGACACTACTCAACGCCAAGCATCTGTTTCAATCCCTCTGCCAGTGGACCCTATGCCCAACCCTCACATTGCTTCTTTGACGGACCAACTAGCTATGCTGCACAGGGAGGTAAGTATTTGCAACAACGCCTCTCTGACCCTGATGATTCTTCCTCCAAATCCGAGGGCAAGGGAGATCCTGCATGTCAGGAAGCCAGTCATAGGTAGAGGCATTGGGCGGCTTGGGGTGAGGGGCGGTCAAGCTGGCAGGTAGGGCCCACCATAGAATGGGTGCTAACTTGATAATGTAAGAGACAGATTTCCCGAGCAAGGACCAGGGTCCAGAGTTGGGGACCATGGAATCCACCAATCCTGTCAAAGTAATATAGAGTACTCCAAATAGTTGGGTAGAGGTGGTCTTGGTGGCGAAGGGGGTTTTCAGTGGGCGGTCTGGTCTAGGGGTTGGGGGTGGAGTCATGGGAATAAAGTACGCTGGTAGGTAGTTGTACTTGTCTTTGAACAATAAGGGTGGTATCTCAACTCTCTTTCCTTCACGCCCTATGTATTTAGTACTTTTAGTCCTTGCCAAAGGGTCAGCAATGAGAATGGTTTCCAAGTCGTACTCTGAATAGGCCGGGTTGGGGGAGGGGTACTCAGTAAAGTGCACAGGTCCAAAGGGAGCTCCCAGGGGCGGTATAATGCCTGGGGTGATTCAGCAGATTGGGCTTGGGAGGGGGCAGCGGCCTGGTAGTCTACTTGACCGGAATTAAGATGAAAGATCACTAAGACTAGATAGGGTAATATTTGTTTAAGCCAAAGGTTCATAAAACTTTATTATCAAAAATGACAATAGGGTCTTCACCGTACTGCCAGGGTTTTTATACCATGGGACTTTGATTTTTCAATTTTTGCAGGGTTCAGGTTTGCAGACAAGGCACTGGCGGGGCATAGGTCTTGGCTTGGAGTCTCAAGGGCAGCAGATCCAGATTGTGCCTGCTCTGGCAAATAGAAATGGCAATGCTTTATCCCGCTGCCACTGTTCACTATGTCACCTGAGTAGTTCAATTGTACTACCCCTTCTGGGCGGAAGACTGGAAGTTGCTGGTGGTCATTGGCAGAGTTAAAAATAGGTTTTGTTCTAAACTCATTAAGGCAAGCTGCAACCTCTGTATAGGTTTGGGTCTTTGGTGGCTCAAGGTTGGCATCAATCTGATGACCATTTGGGGAATTTTCTTTAGGAGGCTGGCGGGTCTCAGAGTAACTCATTAACTTGGTGTCGTGAATAACGGCATTCACCATGTTTTGATTTCGCCTTTGGTGGGCCATTTTGAAGATGAATCTCTTGCTTTTGCTTTCAACTCTCAAAATGAACTGGCTTCTGCTTAAGGAAATATGATTGTTTGGTTTCCTGACTCTGCGCAACTCACTTGCCCCGCTCATGCTTGTGGCGAGTGATACTACCATCCTGGTAGTGTTTTTTTGGTATTCCTAACCACTATATAAGCCATCTCCTATTCTACCAATAAAATTAAGTTCTATTCACATTTTCTCTTTGTGTCTTCTGTACTTCCGCGCCTCTCTCTAGCCACGCCTAGTAGAGATTATTCATCCAGGGCTGCAAGGTAAACACAGTTGCCTTCCCTGTCATCTAACCAAAACTTAGTACAAATCCAATCCTAAGGTTAGGATTCCCTGTTGTGTGTCTGTGCTGCGCCTCAGAACACAACAAAAATGATGCTCACTACAGGAGCTGTAAGCCCTTTGGTTATCCCTTTTGCATCTAGGTTTCCAGGTCCCTCTCCTCCACCTATTTGGGAGTTGACCTCGCCTGAAATTACCAGCCCTCCTATTGAGGAAGACATCACTGACCCGCCTTTGTCCCTACTGTACTGAACCTTGGGAATGGTCCCCACCTAGTAGCTTACCCTATGGGTACCCCTGACTTGGAGCAAGTCATGGCGGTAGCCCTTGGGATAGCTCGGGACAGGGCCATCCCTTGCCTTCAACTACAGTTTAGCCGTGCCAAATATTATGAGTTAATTGTGGCCCCTCAGTTCCCACAACATCTCCTCTCAGCGGCTGGCTCCGCTGATCACCTGCTTTCATCCTTTGTAAAGCCTGCCTTGACCCACCACCAGATGGTGTTGGGACTCCATGTTCAAGAAATCTTGTCTCTACAAGCAGCTGTTACCCATCATTGGGACCAGTTTGCTGCCTACCAACAGTGGATCCATTCCCTGTTCTCCCTGGTATCTGATAATCAGTGTGATTTTGTCACCTCTCAAACATGTTTAGTTAATTCCATCGAGTGAATGCACCAGTCCATCCCTGAGTACGTTAGGGAGCAACTACATGAGTTTCACCAGTTAGAACAACCCTGGCAAACTCAAGTAGACTCCACTCTAAACGCTTATCTCTCCAACTTTGAGTGCCTAGTGCAACAGCTTAATGCATTTAGTGTCTATTCCTTTGAGCAATTGCAACAGGTAGCTGACCTTGCCGCCTAAGGTTTAAATGAACTCAGTGCGGAATTTGATCAAGAGAGAGCTACCACTGCTGCTGCTATAGCCAAACTCCAGAGTCAGGTGAATGAGCTGTTCACTCCCAAACCTGATGTTCCACCTTCTCCTCCTGCTGATGATCTGGTGGACAGAGAGCAGAAAATCTGGGAGGCCATCTGGGAATTACGCACTTCCACTTGTAGCCAAGGACATCCTGCTGAAATGCCTCAACCTGACCCCCAGGTTTTTGCGCTGACTGCTCAGGTCGCTGAACTACAGCAAGAAGTTGCTGCTTTACGTGAGGTAATGACGGCTGATGCTAGCCCACTTGGGGTTAACAAGGAGGATGGCTGTTGTCCTGGTTTGGCAGGGGCTCCTTGAATCCACTGTGCCAGAGAGTTGATTGCCCTAGCTAATGAGGTGGACCATTTGAAACAAGACCAGACTGAGTTGGACAGAGACGTACAGGAGATGAGTGAGTTGATTGATTCGGTAAACGACAGATTTGCCCCTTGCCTATCAGTGGGGCCATCCCTTACTTTGCGGCTGGCTGAGCTCTCCACTGTTGTCACTACCCAAGGTCAACGCCTAGATGTTACTGAACAACAGACCACTCTGGCCAACACTACGGGCGCCAGAACCACCGAGACTCTGACGACCCTTGAAGAAAGTGTTCAACAACTATGGGCTAGACAACTCCCCTCCAAATCTGAAGCTGAGTTCTCCCTGCGCATAAATGTACTCAATAGCAGCAATGGTGGTCCAGCTCCCGAGGCACACTTCAAGCCTACTTTTAAGCAAGACTTTGATCCCAAAACCTCAACTATTGCAGCTTTCTTTACTATTTATGAGACTGCCATGAGACAAGCATCAGATGAGGTTAAAAAGGAACACATTCTAACTTGCCTGCACCCGACCTTTCAAGAGGTAGTTGTAGCAGAGCTGCCCACCATTGAGACCTGGGAGGACATTAAACAGCTCCTGATTGACAAGTTTGGTGGTGATCTTAGCTTGGAGGTGAAAAAGGATGCTTTCATGCATATATCATTCAATCCCAAAGAGATGTTAGCTGAATTCACAGACAGATTTTACATGGAGGGACAACAATTAATAACAAGCAGACAATTGACGGCGCATGAAGCATATATGGCCTGTGCCCAAGCCCTCAAGGTGAATCAACTCCTGTGTCCTCATTTCAAAGCCCACAAGGCTATGCTGTCCTCCATGAAAAGTATAAAGACACTGCTACAAGACATGCATCTTACCCATTCTGGGGCAGTCGTTTGGGAGAGTTGTGTTGCTTCCAACTCTGGCTCCTCTTCTTGCGGCCCTCATATCCTCACTATGAACTCCCAAAATCCTCCTCAACGTCAGGGTTGCCACAACTGCGGTCAGATAGGCCACCACTCTTGCGTCTGCACCAATCTGCAGGTTGAAGGAGCTGATCCCAAGGATCAGTTGGGAAAAGAATAGTCAACCTAGAGGCACAGGATATCTTGGCTGTTCTGCCACCCTTGGACGCACCATCACCCGAGTAGAGATATCTATCCAAAAAGTCAAGATCAAAGCCATCCTGGACACCGTTCTCCGGTCAACGTTGTTTCTTCTAAACTGGTGTAAGAAATTTAAGCTGGCCCCTGATCTCAACTTCCATCAATCCTATGGCACCGCTGGTCTCTCCATGACTTGCGCCATTGGCGCGTACTCTGCCTTAACAATGTAATTTGGTAAACTCCTGTTGGCTGCGCCAGCTGTTGTTCTAGAAAATGAGAGCTATGACCTTTTAGTTGGTGCCCAGTTCCTTTGGGAATATAATGGGATCATCAACCTAAAGGATGGTTATCTTTCTATCCTAGGGTACAAAGTCCCTCTGATCTTTGAAGAGCCAATCAAAGTTCCTGGTAAACGTTTGAAGTCATGTACTCTGGAGTACCCCACTGGAGTTTTCACTCTAAAATATCAAACCCATTCCACCAACATGAAGTGTCCTCCCATGGCTTGTCCTGCAACTGAAGGAATTCATCTCATGGCTACGTCTGCTGTCACCATCCCCCCAGGCTCTCAGGCTATCCTAGACTCCCGGATATCATATGAACTACCTGAACAGACTTTCTTAGAGCTGTACTCCCCTCTTTTGCTGGGGAAGAATGAGCCTTACCTTTGTCCTGGAATTCTAGACATTCCCACAAGGATCCCGTTAAATTACTAGTTGCCAACCTTACTGCGCTTCCTATGACTGTATCCAGAGGACAGGTCGTTGGTTACGGAAAGTTGTTAAATGCTCCTAACGTCTTGTCTCTTCACCCTTTTGAAACGTTTCAAGACTTTAACCTACCCAAAGACAAGCCTCAAGTCCTATCTCTGTTCACTGCCCAAGACTTCCCTCAGTTGTCCCTGGTACAACAGAAAGAGGTGATTGAATTACTAGACCAATTCTCAGACATCTTTGCTAAAGATAGCACCAATTATGGGCTGGCCAAAGGTGTGATTCATCAGATTGACACAGGAGATGCTCCCCCCTTTTGTGCCAAGCCATACTGCCACAGCCAAGTGGAAGATGTGCAGGTTTCTAAGGAGCTCAAACAACTGCTGGATGCTGGACTGCTAGCTCCCTCTCAAAGTCCCTGGGCTTTCCCTCTGCTCATCTTAAAGAAAAAGGATGGAGGCCACTGTATTGTGATGGACTATTGGAGGTTGAATTCTCTAACCAAGAAAGATTCCTATCCCTTACCATGTATTGATGACGCTCTTTGACGCCTTGGAGGTTCTAAGTTTTTCTCTGCCATGGACTTGGCTTCTGGCTACTGGCAAGTTGACCTCTCTCCTGAAGACTGTCAGAAGGCTGCACTCATCACATCATAAGGATTGTTTGAGCCTACCTGCATTCTGCAAGGGCTCTGTAATGCCCCGGCAACTTTCCAGAGGGCCATGGACTCCATCCTGCGTGACTTGAAGTTGTCATGTGTCTTAGTCTACCTAGATGATATAACAGTCTTCAGAGCAACTTTCACTGATCACCTAGTTCATCTTAAAGAGGTTTTCATAAAAATCCGGGAAGCTGGCCTCAAGTTAAAGCCCTCTAAGTGTGCTTTCTTCAAAGAACGCCTTGAATTCTTGGGCCATGAAGTAACCCAAACGGGAATTTTTCCAATGACTAAGAAGGTTGAAGCCATCAACAAAATGCTTCTGCCCACCAACTTCCAAGAAGTACAAGTCTTTCTGGGCATGATGGGTTACTATAGGCAATTAATTCCAGACTTTGCTGATACTAGCAAACCCCTGGTCCAACTGTTGTATAATGTTCCTTTTGAATGGACCACCAGCCAACAACAAGTCTTTGAGACTCTAAAGCAGAAGCTCAAAGAAGCACCCATTTTAGTGTATCCCAATTACAATAAGGAATTCATCTTGTACACTGATGCTAGTGACCTTGCTATTGGGGCTATATTGGCTCAGCTTGACAATGAAGGTGTGGACCACCCTGTAGCCTATACTTCCTTTGTTCTGAATAAGCATGAAAAGAATTGTAGTGTTACAGAGAAGGAGTACCTCTCTGTGCTGCATGCAGTCAAACAATTCCACCACTACGTATATGGTACCCATTTCACTGTTATCACTGACCATGCTTCGCTCAAATGGTTACAACAACTTAAGGAGCCTGAAGGACGCTTAGCTAGATGGGCCCTCCGCCTACAAGGTTATGAATTCACTGTGCTCCATTGCCCCAGGATTCAACATCAGAACACCAATGGGTTGTCCCAAATGCCCATCCTTGCCCTACATCCTGCTGAGGCAGACCGCCTGTACAAGCTAATTGGCTACCCTTCTTCCTGGGAAAGTGAGACAGAAGAGGTTTGACTTGCGCTGTCCAAATTTTCTGAAGACACCCTCATACGCGACAACCAACTCTTCAAGAAGGTGCAGGGTCAATACCTGCCATATGTGCGCCCCAGTCTTTGCCTCTCCTTGGTGTCGCAAGCTCATAAAGAAACTGGCCATGGAGGCATTGCCAAGACCTTTGACTGGCTTCAGAAGAATTACTTCTGGGAAATTCTTTGCCTGTTGATCCCAGATGTCATAGCTAGTTGCCATGACTGCCAACTTCAGAGACCCCAAGCTGCTTCTCATGAGTTTGAATTGGTCCCCCCTCAACATGCCTTTCACACTGTCAGCATTGATGCTGTAGGACCTCTTCCCTGCTTACGTTCCGGATGCCGCTTTATCTTGATTGCTGTCGACCACTTCAGCAAGTGGGTAGAAGCTCGCCCTACTAAAGACATCACTGCTAAGACTACTGCTGCCTTCCTGCTGCAGGATGTTTTCTACCACCATGGCTGTCCTCAAGTGCTGTTATCAGACAACGGAACCAACTTCAATGCCAAACTTGTAGCCTCTGTTGTTGAAGCTCTAGGAACTCACCAGTCTTTCTCTGCCCCCTATAATCCTTCCACTAATGGGGCAGTTGAGCGTGCCAACTCAACACTGGTTTATATCATGAGAAAACTCACCTACTCTGACGCTGCCAATTGGGATCTATACTTACCTGCTGCATCTTTGCCTATTGTCTGAGCAGGCATCAGATCACAAGGTACTCCCCCTTTGCCATGTTGTATGGGCATGAAGCCACCACTCTGTTGCTCTTGGGGGTTCCCCTACTCTCCTCTGATAGGGCCATGAACCCTGACAACCACATCAAAGACTTAGTCAATTGCATCATTGATATACAGGCCACTGCCTACACTTCTGCCTATAAGACTAAGATGCTCAAGCTCTCTCCTGACAACGCTGGGCGCTCCCTCTTGCCTGAGTTTAATGTTGGTGACCATGTCCTATACTATCAATACCATGTGGGTGGGCGCGCGCACAAACTGGACTCCCTGTGGATTGGTCCTTTGGAGGTGACTTTCAAACAAGGATCTGAGTACACTGTAAAGCTCCTCTCCAGTGGTCGCCCTTTTGCTTGTGTACACGCCAAGTTCCTCCTCAAGTATCACCCCCCTAAGGCCAATCTAGAGGGGGGCAATGTCGTGAATTATGGCATTCACCATGTTTTGATTTTGTCTTTGGTGGGCCATTTTGAAGACAAATCTCTTGCTTTTGCTTTCAACTCTCAAAATGAACTGGCTTCTGCTTCAGGAAATATGATTGTTTGGTTTCCTGACTCTGCAGCAACTCACTTGCCCCACTCATGCTTGTGGCAAGTGATCCTACCGTCCTGGTAGTGTTTTGTGGTATTCTCAACCACTATATATTACATTTCCATATTCACCAATAAAATTAAGTTATATTCACATTTTTGTCATTGTGTCTTCTGTAAATCCGCGCCTCTCTCTAGCCACGCCTAGTAGAGATTATTCATCCAGGGCTGCAAGGTAAACACAATTGCCTTCCCTGTCATCTAACCGAGACTTAGTACAAATCCAATCCTAAGGTTAGGATTCCCCATTGTGTGTCTGTGCCGCGCCTCAGAACATAACACTTGGGTTTGCAATTTAACAAGTGGGTGGTCTCCCGTTCACTTTGTGTGACTTGAGTAGTCTTTGGAGGGTCAGGGTTCAATTCCTGGGTTTCCAATGTTGGTTTCAAAACTCCAGTATTGGCGTTGGGCAGGTTGGCAGCGGGTCCTTCACCAATCTCTGTTAGCCAGGTTACATCTCCTTTGTAGATATGGGTCTTCATTGGCACCAGTTTGACGGCAGACTGGCAACTATTTGGGGAATTCTCTGTAGTAGGCCGGCGGGTTGCAGAGTAATTCATCAATTTGAGCCTGTGACTTAACGGGTTGGCAGGTCCTGAACTGTCCTGGAGGGTTTGATCCGTCTTTTGGGAACTGGGGCTCAACTCTTGAGTTTTCAATAAAAGTATTGAAATGCCATTCATGACATCATCCCCTTCTTTCACGGGGGTCCCTTCCTTCCTGGCCTTCTTCTCAAGGTATTGTCAGATTGCTAGTTGGGCGTTGGGTAGGTTGCTTAATGGTTCCCAGGTGCTTTCCTCAGGAGGGTATCCCTTCCACTTGACGTAGTACTGGAGGGTTTTATAGTGGGTACAATCCCCATGAACATATTCAACTTTGTATTCTTCAGAGCGTCCTACTTGGATGGGAGGGGGGTCAGTCTTGAGTTTCTGGTGGGGAAGGGAGTATCCTTCTTTCTTGAATAGAAGCACACAGTGGAAGACATTATGTATTTTCCACAAGGGGGATAATTCTAGTTCAAATGGTACTTCACCTACTAGTGTGGTGATCTTGTAGGGGCCACTTCTTCTGTGGGCTAACTTCTGACAGGAGACAGTCAGAGACATGTTTTGAGAATCCAGATAGACTTTGTCTCCTACTTTCAACGGTTTCCCAGGGGTACTCTTTTTGTCTGTGAACGCCTTATAAGTCTGGACAGCACAGGTCAGGTTCTTAAGACAGGTTTGTTGGGTGTAGTTTATCTGTTCAATCCAGGTTTGTCCTGACGGGTTTGTTTCCTTACTACCAATACTGGGATCCCAGGATGGGTCAAAAACATAATTGGCTTTGAAGGAGGACATTCTGGTAGATGCATGGTCTTTGCTGTTGTAAGCATACTGTGCCATGGGTAGCATCTCTGCCCAGATATCTTGATCAGTGTTGGTGTAGCATTGTAATTATTGTTCAAGTATTTGGTTCACTCGTTCATCCTGGCCGTTAGTCTGTGGGTGGTAGGAGGTTGATACACAGCGTTTTACCCCCAAGTTCTTCATCACCTGAGTCCAGTATTTGGAGGTGAATTGGGGTCCTCTATCAGTGATGATTTCCCCTGGAGTACCATGTTGAGTTAGGATGCGGTCATGGAAGTGTCTAGCTGTCTCTGCAGCAGTGCAGTGAGTGGTGATAGGTATGAAATAGGACATCTTAGTAAACCTATCTACTATGACCAGGATGGCATTGAACAAATTAGAGAGGGGCAGTTCTACAATATAATCCATTGAAACGGACTTCCAGGGTCCTGCTGGTATATCTAGTGGTCTTAGCAGGCCTTCAGGTTTGGATCTACGGGGTTTGGTTCTTCCACATGTCTCACAGCCTTTGATATAGGTAGCCATGTCTTTGTCCATTCAGGGCCAAGCATAATTCTTCTTGATTCCTTGGAGTGTCTTGAGTCTGACAGAGTGGCCGGCTATATCTGAGTCAATATAATCAACTAGTACTTTGGTCCTTGTTTCACCTTCTGTTACATAGATTTGATTGTGTAATAGCAGGGTGGATCCTTTCAGCCCAAATCTTTTCTTGTGGTGGCGGCTCTCTGGGTCTGAGGTCAAGTCTCAACAAGTTCTGCTGAGTATTTATCTTGTTTCTGCGCCTCAATTATGTCAGGTTTGTGGGCCATGATCTTCATGTATATCAATTGAATGCTTAGGCTGGCAGGGTCAAGGAGTACATGTGTGTCGTGGTCCTTGGTTTCTGTAGAGGAAGGGGTCAGATCAGCTCTTCTACTCAGGGCGTCAGGTACCACATTCACCTTCCCAGGCTTGTAGTTCATGGTCAAGGTGTAGTCAGCCAGTTCTAAGGCCCATCTGTCCTGTCTTTGGTTCAGCTGTCTGGGTATAAAGAAATAAACCAGGTTCTTGTGTTTGGTTAGAACCTTTACTGGAAACTCAGCACCACATAGGTATTGGCGCCAATGTTTCAAGATCTTCATTATGACAAGCATCTCCTTGTCGTAGATTGGGTAGTTTTCTTTGGCAGGCAGAATCTTCTTGGAGTAATATTCTACAGGATGTAGCATACTATCCCCTCCTTCCTGAAGAAGGACCCCACCCACCACAAAGTCGGACGCGTCTGTTTCCAGCACAAAAGGCTTGGATGGGTTGGGCATGGCCAGGACGGGGGCAGAGGTGAAGGCAAGTTTGAGGGTCTCAAAGGTGGTGGTGCATTCCGGAGTCCAGGCAAAGGTGACCTTGTCAGAGCATAGGCAGGTCAGGGGCAGAGTGATGTGAGAAAATATTTGGATGAAATCCCTGCAATAATTTGCAAGGCCCAAAAACTTCTCACGTCTTTTCTACATTTGGGCATTGGCCAAGATGTTATTGCTTCTACTTTGTCCTGTGCAATGCAAACCTGCCGGTCTTTAATATGTATCCCAGAAATTCAACTTTGGACTGGAAGAATTCACATTTCTTAAGCTTGGCGTGTAGGCTTGCTTGGGAGAGTTTTTCAAGTATAAGGTCCAGGTGGTGCAGGTGTTCCATATGAGTCTTGCTATAGATGAGGATGTTGTCTAAGTACGCAACACAAAAGTGGTCAAGATATTCCCCTATGTCAGTGTTAATCATCTTTTGGAAAGTGCTGGGGGTGTTGCATAAGCCAAATGGCATTACTAAGTATTCAAACAACTATATCTGGTTTTGAAAGCTGTCTTGTATTTGTCCCCTCCTTGACTCTGATCTGGTTGAAGGCGGCTCTTAGGTCAATTTTTGAGTACACCTGGGCTTTAAGTTAGTACATTGAAAAGGTTGTTGGCATTGGGGATGGGATAGCTGTTCTTCACAGTAATATCATTCAGCTTCTGGTAGTTTACGCAGGGGCGCATTCTGCCATCCTTCTTCCCTACAAACAGCATTGGTGACAAACAGGGGGCCTTAGACACTCGGATGAAGCCCTTTTATGTCATATCCTCCAAGTAAGCTTTCAGGGCCGCTTATTCTTGGTGGTTGCGACTATAGATGGGGCCGTGATGTGGTTAGGTGCCTGGTAGCAGGTCTATAGTGTGGTCATAGATTGAGTGGTTGGATAGTTTTGTGGCCTCTTCTTAGCTAAATATGTGGTCCCACTTATATAGGGGAATAGGTAGTGTCCCAATGCTGGGTTCCATCTTTATGGTTAAGAGTCTGTTGGTTGGGGTTTTGCCAGGACTCATACAGAACAGAACGGTGTCACAAGATTCAGGTTGTCCCAAGGTGGCGGTCTGCTCACAATAGTTTAGGATAAGGCCATGTCTGTTGGACCATGAGTTAACCAGTATTAGAGGGTGAGGCAATCCCAGCAAGAGGATCAAGGGGGTTGGATACACTTTCAGTCCAATTGTCAAAGGAAGTTCCTGTTCACACTTGTAGCCAGTGTTCAGGGAACTGTTCCCCATGGTTACTTGTAGGCTGCGCTCTGAAGCTGTTAATCCTAGTTCTTTTGCCAGGTTGGCGTCAATAAAACTTTCATTGGCTCCTGTGTCAATAAAAGCCTTAAATCTGGCGCTTGATTCCCATACAGTCTATGGTCACTTGGATGAATTTATAAGATTGCAGAGAGGTGTTTATTTTTGCCAAGGATACGGGAGCTGTATTATTCTTAGGGCATGCTCTGGTTAGGTGTCCAGCCTCATGGCAGTAGAAACACAACCCATCTTGATAGTGGTGTTGCAACTTGTCAGGGGACATTCCAGGTCAATTAAGTGTCATGGCTCTGCCGGCTCAGGCAGGGTACAAGTTCTGTCCTTCTTGGTTTAGACTCAGGCCTTTGCATAGGGGCAGTTGTTGTAACCAAGTTTCTAGACTCGCCTGCAAACATATCTTACAATACACAGGGGGCGCTCAATGAGCCGCCCCTTGACGTATCTAACGTTATGGATTAATCTGATGGCAGCATCAAATGGCAGGTACTTCTATCTAATTAGGAGCGTTGCCAATTTGACCTGCTGATCCTCACACGAGTTATTCCTTGGATCCAAACCCTACATGGAACCCCCCACTATGCCACCCCCTTGTGGCTTCCCCATATAGTATATTAATCACAATATTCTACAATAAACAATACCTTATTCTTATTATTTTGTCCTTTCTATTGAACTGTTGTCTTCCCCAATTCCAAATACTGAATCCTCATTGGTTCAGTTGCAATAGTGGTAGCAGAAGTAGGTTGACAACCTACCTAAAGCAAAATTCCCTCTAAGAAAGGACAGAGTACGGGCTGTATGGCTACCCCCCAACAAGAGACTTTCCTGCCAATCAACAAGGGGGACATCCCCAACGGGTATGTCATCTATCAAGACCAGCTAGTCCTCACCACTGTATACAATTGGCTCTGCCTTGGGCAGCGCAACACTAGTGTCACCCTGCAACAGTTGGACCTGTCTCAATGTATGCTAAACCTCCAACTAGAGTCCTTCACTGGTGGTGTCAAAGGAGCTGACATTTTCAGTTGGCTCCAGTCCACCAAAACACGCCTTTGTGTCTGTCAGGTCCCAGAGTCCATGTGGGTTGCCACTGCATCTGGCTGCATTACAGGGCCTGCTGCTATGTGGTTCACCAACTGGGCCAGCCAGGAGTTTGACGTCACCTGGGCAACATTTCAAGATGCCGCCAAGTCCTGATATAGTGAAGCTTTCTCTCCCATTGTCCTGGGGACTCCCCTCTTAGCCATCAAGCAGACTGGTTTTTTCCCTGAGTATCTTGCTGCGTGGCAACAAGCCCTTGCTGCCGCCCCCAAAGCAGTGACTGACGGGAATGCCATGTTGCTCACCCTCATTGTTAATGGGTTAAAGCCCCATATTTGCAAGTGGGTTCCCGTCGGCTGCTGCACCTCTATTGACAACTGCTATAAAGCCATTGTAGAGGCCAATAACCAGGCGTCAATGGGCTTCTGCTGCACCAACAATGCTCCACCCCAACCACGTCCTGAACCTAACAATGGCCAAGGTCAAGTGGGCCGTCACCAACCTTGTCAACAAGAAAGTGCAACTAAACGCCCCCATGAGGGGAGCTCCAGCTAGCGCTAATTGAGGACCAGGGAAAAGCCTGGGAGTTGTAGCAACAAGAGGCTTTAAAACCCTGTCTAACCCGTCCTCTCAGCCCTTTCCTGCAAAGAACTCCTGTGACTACAATCTTCACCAGGTTGAAACTCTGGACGTCTTTCAGGTCTATAGCAATGACCCCGTGTTGCAAGCCGCTCACTCCTCAAATAAAGTAACACACTTGTCCTATCCCTTCTGTTTCGGTGGGAACACCCACAGTTTACTGGTAGATACCAGGGCTGATCACACCATGGTAGATCAAGCGTTCACTGACTCCTAGCAATTAGATTGAGTACCCAGCAGATTCAAAGCAGTACGTCTAGCCGATTCCTGCAGAGTTGCCATCACCCACAAGACAGTGCCCTTCTCCATAAGGATGGGAAACGTCCAGGTTAAGCTCTCTGGGCCAATCATGGCAGGCCTCAGCCACAACGTAATTGCTGGCCTCAATTGGCTCTGGCATAAACGTCCCTACATTGACTGGGATACCTCTGTCATCACCCTCAATAGAAATGGGGTGGGGTTACAGATCTACCCCATGGAAATGAACAAGCTACTACATGACACTGTATTTGTCAGAATGACTGAAACAGGCTCATACAACTTCAAGGGGGGAACTAGACTTTAACCAATGCTCAGTTGAAGTTATCCGTGCAGAGCCACCTGCAGTCCCTCCCTAGTCATCAAACCACCAGCGCTAGCTGCACTCCTCAAGGTTTACAAGGACGTATCAGTGAAACACTCAAACAACTACCTCCACCCTGGGAAACAGCACGCTGTACAACTTCAAGGATTGTTACCTAAAGCATGACCATTATACTGTCTCACACCAAAGAAAGATGAAACCCTCCACCAGCTCCTTGTGGACGCGCTTGATAAGGGCTTTATTCTCCCCTCGCTGTCTCCATACAGGGCTGCGGTCTTCTTTGTAGCTAAGAAGGATGGGTCCCTTTGCCTGGTCACAGACTACCGCGCCCTAAATGAGGTGACAGTTAAAAATAAATACCCCCTGACGCTAATTGACAACCTGTTTGATACACTTGCAGGCGCAAAGGTCTTTAGCAAGATTGATCTCACTGCAGGGTATAACTAGGTCTGCATTGCACCAGGGGATGAGGCAAAAACTGCCTTCTGCACATGCTACGGGTAGTTTGAGTGTTGTATCATGAACTTTGGAATGACCAACACTCCCTCCACCTTCACCATGTTGATGAACAAAGCCTTTGAAGAATTGATTGGAAAGTGTGTGATGGTGTACCTTGACAACATTATTGTCTTCAGTCAAGATCAAACCATGCACCTCTAACACCTCTGCACTGTCCTCACACTCTTTGGAAAAATCAGCTAAAAGCTAACCCCTCCAAATGTGAGTTTCTCGAGTCGGAGTTATTATTTCTTGGGCACACCATCTCTGCCCAAGGGATAAAGCCCAACCCTGCCAAAATCAAGGCAATCACTAGCATGCCGCCCCCCACTGATGTGGGCCAGGTGCGGACATTCTTGGGCATGGCTGCCTATGTAAGCAAATTCATCCCCAATTGTGGGGAACTAATTGCACCTCTCACTGAGCTCCTCAATACCAAACAACGCTTCCATTGGACCCCCGCCAGAGATCAAGCCTTCAAGACATTAAAGCAAAGGCTCACAACAGCACCAGTACTATAGTTTCCCAACCAAAACCAACAGTACAAACTTGAGACTGACGCCTCTGACAGGGCCATAGGGGGTGTGCTAAGGGTAGAAACTGACAATGGCGTCTTTCTCCCCGTAGCATATGAGTCCAGGAAGCTCACTGACTTGGAACAATGTAATCCCATCCACAATTAAGAGCTGGCAGCCATTATACACTGCGTTGAGAAGTGGCGCTGCTACTTGGAAGGTGCGACCTTCCCACCCTGCGTTCTGACAGACCACAAGTCACTCCAATACTTCAACACACAGTCTCATTTGACACACCACCAAGCAGGATGGGTTGAGCGTCTATCCCCCTATCAGTTACGCATCAAATATAAGCCTGGAAAAGAACTTGTCACAGCCAACGCTCTTTCACAACTCTACGTAGTGTCCATCACTGGGGACAACGGTTTGGACCCAGATTGGCCCATGCTCTACCTGCGCCCTAAAGCAACCCGCTACAAGGGCCTTAACTCAGTCACCATCTCCAAGCTGAAGGACAACAAAAGTCAGTTCACCACCAATGCTGGTAACATCTGCCGCTGGGCAGATACAGGTGAGAAGACGCTGTACATTCCCACCACACAACAAGGGGACACCATCTTGCACTACCACCAAACCTTGGGTCACATCAGAGGGCGTAACCTCTTCAAGATTATGAAACAAAAGTTTTTGTGGCCGCACATGCGTCAAGACATCTTGGACCTCCTTGAGATGCGTGTGTTGTGTGAAAAGAATACGTCCAAACCTGCACCTCCCAAGTCTGTCCTACCCATCAAGGCTATGGAACCCTTTGAACAGTGGGCTCTTGACATTGTGGGACTGCTCCCCAAAGACAGGCTGGGTAAGAAGTATATTATCACCGCTATCAACTACTTCACTTGTTGGCCAGCGGCCTGGGCAACAACCAACCACACTGTCACCACTGTTACCTGCTTTATTGGCAAGGAGATTGTGGCTCTCTTTGGGCAACCCAAGCAACTCATCACAGATGGCAGTCCCAAACTTGTTGGACACATTATGAAGGCATACTGCATCAAGAACGTGCTCCAGCATATAGTCACAACCCCCTACTATCCGCAAGCCAACGGACGCATGGAATGGTTAAATGGCTCCCTGGTTCAACTGATTGCCAAACTCTCACAAGAGCACCCTAATACTGTGTGGACTGAACATCTTCACACCGCCCTACTGATCCTGTGAGCAAGAATCAACAGGGGCACTGGGTTCAGCCCTAGCACCCTGGCCTTTGGAACACCTGAGAGTCTGACAGGGGTTGAACAGGGGAAACTACAGTCCAAGGTTCCCGACAAGCCCCCCTAGTGCCAACTCCCTCCCTAGACCAATGGTGTGCCAAAGCCTGAGAGATTGAGCACAAGCAGATTGCAGGAGGGACAAAACACCTCAAAGCTAGATACACTATAGGTGACCCTGTCTACACCCTCAATCCCAATTCTACCAAATTAGAACCCAACCACCTAGGGCCCTTCAAGGTAGCTGCCGTCTATGACAACCACATCTACCAACTTGAGGATGCCCAGAGGAACACCAAGAAACTTCACCACAATTGCCTGCGCCCCTGCTGTGCCATCCCCACACAAAGGTTTTTTGTGCGGACCTTCCCAGACCTTCTGTAGACTCCAATCCTGGTGTCTGACAACAAGCAGGGGGCAAGGGGGGGGTGTTGCAACCAAGTTTCTAGACTTGCCCACTAACGTATCTTACAATACACAGGGGGCGCTCAATGAGCTGCCCCTTGAAGTATCTAACATTATGGATTAATCTGATGGCAGCATCAAATGGCAGGTACTTCTATCTAATTAGGAGCGTTGCCAATTTGACCTGCTGATCCTTGCACAAGTTATTCCTTGGATCCAAACCCTACATGGAACCCCCCACTATGCCACCCCCTTGTGGCCTTGTGGCTTCCCCATGTAGTATATTAATCACAATATTCTACAATAAACAACACCTTATTCTTATTAATCTGTCCTTTCTCATTGGACTGTTGTCTTCCCCAATTCCAAGTACTGAACTCTCATTGGTTCAGTTGCAACACAGTAGTTTCTCCAGGCTCAGCGTAGGCGGGTGGTGCTTCAACAGGTCTTTCATGGCTGAATTGACTCCTTTTCTGAAGATAATGGTAGAGAATTCATCTTAAAGTTGGGTGCACGCCTTAAGTTTAAGAAACTCATTAATGTAGGCTTTGATAGGGCGGTTTATTTGTTGGATCTCTAGCATAGAGTTCAGTGCATAGTATCTGGTGTCTTGGTCATTGCCGGTGCTCATGAGCTCGGCCTTAAATTTTGAATAGTCAAGGCAAATTTGATATCTTCAGCGGTGGCTTTCCCAAACCAATCCAGTGCATCTCCTGATAGCATGGCGGCCACGCCCAAGACTTTCTCAGTGTCACTGGGGTAGGCATGGGCGTTGGTTTGAAAGTGGAGGACTGGCATGGCTCATCAAGCTTCTTCTAAGGTGAGTTTGCCCATCTGGGGCATATCCACCTTGGTTGTGGTCTGGTTTACTATCACATTTTGCACTTGTGACGCGGCTGGGTTCTGGGGTTTGGCATCAGGTGCAGGGTCTTTCAATTCTTTGGCAGGTTGGTTCTTCATCCATGGGAGTATCAGGGAGGCAATTGCCTTATGGGTGTAATAAGTGAATATCACAAAAAAGCATACAAGTTGCCCCAAGTGCTAACAACATCTTGAGGCCCAGGTTACCGTGTTTGTAAAAGATTGTCATAATGTCAGGAAGCCAGTCATAGGTAGAGGCATTAGGCGGCTTGGGGTGAGGGGCAGTTGAGCCAGCGGGTAGGGCCCACCATAGAATGGATACTAACTTAATAATATAAGATAAAGATCGGCTGAGCAAGGACCAGGGTCCAGAGTTGGGGACCATGGAATCACCCAACCCTGTCAAAGTAATATAGAGTACTCCAAAAAGTTGGGTAGAGGTGTTCTTGACGGCAGCAGTGGGTTCCAAGGGGCGGTCTGGTCTTGGTGTTAATGGTGGAGTCATGGGAACAAAGTATGCTGGTAGTTGTACTTGTCCTTGAATAATAAGGGTGGTATCTTGACTCTCTTTACTTCACGTCCTATGTATTTGGTACTTCTAGTCCTTTCCAAAGAATTGGCAATGAAAATGGTTTCCAATTTGTACTCTGAATAGGCCGGGTTGGGGGGTGTACTCAGTAAAGTGCACAGGTCTAAAGGGAGCTCCCGGGGGCGGTATAATGCCTGGGGTGATTCTGCAGATTGGGCTCGGGAGGGGGCAGCGGCCTGGTAGTCTACTTGACCGTAATTAAGATGGAAGATCACTAAGACTAGATAGGTTAATATTTGTTTAAATCAAAGGTTCATAAAACTTTATTATCAAAAATGACAATAGGGTCTTCACCGTACTGCCAGGGTTTTTATACCATGGGACTTTGCTTTTTCAATTTTTGCAGGGTTCAGGTTTGCAGACAAGGCACTGGCGGGGCATAGGTCTTGGCTTGGAGTCTCAAGGGCAGCAGATCCAGATTGTGCCTGCTCTGGCAAATAGAAATGGCAATGCTTTATCCCGCTGCCACTGTTCACTATGTCACCTGAGTAGTTCAATTGTACTACCCCTTCTGGGCGGAAGACTGGAAGTTGCTGGTGGTCATTGGCAGAGTTAAAAATAGGTTTTGTTTTAACCTCATTAAGGCAAGCTGCAACCTCTGTATAGGTTTGGGTCTTTGGTGGCTCAAGGTTGGAATCAATCTGATGACCATTTGGGGAATTGTCTTTGGGAGGCTGGCGGGTCTTGGAGTAACTTGTTAACTCAGGTTTGCAATTTAACAAGTGGGCGGTCTTCTGTTCACTTTGTGTTACTTGAGTAGTCTTTGCAGGGTCAGGGTTTGATTCCTGGGTTTCCAATGTTGGTTTAAAAACTCCAGTATTAGCTTTGGGCAGGTTGGCAGCAGGTCCTTCACCAATCTCTGTTAGCCAGGTTACATCTCCTTTGTAGATATGGGTCTTCATTGGCACCAGTTTGGCGGCAGACTGGCAACTATTTGGGGAATTCTCTGTAGTAGGCCGGCGGGTTGCAGAGTAATTCATCAATTTGAGCCTGTTACTTAACGGGTTGGCGGGTTCTGGACTGTCCTGGAGGGTTTGATCCGTCTTTTGGAAACTGGGGCTCAACTCTTGAGTTTTCAATACAAGTATTGAAATGTCATACATGATACTGAAGTTACTGAGGTTTCTACCCAAGCAGACCACAGATGCTGTCCTGGGTTGGAAGGGCAACCCCGTGTCAATTGCGTCCTCAATTTGGACCACTTGGCATCAGTTACTCTTGACATTGCTGACAGACAGGATGCACTGGAAAAGGAGGTACAGAACCTTACCTGCTTGACTGAAGCAATGGATGAGTGTGTTGCTCCTTTGGCATCTCAGGCTACCGCTTTGGCCTCCTGTGTCAATGGGATTACAGGCACCTTGGTAGTACAACAGATACAGATTGATGAATTTGGAACTGTTGCCACTACCACCATGGATGTCAGCGGGCAGAACAGCTCTACTCTTGACACCTTGGAGGAGAGTCTTTGACCATTATGGGCTAGACAGCCCACCACAGAGTCCAAGTTTGAAGGAAATCCTCATATCAATGTTCTCAATCAGGGCAATAACAGCCGATTCACCTTGTTGTCCATTGTCCCCAAATTTCAAGCCCTCTTCCAAGAAAATATTTGATCCTAAGACCTCCACCATTGCTGCTTTCTTAACAATCTACAAGACTGTAATGTGTAGGGCTACCAACAAGCTTAAGAAAGAACATATCCTTACCTATCTGCATCCCACATGCCAAGAAGTTGACGCCTCAGAACTTTCATCCATTGTCACTTGGGAGGATATGAAGCGCCTTCTTATTGAGGAATTTTAGGGAGACCTTAGCCTAGAAGTAAAGAAGGATGCTTTTATGAATATTGCTTTCAAACCCAAGGAAACTCTGGCTGGGTTTGGTGACCGCTTTTATATTGAAGGACAACAACTCATTACCAGTTGACAGTTGACTCCTTGAGAAGCATATACAGCATGCTCCAATGCTTTGAAAGTGAACCAGATCCTGTAATTACACTTTAAGGAACATAAAACATCCCTTACTTCCATTGAGAGCATCATGAATCTCCTGAAAGACATGCATTTGACACATGGAGGCACTGTGGTGTGTGAGAATAAGGATAATATTGCTAGTACTACCTCTTGTACCCCGTGTATCATGACTCTTGGTTCAAGTGGACAGCCCAAGAGACAAGGATGTCATAATTGTGGTCAAACTAGACATCACTTGCGTATTTGCAACAACCCTTGTTTAGAGGATTGCAACCCAAAGGAGAAGACCAGAAAATAGAGCTCAGCTTAGAGGCAGTGACACTCTCTGCTGACCAATCTCCCCCGTCTCCTCCTGATCCTCTCTCTGATGAAGAATCTCCTCCTTTGTCTGACCCTACTATCCTTCACCTGTTCCATGATCTCTTGAGTGACTCCAGACCCAAGGATTCTGACTATAATGAATCAGATAGTTGTGGCTACTCAGTGCTGGCTGTCCCTGAAACCGTATCAGTTCCCTACAAACTTTGCTTGGGAAAAACCACCACTACAGATTGCCCTCCGCCAGCTGAGGCTAAAGTCATGGTGGCTCACCCTTACCAAGCGCAAGCTCATTGACCTCCTGTCCTAGAATATGCCTCTGAGAAAGCCTCTGAGTTAGATGAAGCTCTCTTCCAAATGTTACTGTGTCCCTGCCTTTGTAAACTGTATACAAGGAAATTCCTGCCTTGAGGTGCATGTTAGCAATATGGTAAAAGGAGCTAGAAGCAGAACAGGATGTCTTGGAAGTCTTACCTCCCCTTTGGAAAAGATACTACCTGAGTAGAAGTATTAATCCAGAAGGTTAATACTAAAGCCACCCTGGACACTAGCTCTCCTGTCAACAATGTATCTTCCAAGTTGATGAAGAAGCTCAAGCTGGCTCCTGATCTCAACTATACTCAGTCTTATGGAACTGCTGGTATGGCTCAGACTTGAGCCATTGACGCTTATTCTGCCCTGTCAATGATGTCTGTGTCATGAATGACATTTCAAAGCTTGTATTGAAAACCCAAGAGTTGAACTCCAGTCCCCTGAAGGCGGAACTAACACTCCAGGACAATCCAAGACCCGCCAAACTGATAAGTCACGGGCTCAAATTGTTAAATCACCCGCAAACCGCCAGCCTACTACGGAAAATTCACTGAATACTGCTAACCTGCCCAGCGCCAATACTGGAGTTTTGAAACCAAATTTCAAACCTGAGTCAACTAGTTACTCCAAGACCCACCAGTCTCTCAAGGACAATTCCCTGAATGGTTGCTAGATTGATGCCAACCTTGAGCCACCACAGACCCAGACCTATGCAGAGGTTATAACTTGCCTTGAGGAGGTTAAAGCAAAACCTATTATTAACTCTGCCAATGACTACCAGAAACTACCATCCTTTCATCCAGAATAGGTAGTACAATTGAACTGCTTGGGTGACATAGTGAACTATGGTGGTGGAATGAAGCATTGCCACTTCTGTTCACCAGAGCAGGCACAACCTGGATCTGCTGCCCTTGAGACTCTAAGCCAAGATCCATGCCCCGCCAGTGCCATGCCTGCAAACCTGAACCCTGCAAAAATTGAAGAAGCAAAACACCATGGTATATAAACCCCAGTGTTATGATGAAGACCACATCATCATTTTTGATAATAAAGTTTTATGAATCTTTGGCTAGAACAAATCTTACCCTATCTAGTTTTAGTGATCTTCCATCTTAATTCAGGTCAAGCAGACTACCAGGCCGTCGCCCCCTCCATAGACCAACCTGCTGATTCACCCCAGGCATTATACTGTCCCCTGGGAGCCCCCTTTTGATCTGTGCATTTTACTGAATGCCCCCCAACCTGGCCTATTCAGAGTTCAACTTGAAAACCATCCTCATTGCCAATCCCTTGGCAAGGACTAGAAGTACAGACTACGTAGGACGCAAAGGAAAGAGGATCAAGATACCACCCTTATTGTTCAAAGACAAATACAACTACCTATCAGCGTAATTTGTTCCCATGACTCCACCCCCAACCCCTAGACCAGACTGCCCACTGATAACCCCCTCCACCACTGAGACCACCTCTACCCAACCGTTTGGAGTACTCTATATTACTTTGACAGGATTGGTGAATTCCATGGTCCCCAACTCCATACCCTAGTCCTTGCTTAGGAAATCTGTCTCTTAAATTATCAAGTTAGCACCCATTTTATGGTGGGCCTTACCCGCCGGCTCAGCCGCTCCTCACCCTGAGCCACCCACTGCCTCTACTTATGACTGGCTTCCTGAAAGTTTGGGAAACTTCTCATTGAATCCCCCGCTATTGTTTCAGAGAACAAAAGCTACAGCCTCCTGGTGGGCACCTAATTTCTTTGAGAGTACAATAGGGTTGTCAATCTTTGATATGTCTATCTTTCTATTATAAGATATGAGGCCCCCTTAATATTTGAAAAGCCTCCAAACATCCCCAGAATTCACCTTAAGACTTGTTTCCTCAAGTACCCCCCAGGCATCTTCTTGCTGAATTATAGGACTCACTCTTCTAATATGTGCTCACCACTCCTTCTTGTCCTGCTGAAGAAGGTGTTCCTTTACTTGCTCCTGTGGCCATCACTATTCCTCCTGGATCTCAAGTGATTATTAACTCTCAGATATCCTATGAGCTGCCTGAGAAGTTGTTATTAGAGCTGAACTATCCTGAATCTCTAAGTTGTAAAGAACCTCAGTTATGCTCTGGGATCCTATATTGAACTCATAAGGAGTCTGTACAGCTGTTGTTAGCTAACCTGACTGCTTTGCCCATGCATGTTTATAGAGGCCAAGTTGTGGGACATAGACACATATTAAGAGTTCAACAAGTGGCTTCCCTCTACCCTGTTGGGACATTCAGTAATTTCTCTTACCAGAAGAGGACCCTCAAGTGCTCTCCCTGTTTATAGCCACTGATTTCCCACATTTATCACCCATTCAGCAGAAAGACAAACTAGAGCTGCGTGATCAGTTCAATAACATCTTTTCTTCTGGGCCCAATAATTATGGTCTAGCAAAAGGGGTCATTCATCAGATTGATACCAGTGATTCTCTGCCCTTTTGCGCTAAACCCTATTGCCATAGTTGGGTAGAAGATGCCCAGGTTTGCAAGGAGCTCAAACAAGTCTTAGATGCTGGACTTTTGGCCCATCCTCAGAGCCCTTGGGCCTCCCCTTACTGATCCTTAAGAAAAAGAAGAAGGCCATTGTATTGTGATGGATTATTGCTGCTTAAATTCCTTCACAAAAAAAGAGCTCATACCCACTGCATCAGATTGATGACGCTGTCAAGGGTCTGGATGTACAAGCATTCTGGCTACCGCCAACCTAATTAACATCCAGCCATTGCCCAATTTAGTCCCCTTCCAATATACTGTTTGACATACCAAGAATGGTAACCAAGCAATATCACCTGAATGTCTAAGTATCCAGTGGCTCAAACCCATCTAGCACATGACCAACCCCTAGGTTCAATCCAACTAAATCCCCACCACAGTCAAGTCTATATAAGTCTAAAATATTATCCAATAAAATATACTCCTCTTCTTTCTTAATTCCATATTTAGAGCTTCCCCAAAAGGCGCTCCTTATCACTAGTGGCAGCTACGGTTTTTCAACCACACCCATGAGAGAGAAAATGACTGACCAAAACCTGCCCACCTTTGCTCACATACTCAACCAGGCCACATCCCAGGATACCTGGAAAACGTACTTTTGCGCCCACAACATTGATGAGGATATACTTAGTGGATGCACCATATTCAAAGGTCTGGTCATGCCCAAAGCATGTACCAAGATTATTCAATACAGTTGCTCTCTTCAACCACAAACAAACGCAATACTACCTATCAGAGGTGAAGTTGCCAACACCAAATACATTGGTATTGACAAGTTCTTTGGTAAAAACAAAGAAAACATCATCAACTGGCTAGATCACACAGCTGCCAAACTCCGCGCCAGCCGCATCCCCCCAAAAAATGGGTCTAGGAAGCCAGCAAGCGCCTGTACAAGACGCAGCTAGCTGGTTTGTCACCTGGGTCAGCTCACAAACTGAAAGCAGCTTGACAACTGAAAAGAGTTAAAAGCATACATCACCCACAATTTCTGCGTCACTGAATCCCTTCAAGACCTCACAATACAGCTCAATGATCTTCCTCAGGAGACCACTATTGCAGCTTATACCAACAAATTTGAGGAAATACATATCAAAATCCAAAACCCAGCACAATCTGATAACATATATACCAGAGCCTCATTCATCAACAGAAGGAAACTCTCTGTTGCTGCCCTCATCTGCCCAGAGGCAAATACCTCTATGCCCGCGCTCATTGCAGAAGCCAAGCACACAGATAACACGCAAATATGGAATATGCTGCACATAACAACAATTGCTCCTCAAACGGCAATAGCAGAGAAAACTACAATGGCAACAAATGCCAAAATACCAACCATAACAACGTCAACTCCAATTGAAACAATGGCAATCACAGCCAAAGCGCAAAACGCTCCAGTCCCAAGAAAGAGGACACCGCCAAAGTTAACAATGCTGAAGTAGCAACGCGCTATGAATCTGACCCCACATTCTCTGACCTTGAAGGTCTTGAAACAGAGGAACAAAAAAGAGAAGAGGGAACAGGCTTAAGTGCCCCTGCCTCCCCCCAACTTGACAAGAAACTGTACCAAGGCACAAACTTTGCTGCTTGCATCCCACATGTCCCGCAATCCTCCATCTTTATGAATGTAAAAATTAAAGATTGCTAACAACTTCTTGTCTACCCATGCACTTACAAATCACATACACACAAAATTTTATTTGGCTCTGGTGAACAACACACTATGGTTAGCAAAAACTTTGTAATCAAGTACAATATATCAGTTGTCAAATCCAACTTCAAGTACACCAGAATGGCAGACCAATCAAAGGTTATACTCAAAGGCAAAACAACTCCCTTCAGAATTGATCTCCAATGCATAAAAACGTCCATCAAAGGTCTTTTCATAAACAACATAAACTACAATATTGTAGCAGACATAGACTGGTTCACCCAAGTGAACCCCAGCGTATGTTGAAAAACAACGATCATGACCATCAAATGCAATGAAGTCAATTTTGACATCCTCAAAGAACCCAATGACCTCATTCTAAAAGACAAAGTATTTGTCAGGTCATAAATCAAGATGACTCTGAACATCTAATCAAAAATAGTACCCTCCATATAATGAGGTACACTGACTTCAAGAACATGCAAACAACCAAGATCCAAAGCCCAAAACTTGTGGCACTACTAAATGAATAAGCTCATGTATTCAAGGAAGAACTCACAGAGTTACCCCCAAATGGGAGGTCAAACATGGCATTGATCTATGTAAAGCCAGGTCAAAACCTTTAACCCTCTACAGACTCTCTCTGTCAAAACCGCAGGTTTGACCCGCCAGCAAGGTTCCAACCAAGCGGGTTTGTGACCCGCAATCCAATTACCCGGTCACCCAAAGCCAGACTAGGAAGTCAACTCAAATTACCAAATACAACAACATGAACAGATGATGATTCTTCACAGTGGATACCTCATTTTGGCGCTTGACTAATTATCAGGATCAAGCCACCCCCCTCTTCCATCCAGCCGTGTGGTCACCAATCATGTTCCTGCTATCCATCAATTCTCAATAGCTATATAATCACTATCTTGCAATAAAGATTATTATCTATCTTCTAAATATTTTTCCCAGTGTAACTCTGCTAAAACAGCTCAGTTACAACATCTCCCATAGAGACACAAACCCTCAAAACACACATTGAGGAGAATCTAGCAAAAGAATTTATTTGCTCATCTGAATCCCCATGGGGGCAGCAGTTTTCTTTGTAAAGAAGAAAGAAGGATTCCTTTGCTTAGTTACTGACTACAGAGCACTAAATGCAAGTACAGTAAAAAATAAATACCTACTTCCTCTCATTAAAGACCTATCTGAAAGGCTCTCTGGAGAAAAAAATTCTCAAAAATTGACCTCACGTCTGGTTATAACCTAGTTGAAGTCAAAGAGAAGGACATACCAAAAACTGTGTTCTGTACGCAATTTGGATCCTTCAAATGTAGAGTAATGAACTTTGGGATGATGACCTTTTTTTCACAGTTTAGCTCCACTTTTTGGAATCTAAGCATTAATAAAGCAATCAAAGTGCACAAAATTCTAAGTTTACTATAGGCTTTTTTATAAGTAAAAAAGGCATGGCAACCAACAACTCCAGATCCTGGGCCAAGGTGGTCCAAGGCCAGAAACGCCCTGTCAAGGGCCAACTGGTGAGCCCCACAAGAACCACCAAGAAGGGACCATTTGTTCCATCAGAAAGATGGATGAAGTTTTTGACCTCTGAATGCTGATTTCAAGATATTATCAAAGCCCTCCCTAAGTCCCCTGTGCCCCATAGATCAGAGTCAACTTTGGAGGCGACCCTACTCAGTTTCAGGAGGCAGCAAAAGCATTGCCACAGCATATCCCAAGGCTGTGTCACTTCACCAAAGCCCAATGAAGGACTTCTTTGATCTTGGCTTCCTCTGTAAAGCAGATGCTGATCAGGCAGCTGAGGAAACAATTCACTCTTGAGATCACTGACCCCAAGGGTAAGAAAACCCAGAAAGTCCTACTAACCACCTGCATCCGGTTCAATCAAGACACCACCCTCTTTATGTCTTTTGAGGCCTTGCCATTAGACATGCCCAGAGGGGAGGTTGAAACCCAGATCAAGGAAGGGCTGGCCAAGTGTGATGAAATAGTGCAGTTTGAACTGCTCAAGAATCCTTAAATGGGCCACCTGATCACACCAAAAGCCATGGCCATGATCAAACCCTTTGCAGATAACAGCTTGTCATCCATCCCCCGTTGTGCAACCATTCTCAAGAAGGATGGCACCCTTAGTAGAGAGTTCAAGGTATTCCCTGAGAAAACCCCGCTTATCTGTGTGCTGTACTCAGCCCTTGGCCACAGAGAGGCCCTTTGCCCTACAGCCATAGTAGGAGTCTGGGCTGCAGAACAAGACACCCCCAAGGAGCACCAGAATAGTGAACCAACTGGGTCCCAATCCAATGCTCTTGTAGCCTTGGTCTGGGGCACCTTGGCTGAGTATGCAGTTGTAAAACCAATCACATCCTGCCAGAAAAAGGCTCATGCAAAGGCTCAAAATTTTTCTCAGCCTCAACCAATCAAGGAGAAAGAATATGCCCAAGAAAAAGCACCTCATCCCATGCAAAGGCCTGTACATAAAACCCAGTAAGTTCATGAGAATGTGGTTGACAAACCAATGAGCATTACAGAAATGGTAGTGCATGAATCAATGGCAAACCTGGCCCAAGTTTTATTGGATAGTCACCACAATGCGGTGGCCCAAGAGAATTTGCAACAGGCTCATACCCAGGAATTAATGATTAACCCGGGCCAAGTTTTATTGGATATTCACCACAATGTGGTGGCCCAAGAGAATTTACTGGAGGCCCAAACCCAGGATACACCCAAGCAGGAGCAGGCACCTTCTACACAGGATAAAGGAAGACCAAGACACAAGGTCCAAACCAAACTTGCCACAGTAACTAAGCTATCCCCTTACACAGCAGGGGATCCCAAACAGTCCAGGACACCCAAAAAAGCCAAGGATACAGCAGCCAATGACAGCAGTGGCCCTACTTTTGGTGGGGTCATTGATGTATAGTGGCTGATGAAACCCACCAATGGGACAAACTCTACTGCAGGACTTCTAGCCCTAGTTCCAGGCATTGATAGGATTTCCTGCAACCTCAAAGCTGTACTAATTGGCCCAGATGTTCTAATAACTGTTTTAAGCAAGGCCAATTTATGGCCTTGACTCTCCCAGATAATAATGGACCATAAGAAGCTGCATCTGGATTAATAGAGCTCATTATAGCAGCAGTCAATCATGGAAGTAAATTGGTAACAAAAAACCTGGGCCAAAGAACCACATTTTTTGGATTAACGTGGCCCGCAAAAATGCACCTTATTTTCTCCCATTGAAAAAACATTACACCATCAGACCCTATATATCTATACCACACAGCGCCACACAATCCAAGGCAGGTCAGCAATTCTAACGTGGCCCAGCAATTAACAAAATGTGAAAGCCACATTTTCCGCAGACTGGCACTTGTGTTTTGATTTACCAGTTGCACTGTGGGCACAGCCTTGCAATTCTGCACCAAATCTCAGCCACAAACATAATGGATTATCCTGTAACAGGCTCATCCCTCAAACAAAAATTCCGGGCAAAAGGCCCAAAGGACTGATAGCCTGGGTTAATTTGGATCAGTTACTAGCCCCTTAATTTACCACTCTACAACGCACCGGCCCAAGAGCTTACATCCCACCATTTTGGGGGCGCCAACCCTAGGCATTGTCCCTGAAACCATAGCTGTACACAGATTTAGCCTCACAAAATGGTTAAATCCTGCTCAACAAAAAAATGCAGGCAGCCGCCCCAAGGGAATCTTGCCCAGATCATTCCGGATCAGTACATTTCAATTGGACCTTCTGCCAAGTTAAACTCATGTTCTTTGTCACTAGGGCCCCAAAATGGGGCTCTAACCCAAATCTTTTCCCTTCAAACCACACACAAAACACTGATCACACAACAGAGGGAATCAAGCAACAAAAAAACGCAGACCAAAGGCCCAAATTTTGTCTGGCCTGGTTTTTCCGGGATCAATAACATTTCAATTGGGACTGACAGCACCCACCATCCAAAATCCGAAAAGTTATATTAACCCCAGTGTGGGATATATAGCTCAAAGCAATCTCGCCCTTCACACCTTCCTCCTTCACCCAAGGCTTTTCTCTTGCCCTGAAGGTTTCCTTGCCCTCTCTTCCTCTTCTTTTTTCATTGTATACAAGACTTTTAATCACTCCTTTATGGCCTTATGGGCTCTATGTACCAGTCAGAAATGTCTGAGCAACTTGAATAAATGAACTTTGGGATGACCAACGCTCCCGCAAATTTTTTTACCATGATGAACCAAGCACTAAACAGTCTCTCAAATACATTATGCTACCTTGACAATATCATCATATTCTCAAAAACCAAAGAGGAACACCTTATGCATGTCTGCAAGACACTCAACCAACTTGCAAAGCAAAACCTTTACGCAAAGCCAAGTAAGTGCCAATTTATGGAAAATGAACTCCTGTTATTGGGCCACATTGTCTCTGACGGTGGTATCAAAGCAGATTCAGACAAAATTAAAGCCATAAATAACATGCAACACCCCACCTCCATTAAACAAGTTAGATGCTTTCTTGGTAAGGTAGCTTACCTAAGGAAATACATCAAAGACTGCGGAGACTAACCGCACCAATCAATGACTTAATCAAGGGTAATGTCAAAAAGAAATTCATCTGGACTCCAGAATGTGACAAAAATTTCCATTTATTAAAACAAGCTCTGATCAAAGCACCAATCTTGAAATACCCTAATAATAACAGGTGCTAGGAGCTTGAGTCAGATGCCAGTGACACCGCCATTGGTGCAGTTCTACGCATCCACCAGCCAGGGCAGCAAGGTTTCCTGCCAGTATGTTACAAAAGAAGAAAACTAACCAATACTGAGCAAAGATACCCAATACAGGATAAGGAATTGCTAGCAATATACCATGCTTGCAAGAAATGGAGATGTTACTTAGAAGGATATTTAAACGTCTGAGTAATAACTGATCATAAATTCTTAATCTATTTCAAAACTCAGAACACACTTGCACGGCAGCAAGCCAAATGGATGTCCTTGCTGGAACAGCTTAACCTGGACATCCAGTACAAAAAGGGGGCAGAGCTGGTCACAGCTAATGCTCTCTCTAGACTATTTCAGCCTAGAGAGGATCACCCTGACCACCTGGACCCTGACTGGCCAAACCTGTACAACACTGAGTATAAAACCAAAGGGAAAAACCCCTCAACACAACAACTGACCCACAATACATGAGTAAGAAACAAAAAGTGATTCCATGTATTAAATGGCACAGTATACTGAATTATTAATGAAAAATCATCCTGTAAATCTCACTTGCACAAAGAGTTGACACCATACTAAGACATCACCGCCTGCTAGGCCATACAAAGGGTAACAACCTATAACTCACACTAAAAGAGATAGTATGGTGGACCAACCTCAGTCAGGATATAGTTGATGTTCTGAAAAAGTGCACAGTGTGCAAGAAATACACCAGTACAAAGGTGTGATGAAAATTGCAGGATAGTATGAAGCCGTTTCTAAGTGATGGGGAATTACCACCCAAATCTACATAAAATTAATGATTAACCACTAACACAGCTTCAAAATATTTTTGTAAAATTTCTAATTGTAATACCAGGATTAAGCAGAACAATTAATACCAACCAAAATAGCCCAAGATAAATGGCCTGAGACAACATCAACAAATCTTCAGAATAAAATTCTGGACATTGGGAGGCAACACAATTTTCAGTTTCAAGGATGGGGGGAGGAGCTGAAAAATTGGTTGGCACAAAATTAACATTGGGCAACACCAACAAAAAAGTTCCAACTTCAGGACCCCATCTTCCAGAAATGATTTGGTTGAGGATTAGATTGTACGGAATATATTGTAACAACCCAACCACATGATGCATTTTGAAAAGTAAATTAGAACTGGGGATAAATGATTTTTATTGAGTAAAATTTTGGGAGGACTCAACTCTTAGAGTTAAAACAGTGAAAATTATTCAATATATATCAGAAAATTGACTAAGCAATACCACCTGAGTCTTGAACTCCTATTACTTCCACATTGTCAAGTAAGCATCTAGTCCAGGTTGCAAAGAACCCTTGTGTGACCAGTTTCTGATAACCATGTTGATTGACAAGCTCATATTGGGTGACCCTCAAATTACGCCAATTTATCAACATCAATTTGCAAGGAGGAACCAGTTTCAGCTGACAGACTGGAGCAGCTGTAACCCATTTCTGATTGACCATTTGATTTAAACCCGTTAACTTGGTCAATTTAGATAAAGGTTTCCCAGCTTTTTGAGCCTTTTTGCTTGGGCAGATAATTCCTGACATGACAGAGCCTACTGTGACAAAATGCTCCTCAGCCAACGGTCAACCCAGTACCAGACCCTGAACCATTTAAGGTTTGGGGGCTAGATGTAGTGGGACCCTTCCCAGAAACAAAGACAAACCAATGGTTCTTAATTGTAGCTATCAACTTTGCCACATGCTTGCCCATCTTCTGGGCAACAAAGGACCATAAAGTGAAAACAATCAACCAATTCATTAACAAGACAATCATAGTCAACTACAGCACTCCAGACTACATCATAACTGATAGAGTAACAGAGTTATCAGATCACATAGTTAATGACAACTTAAAACCAAAAACATTAAACACTCCACAACCTCTCCATACAGGCCACAGGCCAACGGTAGAGTGGAACACCTAAACAGCAGCCTTATCACGACCCTAGAAAAAATAATGGATGGCAATCCCAAAGACACATGGCCACTATATGTGAAACATACATTATTAGTATCCTGAGTCTGCACCAACCAAGTGACAGGCTATTCAACGTTTGAGCTAACCTCTAGGTACAAACCAGAAGTGATCACCTGCAACAAACAGCCCTACATAATGATCTCCCGGGGAAACCTTCCACAGTAGAGCAAGCACCAAACCTACAACACATCTGCCTCAAAGCTAACATAGCTAAAATGAAGAGCATCAAGACACAAAAGGTAACCTCCACAGAGGAACCACTTCCCATCAACTCCCCTGTTTGGATTCTAGCTGGAAACAGAAAGAAACTAGACTCAGTACACAGGGGACCAGGAAAAGTCATCAAATACAGACCAGAGCACAACACTTACCTAGTAAAATTCCAAATTTCCAAGAACCCAATTATCAAGAAATACCACAGAACCCATCCCAGCCTCAGCAAAGGAGAGCACTCAACCAGACTGGTTCTAACTAGCAAACAACTCCAGGAGCATCAAGCAGCAGCTGTTAAGACAAGGCCCTCTCCTGATGCACCAGAATAACCCCTTAAGGGAGGGGTGTTTAGGGTCTGGATGTACAAGCATTCCGGCTACCGCCAACCCACTTAACATCCAGCCATTGCCTGATTTGGTCCCCTTCTAATATACCGTTCAAGATACCAAGAATGGTAACCAAGCAATATTGCATGACTGTCCAAGTATCCAGTGGCGTGAACCCATCTAGAACATGACCAACCCCTAGGTTTGCTACAACTAAATCCCCACCACAGTCAAGTCTATATAAGTCTAAACTTAAAATTGTGGTGATCCACATGGGTGCTGTTTTGCAGGCAAGGTTTAGTTTGGCTTCAAATGAAGACAATATACTGAAGAGGGCTAATGTGTGGTTAGCTGGTAACGCTGTAAACTAGTAGGTAACTTAGGGCTGCTAGGGGTAAGTAAGGTGAACCTAGTAGGTAACATGGTCTACTAGGGTAAGTAGGGCCTTCCTGGTAGGTAAAATAGGACTACCAGGGGCAGATGTTGCCTCTACCCAGCAGGAAACTTTGTCTGTCTGGGGGGAGTAGGTTTTGGACCCCTGGCAGGTAACGCGGACTGCCAGGGAGGGGAAGAGCTTTGAGAGCTCCATTTACCTGAATGCGCTTACAGGAGGTCTATGAGCAAGCACCCTACCTAACAGACTGGTAGAGTGTCCTGTTTATACCCTTATGAGAGCTTTGGGGGAACCTAAATTGAGCATTTGAGGGTATAGACTGGCTCAGAAGTGTCACTAAGGTGGCTTGCTTGGGGAAGCAAGCTGCAGAACTTGGTGTGATCAGGCCTCTGGGAAGTAGAGCTGATTACTCTGCGACTAAAAGCCCAGATTTAATCACCTGGGTGAGTAAAGACAACACATAGACATCGATCTATGATTGAATGGCCTAAGTGGATTGCCACTTGCAAGGACCCAGTCAAACACCAGTTCAATGTAGACTCATGCCTGGATCTACAAGTTCTGTCAATGGGGACTGAGATAAAGGACCAAAGTGGTTCACAGAATTAACAGACAAGACTAGCAAGAGGAACTGTTTGGTCACAGTGAAGGCTAGTGGATGAACTGTTAATTCATATTGAAGGGTGGGAACCAATATGGTTCAGTATCTGGAAGGAACAAAGGAGGTTCCTAGTGAGGATTTGTTGAGGAACTGGTAAAGGTGAAGTTAAAGGACAGAAAGATTTTGGATGAAGAACTAGCTGATCAAGAAGCAGGATGAACAAAGAACCAGAAGTTAGTGGTGAAGAATTGAAGAGCTGAGAGGATGAACTAGCCAGACTGGATCAAGTGGATTACAAAGGCCACAAAAGCTACAGAAGGAGCCAAAAAACCAAGAATAAGATGCCAGAGCTGGAAAAGACCGCATGAGCCCAAGATTAGAACACAGGAGCCCAAGACTAAGAAGCAGGAGTCAAAGACCAAGTAAAAGGAGTCCAAGAGATTGATTAAGGACTACAAGTATTGAAACCAACCCCTCATTATTCCCTATCCCAAGGCTATATATCAGAGGGTTTCTAATGGTATCTTCCTTCTGACTGAGAATAAAGCGCCTATTACAACCCCTATCCAAATTTCTTGCATTAAGAAAGAATATAAGTCTCATGAGTCAATTGCCCCACCTTTTCTATCCTAGTCCTGGGGACAAGAAATCCTATTGCCTGGGGTGCAGAAAGTTTGCCTCTAGTAAGTCTGCCCAGGAGGAGTGGGAGAAAGTGACAAGGCATCTGGAAATGACAAATAGGGGAAGAGAATTCATTTGGGGAGAGTTTGCAAGACTATTACAAGATTGGTATCAGCCTACAGAAGGGATGGCGCTTGCTGAAGTACAAGTGTATGGCGGAGACACTCACCTAGTAATTGAAAAGGTACTGGAGAGTTTGTTCTTATGCAAGCCAAGTATAATCTCCTAACCAATCATTCAACACTGTTGGAGTGACAACTCCTCCAAGCCCATCCCTGGCTTTGACCCAGGACACTCTTTGGGGACTGGTGACCAGCAACCCCACAAGAGCCCAACGCAGGTCTTTCTCCAGCAGTGTGGAAGGAGTGGTGGAGCACTTGGATAGGGAAATGTTGAAAGGGGATCAAATAATGATCTCCAAAATGGCCCCATTTAATGTCAAAGGTAGTGAGGCCAAGAATTTCCTAAGAGAGTTTAACAACTGGAGTAAGTGTATGTTATGGTCTGAGAAACTCCATTGGTTCAGCATGCTCATGGGACCAGAGGTAAGCCAATGGTTTGAACAAACAAACTGGACAACATGAAAAGAGGTGGAACAGTCCTTTCAAGATGAGTTCAAGGAAAGAGTAATCTCCAGCAAGGCATACAGCAATGCATGTCTTCATAAATGGGGGCCAGCTGAGACCTTGCAGGCGTTTGTGAAGAGGTTTGAAAGATGGATTATGTACATGGAAGGAGAAATCGGACTTCTATTAATAATTGATGGATTTATGCAGGCCATTAAACTGTAAATCTCCTGGACAGCCTCACAGATAGACTGTTGGAATATGAGCTGGTCAAAGGTGATGCTGGAATTAGCGGAAATAGAAAGGCGCCTACCAAAAGAGGTTACAGACAGAAGAGCCATGCTAGGAATGGTCACAATGGCTAGAAATGCTGAACTGCAGAGGAATCAGGCTAGGGGACATTTGGAAACCACCAGAAGCTTTGATCAACAAAGTTAGGGAGTCTTTCAATATCATTATCCATTGCCATATTCTGAAGGATGCTGGGTGTGTGAAAGAAGAGGTCATACCGTTAGGCATTGCTTTAAGTGCCATTCACTGGTAAAATATGAGTGAAAAATTGCGTCAGAAATAGAGGCTGTGGGGTCTATTCCTGACAGAGCTTTAAGACCACAAGGATTAGGAACTGGTGCCAACAGTGTGGTGGTCCCTGCCAAGAGGGTTGCCCAAAGAATTGTCCGGAGCTATGGACTCAGACCTACTGTTGAGTTGTCAGTTTGGAAAAAGTCAGGAGGGCTGGACCAGGTGCAGGGGAGGAGCGAGACTGAAGGAGAGACCAGGGAGGTCCCTGACTCAGAAGATCTGACCAAGAGGATTATGATTAGGGCCTGTGTAGGGAAGGTCCCTGGGCCTACAGAATCAGGAAGTCAGTTTCAAGGGAATGCTAGGATTGAGGAACCCTCAAGGCCTAGGGAAGGACCAGAGGGTGAGCCAGAGGAGCCTCCTAGAATAATTGACAGTGGAACTGCCTCATGGATTGCAGAGTGCGCATTGGGAAATGCAGTGATGGTACTTTGCAATGAGAACCGGTCAGAGTGCAGCTGGAGTTAGCCCAAGAGGACGGTTTTGCAGCCAGAAGACAGTTGGCACAGCACTTTACTGCTGCTTTGGTGGCTCAACCATTTAAATGTTCAGGAACTGGGGTGATTATCCTAGATGTGTTGATTGGCGGAAAACAGGCCAAAGCAATTTATGATCCAGGTTGTGTAGGAGTTTTAATATCAAAGTGGTTTGTCTGGAGAAATAATCTGGTAACAGACAAAACTGTGACCATGATCATTTTGGGAGCTGAGAGGGCAAGCACTGTGGATCAAAGTTTATTCAACCAAGTATAGGTGGAATAGGAGGGAACCCTAGTAAATCTGCCAGCTGTGGTGCTTCTGTTGGTCGGGTTCAATTGTCTCTTAGAGATGTCTTGAATCCAAGCAGTTGGTGCAAATTTGGACGTCAACAAAGGTTGCATTTGGTATCAGGGAAAGGAATACACATATCAGTCCTTATCTATACCCGCCCCAGAGGAGAACACTGGATAAGTGGCCCTGTATGCCTATAATCAAGAAGTGATTCCTCTGCAAACATTTGGGAGAATTGAGGTGGTCCCTTTCAGCCAAGGACAGTGGGGAGGAACACAGGTGGCAGCCCTAGGAGAGAACTTAGTAGCAGAAGTCCCAATGTATCAGCCTAGCCAGATTATGAGGGAGGTGGACAACTGGAAGGTTTGGAATGCCTGAAGCTCTGAAATTAGCATTGTGCCTGGACAAAGGATTGGCAAGTGGATACCTGCTGTAGAAGAAAGTGTTAAGCCCAATAAAGAGATAGCTCCCTATTCCTATTTCTTGTTTCCCTTACTAGAATTGACACATCTGATCCCAGCAGGGTGTCCTTTGGCCAATAAGTTTGGTTTGCTGCTACACAAGTGGGCTCAATGTTTCTTGGTGGACAAATATGATGTGGTTTAGAGCGGACCAGAGTACAAAATCAAGCTCTTGACGGGAAAACCATACAAAGGATATGTGCCACAACGGTACCCTGCCGTCATTGCTGCAATCAGAGAGGAAGTGAAGATGTTGAGGGCAGACCTGATTGAAGAAATCTGTAGTCCCTATTCTGCGCCCATGGTATGTGTCACAAAATCAGATGGAAATATTTGAGTATGCATTGACTTCTGCATGATCAACAAAAATGTGGTAAATGATGTGTATCCAATGCATAGGATTGAGGATCAGCTGGATGCCATGCCAGGATGCTGGTACTTTATTACCCTGGACTTGACCAAGGGGTACCATCAACTGACAATTGCAAGGGAGTCACAAGAGGTGACGGCGTTTAGTACACCAGAAAGTCTCTACCAGTGGAAGGTTCTCCTGTTAGGGATGAATACTTCTGGAGTGGTGTTTCAATAAGTAATGAACCAAGTCTTCAAAGGATTGCAACCCAGGATAGTAGTGGTGTACATTGACAACGTCACAGTTTTATTGCTAACATTGGAGCAGCACGCCAAAGACTTGGAGCAGGTGTTTGCAAGGATCCATCAAGCAGGGCTGAAGGTCAGTTACGCAAAGTGCAAGCTGGCGCAGGAGGAGATAATGGTGCTGGGGCACCACATTTCAGGGAATGGAATTCATCCAAACAAGCAAAAAGTGGCAGCAATTGCCCAGATGAGGGCCTCAAGTACCATCAAAGGGGTGAAGCTGTTTATGGGCGTCCTCGTGTTCTTTCAAAGGTTCATCCCAGATCTGGTGCCGTGTTTTGAGGCGTGGCACAGACACACAACGGGAAATCCTAACCTTAGGATTGGATTTGTACTAAGTCTTGGTTAGATGACAGGGAAGGCAAATGTGTTTTTCTTGCAGCCCTGGAAGAATAATCTCTACTAGGCGTGGCTAGAGAGAGGCGCGGAAGTACAGAAGACACAAATACAAAAATGTGAATAGAACTTAAATTTTATTGGGTATAAAGATTGAAGTATATACTGTGTAGCTTTACCGCAAAACAGTACATGTACGGTAGGATCACTTGCCACTAGCACTAGTGGGGCAAGTGAGTTGCGCAGAGTCAAGAAACCAAACAATTGCATTTCCTGATTCAGTTATCAAATCATTTCAAGAGGCAAAAACAAAAGCAAGCAATTTGTCCTTAAAATAGCTGACCAAAGCCAAAATCAAAACATGGTGAATAGCGGTGTTCACAACATTGCCCTTCCCTAGATTGGCCTTAGGGGGTGGTATTTACAAAGGAACTTTGTATGCACTTGAGAAAAAGGACGGCCACTGGAGAGGAGCTTCACAGTGTACTCAGATTCTCGTTTGAAAGTCACCTCTAAAGGACCAATCTACAGGGAGTCCAGCTTATGCGCGCGCCCACCCACACAGTGTTGGTAGTAAAGTACATGGTCACCAACATCAAATTCAGGCAGGGGGAGTGTCCAGTATTATCAGGAGGAGAGCTCAAGCATCTTAGTCTTATATGCAGAAGTGTAGGCAGTGGCCTGTATATCAATTATGTGGTTGACTAGATCCTTGATGTGTTTGTCAGGATTCATGGCCTTATCTGAGGTAAGCAGGGGGGCCCCAAGAGCAATGGGGTAGTAGCCTCTTGCCCATACATCGCAGCAAAGGGGGAGTACCCAGTGACACAATGTTTGCTAAGGCAGTACGCAAAAGAGAGAGGCAGGTAAGTATAGGTCCTAGTTGGTAGCGTCAGAGTAGGTAAGCTTCCTTATGGTAGAGACCAGTGTTGAATTGGCACGCTCAACTGCCCCATTGGTAGAAGGATTGTAGGGGGCAGAGAAGAATTGGTGCAATCCCAAAGCTTTGACAACAGAGGTTACTAGATTGGCATTGAAGTTAGTCCCATTATCTGAGAGCAGCACTTGAGGACAGCCATGGAGGTAGAAAACATCTTGCAACAGGAAGGCAGAAGTTGTCTTAACCGTGATTTCCTTTGTAGGGCAAGCCTCTACCCACTTGCTGAAGTGATCAACAGCAATCAGAATAAAGCAGCGCCCAGAAAATGAGCAGGGAAGAGGACCTACCAGGTCAATGCTAACAGTGTGAAAAGCGTGTTGAAGGGGAACCAATTTGAACTTGTAAGAAGCAGCTTGGGGCCTCTGAGGTTGGAAGTCATGGCAACTAGCTATGACATCTGGGATCAACAGGCAAAGATTCTCCCAGAAGTAATTCTACTGAAGCCATTCAAAGGTCTTGGCAATGCCTCCATGCCCAGTCTCTTTATGAGCTTGCAACACCAACAAGAGGCAAAGACTGGGTTGTACATAAGGCAGATACTGGTCTTGTACTTTTTTGAAGAGCTGATTTTCTGTATGAGGGTATCTTTGGATAGCTTGGACAAGGCCAGTTGTACCTCTTCTGTCTCACTTTCCAAAGAAGAAGGTACCCAATTAGTTTATATAACAGGTTGGCCTCTGCAGGATGCAAAGCAAGAATGGGCATTCTGAAGAGCCCATCAGCGTTCTGATGTTAGATCCCCAGGCAACAAAGCACTGTGAAGTTGTATCCCTGTAGACGTAGAGCCCATCTAGATAGACGCCCTTCAGGTTCCTTAAGCTGCTGTAACCACTTGATAGAAGCGTGGTCAGTGACAACTGTGAAGTGAGTGCCGTATATGTAATGACAAAACTGCTTGACTGCATGCAACACGGCAAGGCACTCCTTCTTTTTGACACTATAGTTATTCTCATGCTTGTTTAGCACACAGGAAGTGTAAGCCACAGCATAATCCACACCCTTGTTGTCCAGTTGGGCCAGAATGGCTACAAAAGCTAGATTACTAGTGTTGGTGTACAGGATGAACTCCTTATCATAGTTGGGATACAAAAGGATTGGTGCCTCTTTGAGTTTTTGTTTAAGGGTCTCAAAGGCTTGCTGCTGACTGGCGGTCCATTCAAAAGGAACATTACGTAATAGCTGGACTAAAGGTTCACTGGTATTGGCGAAGTCAAGGATAAATTGTCTATAGTATCCCATCATTCCCAGAAAGACTTGGATTTCTTGCAGGTTGATGGGTGGAAGCATTTTGTCAATGTCTTTGACTTTCTTAGTCATGGGGCAGATTCCTGTCTGAGTTAACTCATGGCCCAAGAATTCAAGGCTTTCAGTGAAGAAAGCACACTTAGATGGTTTTAACTTAAGTCTAACCTCATGAATCTTTATGAACACTTCCTTAAGATGGACCAGGTGATTGGTGAAGGTAGCACTGAAGATAGTTATATCATCTAAGTACACTAAAACACACGAGATCTTCAAGTCATGGAGGTTGGAGTCCATGGCTCACTGGAAAGTAGCTAGAGCATTGCAGAGTCCTTGTGGCATTTGATTGGGCTCAAACAATCCTTCAGAAGTGATGAGTGCGGCTTTCTGACAATACTTGGGTGATAGGTCAACTTGCCAGTATCCAGATGCCAGATCCATGGCAGAGAAGAACTTAGAGCCTCCAAGACATTGGAGAGCATCATCAATACGTGGCAGGGTGTACAAGTCCTTCTTAGTCAAAGAGTTCAATTGGTGGTAGTCCATAACAATACAATGACCATCATCCTTCTTCTTTAAGATGAGTAGCAGGGATGCCCAGACTTTGGGAAAGCGCCAGCAGCCCAGCGTCTAACAGTTGTTTGGGCTCTTTAGATACTTGGGCATCTTCTACACGACTGTGGCAATATGGCTTAAAACAGAAGGGAGGAGCGCCACCAGTGTCAATCTGATAGATAAAGCCTTTGGCTAACCCATAATTGGTACTGTCCTTAGCTAAGATGTCAGAAAATTGGTCTAGTAAATCTAGCACCTCTTTCTGTTGAACTGGGGACAGTTGTGGGAAGTCTTGTGCAGTGAACAAATATAGGACTTGCGGCTCATCCTCTGGTAGGTTAAAAGTCATGAAACATACCAAAGGGATGAAGAGACAGGACATCAGGAGCGCTCAACAACTTGCCATATCTAACGACCTGCCCCCTAGATAAAATAATGGGGATTGCAGTCAGGTTGGCTATCAACAACTGAACAGGGTCTTTATGAGAGACATCTAGGATTCCAGGACAGAGGTAAGGTTTGTTGCGTCCTAAGAAGGAGGGGAGAGTACAACTCCAAGAAGGTGCGTTCAGGTAGTTCATAGGATATCTGAGAGTCTAAGATAGCCTGGAAGCCAGGGGGGATGGTGACAGAAGACGTGGCTAGGAGAGGGATCCCTTCAGACGCAGGACAAGCCATTGGTGGACACTTCATGTTTGAAGAGTGGGTGCAATACTTGAGTTTGAAACCCCTAGTGGGATATTCAAAGGCACAAGTCTTGAGGTGTTTCCCGGGAACTTTAACTGGCTCTTCAAAGATTAAGGGGACTTCATAGCCTCAAACAGAGAGGTAGCCATCTTTCAAGTTGATTATCACATTATATTCCCTAAGGAACTGGGTGCCAACCAGGAGATCATAATTCTTATTTTCCAAGACAACTGCTGGCGCAGCTAGGGAAAACTTGCCAAACCGCATGGGTAGAGTGGAGTAAGCCCCTATGGCACGGGTCATAGACAGTCCAGCCGTGCCATACAACTGGTGATAATTAAGGTCAGGGGCAAGTTTGAGTTTCTTCACAAGCTTGGAGGAGACAACGTTGACTGGCAAGCCAGTGTCTAGAACGGCCTTGATCTTCACTTTTTGAATGGATATTTCTACTCAAGTGGTAGTGCAACTAAAGGGGGGAAGTACATCCAGGATATCTTGAGCCTCTGCTAGTTCCTTATCCCACTTCTCAATCATACATCTTAATCCCAGGAACACTTTATAAACAATCTGGAGGGGGAGCAAAACAGATACATTCTTGAAGACAGCATCAGCCACCTCAGCAGCTTCTTATGACGGCTCCACTAGCACAAGGGACCTCTTAGCCTGAGTGAGGTAAAGGTGCAAGAAAATTTCTTTGGCTTCAGGCAAAGGTTTAGCAGTAGTTGTAGTCTTTCCTGACTGCAACTTATAGGGGACTGTAATAGTTTTGGGAACAGCCAGAACAGAGTACCCATATGCATCAGCGTTGTCAATATAAGAGTCATTCAGGTCAGAGTCATCAGAGATATTGTGAAACAAGAGCAGGAGCCTCATTATCAGCAGGCTCAGAGGCAGCCATGGAGGGAGGGACTGAAAGAGACTGGGAAGAATTGTTAACCAAGAGCGTCTCTGCCTCTAGGTTGACTGCTCTTTTCCCGCCTGTTCCTTTGGATAAGCTCCTTCAACCCACAGATTGGTGCAGACTCAAGGATGATGACCTATCTGACCACAGTTGTGGCAACCTTGGCGTTGAGGTGGATTTTGCAAGTTTATGGTAAGAATGCAAGTACCACAGGAAGATAACCAGAGTTAGAAGTATCTTGACCTTTCCTAGCAACTGTGAAGGTTAGTTAAGGTGCATATCTTGCAACAACGGTTGAATGCTCTTCATGAAGGAAAGCATAGCCTTATTTGCTTTGAAGTGAAGGCACAGAAGTTGATTAAACTTGATGGCTTGAGTGCAAGTCATGTAGGCTTTATGGGCTGTCAACTGTCTGCTTGTAATCAGTTCCGTCCTTCCATGTAGAATCTGTCTGCAAACTCAGCTTTTGTCTCCTTAAGCTTGAAAGAAATATGAGTGAAGGCATCCTTCTTTACTTCCAGGCTAAGGTCACCACCAAATTCATCAATTAGAAGCTGCTTCATATCTTCCCACATCTCAATGGAGGGTAGTTGTGGCACAACTACCTCTTGGCAGGTTGGGTGTAGACAGTGTAAGAGGGGGGGCTAGACTAACAAAGTCTGGCACCCATCCTGGTGGGACCAACCACCAGGATGCCATCCAGTGCAAGACTGGGATAGCCGCTCAAAGGGGTCTCCCAAAGGAGACCGGATGTGAAAGAGGAGGGAAGTATGCATCCAAAGCCATGACCATGGCTCCAGTAAGTAACCACAGAGAGTGATCCCAATAGAAAGGGGCCTCTGTATTTGACTCAGGGATTTGGCGCAAGGGAAAAGGATTGACCAAGTCAGAAGAAGGAGTTTCAGTAGTAAAAGATTCTAAATGTGGCAACAACTCTTCAAGATGAGAAGACAACCAAGAAAACAACCCATAGGATCCTTGTCTGATGGGAATCTGGGTGAGATGCTCAATTAAATTTGCAAAAAGACCAGGAATAAACTCAGAAGATTGAGAAATCAAGGAAAGTTTGCTCCAAAAGACTGGGTTTGAGGACCAGAACAAGAGGGAAATAGGCATCAGTATCAACACAGCCATCTTGTACCAAGGTGACAACATGATTTCAGCAGGTGACCTTCTTTTGCTAAAACTACTGGGCTGACGGACCAGGTGCACGGGTGAATAATAGGAAATGATCCAAATTAATATACTCTGAACAATTCCCAACCAAAAACAACGGGCAGATGGGCAGGCAGGCCAGAGAAAGCGGGAGGCAGGGACAACAGCGGGAGTTGGGATAAATACATTTATTGTTAAACAAACTTAAAAATAAAAAAGATTTGCAAAGTCAGTAGTTTATTCAACAATTGGAATTGAAAAGCAAGGGACCTGACAACCCATGCTTCCATTTTATGCAGGGGGGGTGATAGGATGGGAGGGGTTATAAAAGGGGCTATTGGAGTGCAATCTAAAGGGGAGCCTATTAAAGAGTACTAGCCAATCTTATCTTGGTTTGAGACCCAGAAAATAGGGGCTGTGGGGCCAGATGTAAGACTCAGCTCCTTAATTGGCTAGAAGCCTTCTGAGGACTCAGGATGTGCATTTCCCCTAATGCCTTCCTCTGACGTCTCCACCGGAGAGCTCCGGGACCCAATTGTTTTGGGCCAGGGGACTCCTGGGCTGGAGGAATTAGCTACTTGGGACACCACTGGTTGCGGGTTTTGGTACCCAGTTTCCCTGGGCTGCAGATTTGACCTTTCTGACTTCATGTGGCCCACATTTTTTTGTTGGTTTGCTAATTGTTTCAGGACCGGGCAACACCAGGACAACAAGCAATCCAACCAAATTAATGTCTCTTCCGCAGTTGGAGGGGACTCCAAAGGGGAAATGAGAACTTCAGCCGGGAAGGCCAACACAAAGTGTTTGTCTACCGTGTGGGCCAAGTACTCCAGGTTTTGGAGGGGTTTTGCCTGCACGCTGGCCACCTTTTTTGATGGTCTGGGAAATAATCCCAATCCAGGGCCAAAGGTGGGCCACAGAACTTTACAGACAGGTCAGAATGTGTTTCTTCTTGACTTCATCTGAGGCTCTTTGCATGGCAGTGTTGTAGATAGCTGGGAAAGCTGCAATGGTCAGGTTCTGGGGTCAAAGACTTGCTTAAAGGTAGGCTTGAAATGTGCTTTGGGAGTTGGGCCACCATTGTTGCTATTGAGTATGTTTATATGCAGGGAAAACTAAACTTCAGATTCTGAGGGGGGTTGCTTAGCCCATAGCTGTCAAACACTTTCTTCCAGGGTGGTAAGAGTCTCAACAGCGCGCACCCAAGTATTGACAGCTTGAGTGGTCTGTTGTGCAGAAGTATCTAAGCGTTGAGCTTGGGTGGTGACTATTGTGGAGAGTTCAGTCAGACGTGAAGTAAGGAATGGCCCCACTGAGAGGCAAGGGCCAAATCTATCATTCACAGATTCAATCATGTCATTCATCTCTAGTACGTCTCTATCTAGCTCAGTGTGGTTCCACTTCAATTAATCTACCTTGTTAGCTAGAGAAATTAGTTCCCTAACACATTGGATTTGAGGAGCTCCTGGTAAGCCAGGGCAGCAACCATATTCATCAACAACCCTAACTGCACTAGCAGCAGTTGCCATCATATCATGTAGGGCGGCAAGTTCTTGCTGTAGCTCCGCAAATTGGGTAGTCAGTTCAAGATCCTGGGGGTCAGGTTGAGGCGCCTCAGCAGGACGTCCCTGACTGCAATTAGTCAAATGTAGTTCTCAAATGGAATCCCATATTCTCTTCTCCCTATCCACCAAGTCATTGGCAGGGGGAGAGGGCAGAACATCTGGCTTGGGCGTGGATAGCTCATTTAATTGACTCTGGAGTTTGGCTATGGTAGCAGCGGTGGTCACTCTTTCTTGCTCAAATGCGGTACTGAGTTCATTAAGGCTTCTAGCAGCAAAGTTGGCTACCTGCTGTAGTTGCTCAAAGAAATATGTACTGAAGGCATTGAGCTGTTGCACAAGTTGCTTGAAGTCAGTGAGATAAGCGTTTAAGGTGGAATCCACCTGAGCTTGCAAGGGTTGTTCTAACTGGTGAAACTTGTTTAGACATTATCTTATGTATTTGGGGATAGGATGGCGCATTTGTTCAATAGAATTAACCAAACAGGTCTAGGAGGTGACAGAGTTGTGTTGATTGTCAGATACCAATGAAAACAGGGAAACCACTGTTGATAGGCAACAATCTGGTCCCAGTGATGAGTAACTGCAGCTTGCAGAGACAAGATTTCTTGGATGTGGAGCCCCAACACCATTTGATGGTGGGCCAAGGCAGGCTGCACAAAGTATGATAGTAAGTGCTCAGCGGAGCCAGCCGCTGAGAGGAAATGTTGTTGAAATTGAGGAGCCACAATTAATTTGTAGTATTCAGCCCAACTAAACTGCAAATGAAGGCAAGGGATGGCTCCTTCACGGGCTATCCCAAAGGGCTACTGACATGACTTGGTCCAACTCAGGGGTACCCATGGGGTAAGCAACTAGGCAGGGACCAATCCCAAGGTTCAGTATAGTGGGGATAATAGGCTGGTTGGCAATATTCTTCTCAATAGGAGGACTGGTTATTTCAGGTGAAGTTGACTCTTGTATAGGCAGAGGAAAAAGGACCTGAAAACGTGGGTGCAAAGGGGATAACCAAGGGGCTTTAAGCCCCTGTAGTGAGCACCATTTTTGTCATGTTCTGAGGCTTGGCACAGAAACTCAACGGGAAATCCTAATCTTAGGATTGTATTTGTACTAAGTCTTGGTTTGAGACAGGGAAAGCTATGTGTTTACCTTGCAGACCTGGAAGAATAATCTCTACTAGTTGTGACTAGAGAGAGGCGCAGAAGTACAGAAGACACAAAGACAAAAATGTGAATAGAACTTAAATTTTATTGGGTATAAAGATTGGGAATATATACTGTGTAGCTTTACCACAAAACAGTACATGGATGATAGGATCACTTGTCACCAGCACTAGTGAGGCAAGTGAGTTGCGCAGGATCAAGAATACAAATGATTGTATTTCCTGATTCAGTCATCAACTCATTTTGAGAGGCAAAAGCAAAAGCAAGCAATTTGTCCTTAAAATAGCCCACCTAAGGCAAAATCAAAACATGGTGAATAGTGGTGTTCACAACATCTGGCAAGCCTCACAGAACCATTGTGATTGTTATGTAGGAAGAAGACTTTGTTCATCTGAGAGGAGCCCAGCATGAGGCATTCAAGGTACTAAAGAAGAGGTTAATGGAGGCACCAGTGCTTAGGTTACCAAGATGGGATCTTCCTTTTGCAATAGAGACTGATGTAAACAGAATTTGTTTGGGGGCTCTGTTAACACAGACGGAGAATGACCAGGTGTGGCCAGTTGCCTATGCATCAAGAATTCTGCATGATGCCAAGGTAAGATACTCTGCCACAGAGAGAGAAGGATTGGTCGTCGTTTGGGCAGTGGACAAATTCAAGTTGTATGTGATGGGATTGTTGTTTGTGGTGATAACTGATCATGCCCCATTGAAGGCTTTGAGGCCCAAGACTAACCTGGTAGGATTCCTGTTGAGATATGCAGAGAGATTGGCTTCTTACAACTACAACATGGTGTATTGGCCGGGGAAGGACAATGTGATGGCAGATCTACTGTCCAGAGCCATGGTAGGTATTTGGGGGGAAGACCTTGGGGATGTAGAGGGTCAAGCGGAAGCTGTACGCAGAAACAAGCAGTTTTTTGTACCTAGATACTGAGAACAGGGAGTTCAAGACATTCACGTCCGGTTCAGTGGGCATTTCTAGTTCAGAAGTTGATGAGAGCGGTGCAAGGCAGATACTACTGGCTAAAGTTATACCTAATGGTAGAGAAGGTGCTGAGAGAATGTCTGCAGTGTGCAAGATACTCCATGGGGGTCAGGAAGTATCTGTTGCAACCTATGGAAGCGTTAACCCGTTTGAGAAGGTGGCTTTAGATACTGGTCATGTTACAATGGCAAGTGGATGGAAGGAGTACTTCTTGGTGGCAGTGGATCTCTTTACAAAGTTAATTGAGGTGAAGGCAGTGCAACGCAAGAATGGGTATCAGATTGCCACATTTATTGAGGAGTGCCTAATCCTAAGACACAGGTGCCCAGAGAGGATCATATTTGATCAGGGGCCGGCCTACGCTAGCCAGGAGGTGAAGGAGATGTGTGCAAAATGAAATGTGACACATAGCTTTACATCTACCTATCACCCAGAGTCCAATGGGTTGGTAAGAGGACCATAGAAACCCTGAAGAGGGCCATCAAGAGGATTGTGGATGGAGCTCTGACAAATTAGAAAACACATATGACCCATGCAGTGATGGGTACCAATTGATGCCTCATACAAGTACTGGTTTCAGTCCTTTTAAGATTTTGTATGGAAGGGAGGCGTTGCTCAGCAATGAAGTAGGGCACTCTAGTTAACAGACGTGGGAGAATCATGCCAAGGCTGTGGAGGCTCATGCAAAGCTGATTTGGGAGGTGTATGCTCAAGCCAGAGTGAAAGCACAGCAGGTGCGGTTTATACGCCAGTCCAAGTGGAATGCGTGAACAGGTTCAGGATAAACCCAATGTTCAAGGAAAGACATCTGGTATGGTTTGATCATTGCAGGCTGCTGAAAACATGTAGCATGGGTTGCAAAGGTGGATTGAATCTTTTCAGATAAGTGATGTATCTTCAGGGCCCAATTTCTAGTTGAGAGGAATCAGCAAGGTGATGGGTTGCAATCTGGAAAGAGTTCACCCACAGTTCTTAAAGCGGGTTGAAGGCCAAATGCCATTGCACCTGGGTTAGTTTGAGAAGATAGAAGCTATCTTGGGAAGAGCTATGTGATAATCCACATGGGTGCTGTTTTGTAGGCAAGGGTTGATTTGGCTTCAAATAAAGACAATATGCTAAATAGGGACAATGTGTGGTTAGCTGGTAACGCTGTAAACTAGTAGGTAACTTAGGGCTGCTAGGGGTGTCAAAACCGCAGGCTTGACCCGCCAGCAAGGCTCCAACCAAGCAGGTTTGTGACCTGCAATCCAATTACCCGGTCACTCAAAGCCAGACTAGGAAGTCAACTCAAATTACCAAATCTATCAACATGAACAGATAATGATCCTTCACGGTGGATACCACAATTTGGCGCTTGACTTATTAGCAGGATCAAGCCACCCCCTTCTTCCATCCAGCCGTGTGATCACCAATCTTGTTCCTACTATCCTTGATTCACACAAACTATATAATCACTATCTCACAATAAAGATTATGTTTCATCTTCTAAATATTTTTCCCCATATAACTCTGCTAAAACAGCACAGTTACAACAGGGGTAAGTAAGGTGAACCTAGTAGGTAACATGGTCTACTAGGGTAAGTAGGGCCTTCCTGGTAGGTAAAATAGGACTACCAGGGGCAGATGTTGCCTCTACCCAGCAGGAAACTTTGTCTGTCTGGGGGGAGTAGGCTTTGGACCCCTGGCAGGTAACGCGGGCTGCCAGGGAGGGGAAGAGCTTTGAGAGCTCCATGTACCCTAATACGCTTACAGGAGGTCTGTGAGCAAGCACCCTACCTAACAGACTGGTAGGGTGTCCTTGTTTATACCCTTATGAGAGCTTTGGGGGAACCTAAATTGAGCATTTGAGGGTATAGACTGGCTCAGAAGTGTCACTAAGGTGGCTTGCTTGGGGAAGCAAGCTGCAGAACTTGGTGTGATCAGGCCTCTGGGAAGTAGAGCTGATTACTCTGCAACTGAAAGCCCAGATTTAATCACCTGGGTGAGTAAAGAAAGCAAATAGGCATTGAGATATGATTGAATGGCCTAAGTGGATTTCCACTTGCAAGGACCCAGTCAAACACCAGTTCAATGTAGACTCATGCCTGGATCTACAAGTTCTGTCAATGGGGACTGAGATAAAGGACCAAAGTGGTTCACAGAATTAACAGACAAGACTAGCAAGAGGAACTGTTTGGTCACAGTGAAGGCTAGTGGATGAACTGTTAATTCATATTGAAGGGTGGGAACCAATATGGTTCAGTATCTGGAAGGAACAAAGGAGGTTCCTAGTGAGGATTTGTTGAGGAACTGGTAAAGGTGAAGTTAAAGGACAGAAAGATTTTGGATGAAGAACTAGCTGATCAAGAAGCAGGATGAACAAAGAACCAGAAGTTAGTGGTGAAGAATTGAAGAGCTGAGAGGATGAACTAGCCAGACTGGATCAAGTGGATTACAAAGGCCACAAAAGCTACAGAAGGAGCCAAAAAACCAAGAATAAGAAGCCAGAGCTGGAACAGACCGCAGGAGCCCGAGATTAGAACACAGGAGCCCAAGTCTAAGAAGCAGGAGCCAAAGACCAAGAAGCAGGAGTCAAAGACCAAGTAAAAGGAGTCCAAGAGATTGATAAAGGACTACAAGTATTGAAACCAACCCCTCATTATTCCTATCCCAAGGCTATATATCAGAGGGTTTCTAATTTTATCTTCCTTCTGACTGAGAATAAAGCGCCTATTACAACCCCTATCCAAATTTCTTGCATTAAGAAAGAATATAAGTCTCATGAGTCAATCGCCCCACATTTTCTATCCTAGTCCTGGGGACAAGAAATCCTATTGCCTGGGGTGCAGAAAGTTTGCCTCTAGTAAGTCTGCCCAGGAGGAGTGGGAGAAAGTGACAAGGCATCTGGAAATGACAAATAGGGGAAGAGAATTCATTTGGGGAGAGTTTGCAAGACTATTACAAGATTGGTATCAGCCTACAGAAGGGATGGCGCTTGCTGAAGTACAAGTGTATGGCGGAGACACTCACCTAGTAATTGGAAAGGTACTGGAGGAGTTTGCTCTTATGCAAGCCAAGTATAAGCTCCTAACCAATCATTTAACACTTTTGGAGAATGACAACTCCTCCAAGCTGGTCTCTGGCTACAACCCAGGACACACTTTGGGGACTGGTGACCAGGAACCCCACAATTATCCAATAAAATACACTTCTCTTCTTCCTTAATTTCATATTTGAAGCTTCCTCATAAGGCGCTCCTTATCAACGCCCTTAGACAATTAGGAGGCTCAAAATTCTTCTCTGCTATAGACTTAGCATCAGGATACTGGCAGTTTGACCCGTCCCCAGAAGATTAAAAAAAGGCTGCCATCATCCCATCAGAAGACATCTATAAACTCACACAAATGCCTCAGGTACTCTGTAATGCACCAGTCACCTTTTAGAGAGCCATGGACTCCATTTTACAAGACCTTAAGCTTTTTTGTGTCCTTGTTTACCTCAACAAAATTACAGTATTCAGTTTCAACTTTACTGACCATTTATACCACCTCAAAGCTGTCTTCCTCATGATCCAGAAAACAGGCTTTAAGCTTGATCCTTTCAAATGTTCTGTTTTTTAAGGAGCAACTCAAGTTCTTGGGTCATGAAGTTACCTAGACTGAAATAAACACCATGAACAATAAGTTGGAAGCTATTGATAAGATGCTGCCCCCCCCAAAAAAAATTTATGTGAGGTTCAAGTATTCCCGGGCATGATGGGATAATATCAACAGTTTATGTCTGACTTTGCAGAGCTAAGCAAACCCCTTGTCCAACTCCTCTGGAACGTACCCCTTAAATGGACTGACAGCCAACAGTAGTCCTTCAAAGCACTGATAGCAAAACACTAAAAAGGCTCCCATCCTGGTCTACCCTGATTATAATAGCTTGTTTATCTTATACACTGATGTCATTGGAGTAGATGTAGGTGCAATCTTAGCCCAGCTCAATGACGAGGTCACAGATCAATCAGTAGTCTATTCTTCACGTGTCCTCAACAAGCATGAAAAGAATTATAGCATCACTGAGAATGAATGCTTGGCAGTTTTACATGCTGTGAAACAGTTTAGACTCTATATATATGGGGCCCAATCACCGTAGTCACTGATCAACTATGCCTTAAACGGCTGCAACAACTAAAGGAACTTAAAGGTCAACTGGCTCAATGAGCCCTGCGCTTGCAAGGGTATGACTTCACTATGGTACACTAACATGGAGCTCAAAATAGATTGCCGATGGATTTTCAAGAATTCCTATACTGGCTATCCACCCTGCCAACGCTGATTGCCTGTATGAATTAATATGAGTATCTTGACACTTGGGATACTGAAACAAAAGAGATTCAACTAGATCTTCAATCCTTATCAAAAGAGACTATCATTTGAGATAGACAATTTTTCAAGAAAGTCAACAACACCTATCTGCCCTACGTCTGCCCCAGCATAAGAGTAGCTATCATTCTCCAAGCCCATATTGACAATGGACACGGAGGCATTGCTAAGACTTATGACTAGTTATGTAAGGGTTTCACTGGGAAAATATGCTCCTGCTGATCTCTGATACTCTTGCCTCCTGCCACTCCTGTCAACACTAACTTCCCCAACCAGCACAACATTGGTTAAAGCTCATCCTGCCTAAGCATGCATTTCACACTGTGAGTATTGATGTTGTTGGACCTCTCCATTGTTCTTGTTCTGGATGTTGATTGATCTTGGTAGCAGTCAACCACTTTAGTAAATGGGTTGAAGCTAGAGCTACCAAAGACATCACTTCCAAAACTAATTCAAATTTTCTGTTGCAGGACATCTTCTACCAACATGGCTGTCCTCAAGTGCTTTTATCAGACAACAGAACCAACTTCAATACCAAACTTGTAACCTCTGTTGTTGAAGCTCTAGGAACTCACCAGACTTTCTCTGCCTCATATAATCCTTCAACAAATAGAAATGTAAAACAAGCCAATTCTTCTCTTGTGTTCATTATGAGGAAACTCACCCTCTCTGATGCCACAAATTTGACATGTTCCTCCCTGCTGCCCTCTTTGCCTATTGCCTTAGTAGACACCAGAGTGACTGAAAAATGTAAGAGAGGGGGGCTAGACTAACAAAGTCTGGCACCCATCCTGGTGGGACCAACCACCAGGATGCCATCCAGTGAAAGACTAGGATAGCCGCTCAAAGGGGCCTCCCAAAGGAGACTGGATGTGAAAGGGGAGGGAAGTATGCATCCAAAGCCATGACCATGGCTCCAGTAAGTAACCATAGAGAGCAATCCCGAGTGAAAGGGGCCTCTGTATTTGACTCAGGGATTTGGTGCAAGGGAAAAGGATTGACCAAGTCAGAAGAAGAAGTTTCAGTAGTCACAGATTCCAAAGGTGGCAACAACTCTTCAAGATGAGAAGACAACCAAGAAAACAACCCATAGGATCCCAGTTTGAAGGGAATCTGGGTGAGATGCTCAATTACATTTGTAAAATGACTAGGAATAAACTCAGAAGATTGAGAAATCAAGGAAAGTTTGCTCCAAAAAACTGGATTTGAGGACCAGAAAAAGAGGGAAATGGGCACCAGTATCAACACAGCCATCTTGTACCAAGGTGACAACATGATTTCAGCGGGTACCCTTCTTTTGCTAAGCCTATGGGCGGACAGACCAGTACTCAGAACAATTCCCAACAAAAAACGGCGGGCAAGCAGTTGGGTAGGCGGGCCAGGGAAGGCGGTTGGCAGGGACAATTAAGTGCTTGGGTATTTAACAGGGAATGGTCCAAGTTATTGTTCTTGGAACAATTCCCAACAAAAAACGTTGGGCAGACAGGCAGGCGGGCCAGAGAAAGCGGGAGGCAGGGACAACAGCGGGAGTTGGGATAAATACCTTTATTGTTAAACAAACTTTAAAATACAAAAGATGTGCAAAGTCAGGAGTTTATTCAACAATTAGAATTGATAAGCAAGGGACCTGACGGCCCATGCTTCCATTTTATGAAAAGGGGGGTGATAGGACAGGAGGGGTTATGAAAGGGGCTATTGGAGTGCAATCTAAAGGGGAGCCTATTAAAGAGTACTAGCCAATCTTATCTTGGTTTGAGACCCAGAAAATAGGGACCACAGAGCCGGATGTAAGAATCAGCCCCTTAATTGGCTAGGAGCCTTCTGAGGACTCAGGGTGTGCATTTCCCCTAATGCCTTCCTCTGGCGTCTCCACCAGAGAGCTCCGGGACCCAATTGTTTTGGGCTGGGGGACTCCTGGGCCAGAGGAATTAGCTACTTGGGACACCTCTGGTCGCGGGTTTTGATACCCAATTTTCCCGGGCCGCAAATTTGTTCTTTCCAACTTCATGTGGCCTGTATTTTTTTGCTGGTTTGCTAATTGTTTCAGGACCGGGCAACACCAGGACAACAAGCAATCCAACCGAATTAATGTCTCTTCCGCAGTTGGAGGGGACTCCAAAGGGGAAATGAGAACTTTAGCCGGGAAGGCCAACACAAAGCGTTCAGCTACCGTGTGAGCCAAGTCCTCCAGGTTTTGGAGGGGTTTTGCCTGCAATGGGCCACCTTTTTTGATGGTCTGGGAAATACATCCCAATCTAGGGCCAAAGTTGGGCCACAGAACTTTACATTATCCTTTCCTTCTTGTTGTGGATGGATACCTCCTTGGGAATGATTGGCCAGGGAGAAGTTTTTGTGGGCCTTAGGAATTTTTAAGGCCAATAGACAAGGGGGGACCTAGGGATTCATGATTATTGCGGTGAAACTCCAATACCAGCTCTTGACAATTTGTGCAATCTTTGGAGCTTACCCAGCTATTGTCATAGCTGGGTATCCTTTCCATGATACACAGTACTGGAGAGACTTCCTCACCCTACAGGAGGCTATTATTTCCTCTACCTCATATTTGGGAATTCCCTCAACCTCTGTAGGACCTGTGTTGGAAGGTAGCGGTCCTTCAAAGGGGGATAAGCAACAGGCATTGAAAGTAGTATGTATGCGGTAAGAGGGTGGGAGATCCAGCACGTAATCCCCCATTGCCCTTATCTTCTAATACCTTGAATGGACCTAACTGTTTTGGAGCAAACTTGCGGGCTGGAACTTTCATCCAAATGTTGGTAGCATCTAGAATAACAAGTGATCCTACAGGGTAGTTTGGAGCAGGACGCCTATTCTTGTCAGACTCCCTTTTGTAAGCTTGTATGAATTTGGACAAGGAGTTCTGTACCCTGATGTGAGTGGCCTTGAGGTGCTCAGCCATGTCTGCTGCAGCTGGAATATGAGCCTGCAAAGTAGGACCAATAGCAAGGGATGGGGAGAATCCAAGGGTTGCCTGAAAGGGGGATGTACCTGTTGAGGAGTGCACTGAGTTGTTATATGCAAACTGTGCAAGAGGCAAATTGTCTGACCAAGAGTTCATTGCCGCATTTGCATAAAATCTCAAGTGCTGCTCCATGGTCTGGTTAACTCTTTCTGTCTGTCCATCTGATTATGGGTGATATTCTGTTGAGCGGCAAGGTTTGATGTTCAGTATATTTAGTAAGTCCTCCCAGAACCTGGAGGTGAACTGAGAACCTCTATCACTAATTATCTCCTGAGGCAACCTGAAGTTGGTAAAGATGTGCTTCACAAACAAATTGGCCATTCCCAGGGAGTTAAGAGTAGTGAGACAAGGAATAAACACAGCATACTTGGTAAAACAATCTACCACAACCATGATGGAATCATAACCATTTGATGGAGGCAATTCTACCACAAAGTCTACTGAAATGGAGGACCACAGACCTTGTGATTGTTGCAGGGGGTGTAGAAGGCCATTATTTCCAGAGCAATCTGGCTTGGAACGGGCACAGGTTACACATTTCTTTATCCAAGGTGTAATCTCTTTGGTGATTCCTGGCCAGCTGTAGGTGCGTTGGATCAGGTTCAACAATTTGGATGAGCCAGGATGTCCAAAAAGTAGAGAGTTGTGATGTTCTGTCAGGATACGTTCCCTCAAGGATTTAGGGACCCATACCTGGTTGTTTTGGTAAACTATCCTTTCCTTTAGAACATAAGGGCCCAATAATGGGTGTTCTGGGGAAAGTTTAGACAGTATCACCTGTCCATCTGGCAATGTGTACTGGGTGGATACAACATCATGAAGGAGAGACCCCAGCAAGACTAATGGGAACTCCAGAACCGGAACCAATAGTGCCAGAAGTCCCAGTGTGGGCAACAGAACTGACAATGTGGGAATGAGAGTGATCTGGGGATTGTCCTCAGCATTGGATGGGAACATTGATGGGTTACGGCTGAGCAGATCAGAGAGAATGTTGAGAGAGCCTGAGAAAAACTCATACTTGAACTTATAAGCTGAGAGGGTCTGCATAACCCTAGCCTGACAAGGGAGCAACTTCTGGGGTTTCTGGAAATAACTAATGCCTTGTGGTCTATACATACTACAAACTCATGGTTGGCTCCTTGGAGATGGTGACGCCAATGGATAATAGAGTCCATCACACCCTGAAGTTCTTTGTCAAAGATGGCCCAGGATTGCTCATTGGATGCAAACTTCCGAGAATAGTATGCAACTGGGAGTTCATGCCCATCATGGTCCTGAAGGAGAACTGCCCCAATGGCCACATTGGAAGCATCAAAGGCCACAATAAATGGCTTGGATGTGTCAGCATGGTGAAGAACTGGTGTAGACACAAAGACCCTTTTGACAGCCTCAAACGCCTGCTGACATTGGGGTGTCCAGATAAAAGGTGCGTTTTTACCAGCCAAGGGGTGAAGAGGGGCTGCCAGCTCTGAGATAGCGGGCAAGAACTTCTTGAGGAATATGACAGTACCCAAGAAGCATTGTAACTCCTTCTGGTTTTGTGGGGTGGCCCATTCACGCAAAGCAAGGGCCTTATCAGGAGACACCACATGACCATCTTTCAGAACCAAATTCCCCAGGAAAGTGACTTGTGATTTGAAAAACTCACACTTGCTGGGTTTGATGAACAGATTTGCTTTTTGGATAGCATTAACACAGCGACCAGATCTCAGGCATGTGTCTTGGCATTTGGTGAATGAATCAGAATATCATCAATATATGCAACTTCACAAGAGAAGCGCAAGTCTCCTAAAGCTTTCTCAATGACCCGCTGGAAGATGGTGGGTGCGTTTTTCAACCCAAATGGCATTACCTTGAATTGGAAGCAGCCACATTGGGTTTTGATAGCTGTAAGCCACTCATCTTTTTCTGCCACCCGAACCTGATTGAAGGCGTTGACAAGATCTAACTTGGAAAAGACCCTAGACTTGGCAATGGATTGGGCAATAGAGGCTTCTAGAGGAAGGGGATAACAATCTGGAACGGTCACATTGTTCAAGAGGGTGTAATCCATACAAGGGCGCAGGGTTCTGTCTGATTTTTCTGCAAACACTACTGGCAAGCTCACAGATGAAGGCTTCTTTACAATCCACCCTTTGACCAGCATGTTGTCTAGCCAGACACCTAATGCTTTGTCCTCATGCTCACTGCGTGGGTACATGGGTGCATCAATCTTTACCAGGTCTACAGTAGTCCAAAAGATCACATCATGATGCGTGTGTTGGGGGAGTGCAGTAGCAAGGGACAGATCAAATGCATCTTGGTACTGTGCCAGGATTCCTGGGATCAACACTGGGGAAGGTACCTCCAGAGAGGCTTTTAAGGACAAGCAACTCTTAGGGGGCTCTACTCCAGGTTTTAGCAAGGACAAAACACCAGAAGAACCGTCCAAGGAAAAGTGGAGCTCATTTTCAGGTCTGTCAATGCAAACCTGATACCGGCGCCACCAACCCACTCCAAGGATGACAGGAAATAGTAGATTGTCCACGGCCAAGAATCTGCTAACAAATACATGGTTACCAGTACAGTAACTAAGGGGTTTAGAAACAGGATATGCTGTAACTGGTACCTTACTTGCGCCCAACAATTCTTTAGGGCCAAGACAGGTGAGGTTCATAGATCTTGCTAAGGTGAGGTTTATTAAATTACCTGCTGTACCAGTGTCAATTAATACAGTGACTTTGGCCTTTCTGGTGCATGTATAGAAGGTTGCATTTAAAAGGAAATATGACAAATCCTCTTTATTCTGCATACTCAAGATAGAACCAGAAGGCTCTCCTGAGGCAACATCAGGGATGTTGGCAGACGCTGCAAACTCAGTGATCAACCCAGAAGTGGTGGGCCAATTAGGACACAAGACACTTATCCTGCCCTGGGACTTAGCCGGTTTCTGAGGAGCTTTGGCAGGGGGATTCTTGACCACGGGAAAGAAGGCCATGATGCCTTGCTTGGGAGTGTAGGCAGGGAGGGCGCTCAGGCGGCAAGCAAGACCAAATGCTTTTTCCAAGGAGCCAGGAGCGGGATCCCAAGCCTCCTTTGAGGCTGAAGCAGGATCCAATGAGTGGCAGAACATGGCAACTGCTACCTCTACAGGAAGGCCAAAGGAAGCTGCTTTCACAGCAAAAGCCTCAATGTGAGATGCCAGGTCTGATGCCAACCCTTTTGATTGGAGCATCTTAAAGATAGTGGTAGACTTGGATCCCGGGGCTGCTACTGCTGCAGCCATCAAAGTAAGAAGGGAAGAGGAATACCCAACTTCCTGACTCTGGCGTAAGAGGGTTCTTACCCAAAGACGCGTGTCTTCATCTAAGGCATCCAGGAGAGCAACTTAGTGTTGAGCATCTGTGATGGGAATATCTGAGGGGGAAAGATCTACTGAAAGTTGCAGCTGGAGCTCACCCAAAGTGTCAAGGACTTTTTCCTTGACAGCTGCTGTGAGTGGGGAGGTGCATGGACTCACCAACGTTACGTTGATGGTAGAGGCAACAGATGAAGTTGTGGATGCACTCTTAGCGGGTTCTAAGGCCCACTTCTTCAAGGTGGACAGAAGGGACGCAGTGGCCAGGACATTAAGGGTCCCAGAGACCAGGGAACCCACACTGGCAAGAATCAGAGCAAGCACAAGGGAGCGCAACCAGTTACAAAAGGGCTTCAAAAGCTAAATTAATTGGCTTACTAATTATGTAAGAGAGGGGAACTAGACTAAAAAGTCTGGCTCCCATCCTGGTGAGACTAACCACCAGGATGCCATCCAGTGCAAGACTGGGATAGCCACTCAAAGGGGCCTCCCAAAGGAGACTGGATGTGAAAGGGGAGGGAAGTATGCATCCAAAGCCATGACCATGGCTCCAGTAAGTAACCATAGAGAGCAATCCCAAGTGAATGGGGCCTCTGTATTTGACTCAGGGATTTGGCGCAAGGGGGAAGTATTGACCAAGTCAGAAGGAGGAGTTTCAGTAGTCACAGATTCCAAAGGTGGCAACAACTCTTCAAGATGAGAAGACAACCAAGAAAACAACCCATAGGATCCCAGTTTGAAGGGAATCTGGGTGAGATGCTCAATTACATTTGTAAAATGACTAGGAATAAACTCAGAAGATTGAGAAATCAAGGAAAGTTTGCTCCAAAAGACTGGGTTTGAGGACCAGAACAAGAGGGAAATGGGCACCAGTATCAACACAGCCATCTTGTACCAAGGTGACAACATGATTCCAGCGGGTACCCTTCTTTTGCTAAGCCTATGGGCGGACAGACCAGTACTCAGAACAATTCCCAACAAAAAACGGCGGGCGGGCAAGCAGTTGGGTAGGCAGGCCAGGGAAGGCGGTTGGCAGGGACAATTAAGTGCTTGGGTATTTAACAGGGAATGGTCCAAGTTATTGTTCTTGGAACAATTCCCAACAAAAAACGTTGGGAAGACAGGCAGGCGGGCCAGAGAAAGCGGGAGGCAGGGACAACAGCGGGAGTTGGGATAAATACCTTTATTGTTAAACAAACTTTAAAATACAAAAGATGTGCAAAGTCAGGAGTTTATTCAACAATTAGAATTGGTAAGCAAGGGACCTGACGGCCCATGCTTCCATTTTATGCAAAGGGGGGTGATAGGACATGAGGGGTTATGAAAGGGGCTATCAGAGTGCAATCTAAAGGGGAGCCTATTAAAGAGTACTAGCCAATCTTATCTTGGTTTGAGACCCAGAAAATAGGGACCACGGAGCCAGATGTAAGAATCAGCCCCTTAATTGGCTAGGAGCCTTCTGAGGACTCAGGGTGTGCATTTCCCCCTAATGCCTTCCTCTGACGTCTCCACCGGAGAGCTCCAGAACCCAATTGTTTTGGGCCAGGGGACTCCCGGGCTGGAGGAATTAGCTACCTGGGACACCTCTGGTTGCAGGTTTTGGTACCTAATTTCCCAGGGTTGCATATTTGACCTTTCCAACTTCATGTGGCCCGCATTTTTTTGTTGGTTTGCTAATTGTTTCAGGACCAGGCAACACCAGGACAACAAGCAATCCAACCAAATTAATGTCTCTTCCGCAGTTGGAGGGGACTCCAAAGGGGAAATGAGAACTTTAGCCGGGAAGGCCAACACAAAGCGTTCATCTACTGTGTGAGCCAAGTCCTCCAGGTTTTGGAGGGGTTTTGCCTGCACGCGGGCCACCTTTTTCAATGGTCTGGGAAATACATTCCAATCAAGGGCCAAAGTCAGTCACATAACTTTTTTAGAAAATTCCTCCTTTGCCATGTTATATGGACAAGAAGCTACCACCTCTTTCAATCTTAGGACCCCTGATGATGAAATTTTACACTTCTACCAATCCAGAAACTTATGTCAAAGACTTGACCAACCAAATCATTGACATACAAGTCACAGCATACTCAACTGCCTACAAAGTCAAGGCTTTAAACTCTTGCATTAAATGCTTCCAGAGCCCCCTCCCCAAATGTCAAGTTGGCTACCTGGTTCTCTATTACCAGAATTGTACTGTGGGGAAGATCCCACAAGCTAGACCCCGTCTGAGTTGGCCCATGCAAAGTCACCTTCAAGAAAGACGTTGAGTATACCGTGAAACTACTGCCGTCTGGTAGCTCTTTTGCCCGAGTCCATTCCAAATTCCTCCGCAAATATCAACTATCTGTATCCAATCTTGAGGGGGGAGGTGTTGGAAATCACGCCATTAATGCTATTTTGATATGACCTTTGAATAGTGTTATATGCAATAATTTGGTCAGTTTTGCCTTCAATTTTAGGAATTCCTCACCTTCCATAAATGAGTCAGCACCAATATCCACCCATTCCAGAATACCACTCCTGCCCTTGTCTGATCCTGGTATGACCTCACCCCAACGTAACCCGCTCAACCACTATGTCTACCTAATGAGTGGTCATCAACCCTTGTCTACTATTTAAGTAGAATTACTTCCCCTAATAAAGTTAAGTTTATCCACATTTGTGTTGGCTTTAATATCATTCAAGTCTTTTCCTTTACCTTTTTCCAAAAGGAATTCCTCTTCTTGTATTCCAGGAAATTAAGGTACTTGCCCTTAATTTTCCCTGAAGGCTAAAACAAGGCTAGCTTCAAACCTCAAATCTTTTTATAAAGATTTTCTGATGTGTCCTCCTGGATGTTGTCCCCAGGAGCCAAACACAACAGTAGTGTACTACCTAAGGAGTATCTTGAAGGGCCAAGATGTGTACCCTGGGAGGGTTAAACCAAGGGGTATAGGCTTCCTTAGACCAGCTGGTGTTAAAATATCACCAGGTTTCCCTGGGACAATAGAACACTGCAACATTGGACTCCTTATACCAACTGGGGCTGGAATATAACTGGGTTAATTTTCCCCAACCAGGATGGAAGTTTCTCTGTCTATGACTTATGGGTATATTTAAGGGGGTCTTACTTCTACCAAGCAAGCATCAGGTGTCTATAGCCATATTAAGGTGGCTGTCTAGAGAGACAGCTGCTGAACTTAAAAATTTGTTGGTGACTGGAAATTTCAAAACAATAAGGTTGACCCCCAAAAAGGTTCCATCCAAGAGGGTATGTGACCTGAAATCTAACTTCCCAGCAAACTTTTGCCAAATGCAGAAGTCAACTTGAGTTACCAGAAAAAGCAACATGAGCTATTGATGATCTTATACAGTAAATGTATTGATTTAGCGCTTGACTAATTAGCAGGATCAAGCCATCCCCTATCCATCTAACTAAGTGATCAACACAATCATCTTCCTGATATCCACAATTCACAACAACTATATAAATGTATTCTCTCAATAAAGAACAGTATAAAGTTCCCAAATATTTTCCCCTTGTAACTCTGCTAAAACAGCATAGTTACAACATTGGTAGCACAGGTAGGTTCTCCATGCTACCTTTCTTTTCAAGATTCCTCCTGTTGCCTGTACCCACTGCAGTCAATAAATATATAAAAGAATTATGTCTGGGCACCCTGTGGACTGGACACCCTACACACCAGGGACTGAGATACCAGAGGGGTAAATAATGTGCAGAGCATGGTGATACTGGTCCCTGCCTTTGACTCCTTGTCAGCTCAGGGGTTTTTCAATCCCCTACCACCACAACTCAAGTCATCAATGAAAGCATTATGCCCGCCCCTTTGGCCCAACGTTTGTGCAGTGCCGCCTTGGAATTGTTTTCTGGAGCCAATGGCAACAACGCCACTGCATGGATCCAATCTGCTCAAAGCAAAATGAAACAAATGGAATGTCCCAAAAACTTTTGGATTATAGAGATATCTATTTGGCTGGCCCATGAACTGGGCACCTGGTGCAAAAAATGGCATGAAGACCATACCAAGAAGGACTGGAACACCTTCAAAAAAGACTTTTGGATGAGATTTGTAATGAAGGACTCAGCCCCCATGATCATATTCCAAGAAAAGAACTTAATCCAAACCGGCACATTAAAGGAACTTACTTGAGCCTACAAGGAGCTCCACTATGAGCTCCCTCAGATATGATGTTTGATAACCCATCCACACACCCCATGTAGTATGCTGCCCTTAAGCCGCATTTAATGAGACGTGTGAACTTGGACCAGGTCGCTGATCTGCAGAGCCTATGCCATGAGGCAGAGAAATGGGAGCAAACATCTAATGTGCTGCACAAGGTGCAAACCAGAAAAGGGAGAGACCTAAACACTCTCACTCCTCAGGATGCTCCAACTGACCTCTGGCTAACAATGAAAATTACACAACCAACAAGCTTGCAGGCTCCAATGACCATGGTGATCAGAACAATGGCCAGTCCAATTGAACTCACTTTAGAGTCACCAGCATCCATGATGTTGTGTTTGCTCCTGGGGTCAACATCCAGGAAGACAGGGTGGGATATCTTTATAAAGGAATATTTGAGGTTCAAAGCTAGCCTTGGGTTAGCCTTCAGGGCAAAATTAAGAGCATGTACCTTAATTTCCTGGAATAAAAGGTGAGGAATTCCTTTTGGCAAAGAATGAAAGGAAAAAACTTGAAGAATACAAAAGCCAACACAAATGTGGATAAAATTGTCTTTATTAGAGAATTAATTCTACTTAAATAGTAGACAAGGGTCAACAATCACTCATTAGATAGACAGAGTGACAGAGGGTGTCACTTTGGGTTGAAATCTTACCAAGATCAGACAAGGGTGTGTTGTAAATGTGCTGTTTTAGCAGAGTTACAAGGAGAAAATATTTAGAAACTAGATAATAATCTTTATTGAGAGATAGTAATTATATAGTCATTGTGAATTAAGGATAACAGGGACATGATTGTGTTGATCACACAGCTGGATGGTGAAGGGGGTAGCTTAATCCTGGTAATGATTCAAGTGCCAAAACAAGGTGTCCACCATAAAGAGTCATCATCTGTTCATGTTGTTGAATTTGGCAATTTGAGTTGACTTCCTAGTCTGGCTTTGATTGGCTGGGTAATCATATTGCAGGTCACAAACCTGCTTGCTTGGAACCTTGCTGGTGGGTTGAGCCTGCTGTTTTGACAGCAGGTATGGTATTCCAGAATGGGTGGACATTGATATTAACCCTTTTATGAAAGGCAAGAAACCCCCAAAGTCAAAAGAAAAATTGACCAAATCTTTGCACAAATAATTATTCAAAGGCCATATTAATATTTCTTTAATGGCGCAATTTCGGACATCTCCCCCCCTCAAGATTGGACACAGGGAGTTGATATTTGAGGAGAAATTTGGAGTGAATACAGGCAAAAGGACGTCCAGAGGACAGCAATTTCATGGTATACTCAACATCATTTTTAAAGGTGACTTTGCAGGGCTTAACCCAGAGAGAATCCAGCTTATGAGCTCTACTACCTGTACAATTCTGGTAGTAGAGAACCAGGTTGCCTATTTGATACTCAGGGAGGGGGCTCTAGCAGTATTAGACGGGAGAGCTACAGAGCCTTGACCTTGTAAGAAGCTGAATAAGCTGTTGCTTGGACGTTGATTATACAATTAGTTAAGTCTTTAACATGGGCCTCAGAATTTGCAGACTGTTGTGAATAACATCATTTTCCATGTTTTAATTTTGCCTTTGATGGGCCATTTTGAAGACAAATCTCTTGCTTTTGCTTTTGACTCTCAAAATAAACTGGTTTCTGCATCAGGAAATATGATTGTTTGGTTTCCTGACTCTGTGCAACTCACTTGCTGCACTCATGCTTGTGGCAAGTGATCCTACCGTCCTGGTAGTGCTTTGTGGTATTCCTAACCACTATATAATCCATTTCCTATTTTACTAATAAAGTTAAGTTCTATCCACATTTTTGTATTTGTGTCTTCTGTACTTCTGCGCCTCTCTCTAGCCACACCTAGTAGAGATTATTCATCCAGGGCCGCAAGGTAAACACATTTACCTTCCCTGTCATCTAACCAAGACTTAGTACAAATCCAATCCTAAGGTTAGGATTCCCTGTTGTGTGTCTGCGCTGCGCCTCAGAACACAACACAGACTCATCAACTTAAATCAAGGGGGGTCCTAAGATTGAGGGGGTAGTGGCTTCTTGTCTATACAGCAGGGTAAAAGGGGACTGACCAGTTACTTGGTGTCTATTGAGTTGGTAAGCAAAGAGGGCAGCAGGGAGGAACATATCCTAATTGGCAGCGTCAGAGAGCGTGAGTTTCCTCGTTATGGACACCAGGGAGGAATCTCTTGTTTGAAAGTTTCATTAGTTGAAGGGTTATATGGTGCCAAGAAAGATTGGTGGGTACCATTGTTTTGACAATAGACGTGATGAGGCAAGCATTAAAGTTGATGCCATTGTCAGAAAGCAGGACTTGAGGGCAGCCATGTTGGTAGAAGATATCTTGCAGCAAGAAATTAGCAGTGGTCTTAGCAGTTATATCTTTTTAGCTCTGGATTCAACTCATTTGCTAAAATGGTCTATGGCAACTAAGATAAATCAACACCCAGACCTTGACCAAGGGAAAGGACCAACAGCATTGATACTCACAGTGTGGAAGGCATGCTTAGGGGGATGAGCTTGAATTGGTGTTGGGAAGGGCGAGGGCATTGGAGTTGACACAAATGACAGGAGGCAAGAACATCAGGGATCAGAAGGCGCATGTTCTCCCAGTAGAAGTTCTTGCATAGCCAGTCATGGGTTTTGGCTATACCCTCATTTCCAGTGTCAATGTGAGCTAGGAGGATAATGGCTATCCTCATGCCAGGGCAAATATAGGGTAGATAGGTATTGCTGACTTTTTTGAAGAGCTGCCTATCTCAAATTACAGTGTTCAAGGATAGGGCTTGTAGCACCAGTCAAATGTCCTCTGCTTGGTGGTCCAAGAGTCAGGGTATCCTATTAATTTGTATAGGCAATTAGCATCAGCGGGGTGGATAGCTAGTATTGGCATCCTTGAAAAGCCATCAGCGTTATGATGCTGGGACCCAGGACAGTGTATCACAGGGAAATTGTACCCTTGCAGACGCAGAGCCCAACACGCTATTTGACCTTTAGGTTCCTTTAGTTGTTGCATCCATAAGAGGGAGGAGTGATCTGTGACCACCGTGAAGTGGGTCCCGTAGATTTAGTGCCTGAACTGTTTTACAGCACGAAGCACTGCCAGACATTCCTTTTCAGTGACACTGCAGTTCTTCTTGTGCTTATTGAGGACCCGTGAAGAGTAGGCTACAGGTCAATCTACGCCTTTGTTGTTAAGCTGGGCTAAGATGGCACCCACAGCTACTCCACTAGCATCAGTATACAAGATGAACTCCTTATCATAATCAGTATTGACCAAGATAGGAACCTCTTTGAGCTTGGCCTTCAGCTCTTCAAATGCTTGTTGCTGGCTGTCAGTCCACTCAAAGGGGACGTTGCAAAGAAGTTGAACAAGGGGTTCACTCAGTTCATTAAAATTGGGTATGAACTGTCAGTAGTAGCCCATCATACCAAGGAATACTTGGACCTCTTGCAGATTTGTGGGAGGTAGCATCTTGAGATGGCTTCCACCTTATTATTCATGGGGCAGATTCCCGTTTGAGTGACTTCATGCCCTAGGAAATCAAGACGTTCTTTGAAGAAAGAGCACTTGGAGGGTTTGAGTTTCAAGCCAGCCTTACAAATCTTGATGAAGACAGCCTTGAGATGGTCCAAATGGTTGGTAAAAGTAGCGCTGAATACAGTGATATCATCAAGGTACATGAGGACACAAGAGAGCTTTAGATCTTGTAGGATAGAGTACATAGCCCTTTGAAATGTAGCAGGGGCATTTCAGAGTCCTTGGGGCATACAAGTGGGTTCAAAAAGGCCTTCTGAAGTAATAAGTACAGCCTTTTCTTGATCTTCAGGAGATAAATCAACCTGCCAGTACCCCAAAGCTAGATCCATGGCAGAGAAAAACTTGGAACCACCCAGCTGTCTGAGAGCATTGTCAATTCTGGGCAAGGGGTACAAGTCTTTCTTAGTGAGAGAGTTCAGGCGGCAATAGTCCATTACAATGTGGTGTCCCCCATCTTTCTTCTTGAGGATCAGTAACAGGGAAGCCCAAGGACTTTGGGAAGGAGTCAGTAACCCAGTGTCTAGTAGTTTTTTGAGCTCTTTAGACACCTGAGCATCCTCTATCCTACTACAGCAGTATTATCTGGTACAAAAAGGGGGTGCATCCCAGTATCAATATGATGGATGACCCCTTTATTCAGGCTATAGTCTTTAGGTCCCAAGACAAGTATGTTGGTAAACTGATTGAGCAGGTCCAACACATCTTTTTGTTGGATGGGAGACAATTGTTGGAAGTTGGCAGCAGTGAATAAGGAGAGAACTTGGAGATTGTCTTCAGGTAGATTGAAATCACTAAAAGTTCCAAAAGGGTAGAGGATACCACTTGTTCTTCCCCCAGTATTTGACCATGCCCTATAATCTGGCCTCAGGTCACCTGCATGGGAAGGGCTATCAGGTTAGCAAGCAGTAAATGTACAGGCTCTTTGTGGGTTTGATCTAGAATCCGGGGACACAGGCAATGTCCTTTACAGCTTAGGGATTTAGGAGAGTAGAGTCCCAAGAGCAAATTTTCAGGTGGTTTGTAAGAAATCTGATAATCAATCACCACCTGGGAGCCCAGAGGAATGGTGATAGCCGCTGGGGAAAGAAGAGGTACCCCTTCTTCTGTAGGACAAAAGAAGGAGGGTTCCCATGTTGGAGGAGTGAGTCCTATACTTGAGAGAGAAGATACCTGTGAGGTACTCAAGCACAGAAGTTTTAAGACATTTTCCTGGAAGGCGGGGAGGTTCCTTAATAATCAAAGGGACCTCATATCCTAAGAAAAAAAGATATACATCTTGTAAGTTTACAATCCATATACTCTCAAAGAAATTGTGTACCAACCAAGAGGCAATAGCTTTTGTTTTCAAACACTACAGTGGGGGAAGCAATGAGGAGTTTCCCAAACCTCATGGGTAGAGCAGAGTAGGCATCAATGGCCTGAGTTTGTGCTATGCCATCTATGCCATATTGTTGTAACTGTGCTGTTTTAGCAGAGTTACATGGGGAAAATATTTAGAAGCTAGATAATAATCTTTATTGAAGAGATAGTGATTATATAGTTTGTGTGAATCAAGGATAGTAGGAAAAAGATTGGTGATCACACAGCTGGATGGAAGAAGGGGGTGGCTTGATCCTGATAATGAGTCAAGCGCCAAATTGTGGTATCCACCGTGAAGGATCATTATCTGTTCATGTTGTTGGATTTGGTAATTTGAGTTGACTTCTAGTCTGGCTTTGGGTGACTGGATAATCAGATTGCAGGTCACAAACCCGCTTGGTTGGAACCTTGCTGGCGGGTCAAGCCTGCGGTTTTGACACACACCCCTGACTGAAGGTTGGCCTCCTCTGGGGGCAGGTTGTCAGGGAGCTTGTCAGGAGCCCAGGAGCTGTATTGAATCAGTTGTTGCTTGGTGGCAGGCAGGGCAGTTTCTTGTTGTTTCTGTCTTGCTTTGCAGAGCCGTAGGCAATTGTGGTGTAAGGTCTTGTCTTGCTTGCGTTTCCCAAGCCCTTGCACAAGGTAAGTGTTATTATTGTTTACCTTTAGAATGATTGCTGGCCCTACTTTTTTGGGTTGTAGTTTGCTTTTGTCAACATTCATGACCCAGACTTTGTCCCCAACTTCATGTCTATTGCAGATGGGAACAAATGTCTTTTTTAAGTGTTCCTTTTCTTTGGCTGTTTGTTTGCTGTTGGCCTCTACTACTTGAGGATCTGAGCAAGGGGGGACTTGACTTGGGATTTCCAGTTTAGGTCCTGTCAATGCTTGAATGATATTTGGCTGTGGGCTGTATACCAGTTCAAACGGGCTTTTTCCAGTGGATCTGTTCACTTGGGTTTGGCACACAAGTATTGCAGTTGGTAGCTGCTTATACCAGTCTTCAGGTCTCCCGGCGGTGAGTTTGGCTAGGGCTTGCACAAGGCTACCATTAAGCCGCTCTACACATCCATTGGCCTATGGATGATATGGTGTTGTGACAGTGTGTTTGACCCCATTCTTGGTGAGGTACGCATTGATGTCTTGGAGATCAAATTCTTTGCCTCCATTGGTTATCAGGAGTTCTGGCTCTCCAAACCTGCTGATTATTTCCTTGCCAATGAATTGTTGGATGTCATTACCGGTGTGTGTTTTCACCTCTTGGGCTACAGGCCACCTTGTTGCAAAATTGATGGCTGTGATGATGTATTTTTTTCATTGTGCTTTCCTGGCATGGAGCCCACAATGTCAAGAGCCCACAATTTGAACAGTAGTTGGGTTTGAATGGGGAGTACAGACTTAGGCGTGGTTTTGCTTTTGGCAAGCTTTTTGCAAACCTTGCACTATTCTAACACTTCCTGGACATTGCGGTATAAGGTTGGCCACCAGGCTTTATGCTTTAGGAATTTGTATAGATTTTGGCTCTTAGTATGTCCAAGATCTCTGTGGTAGCAAAGAATGGTATTGCCTTGTTGATGTGTGGGGATGTAGGGAATGATTGTGCCATCCAACATCTTTCTGTGAAGAGTCCCATATACCTCAGCAAAGAGATGTTCATTCTTGATGGCCGTTTCTCTGGTGATGTCAGTATTGCATGCAGGGAATCCTTTGTCTTTTGTACGTATCACTAGGAGAGGCCAGTCTGGGTCAAGCCCATTCTCTCCCCTAGAAGCGCGGACATACAGACAGGACAGGGCGTCTGCCATGGCGAGCTTGGCCCCAGGATTATATTGGATGAGCATGTTAAACCTTTCTAATATTTTTATCCACTGCGCTTGGCGGCGTGACAGGGTTGCTTGTGTCTTGAAATAGATGAGCAACTTGTGATTGGTTAGTGCTGTGAATTCTTCCTGCCGTTCCAGGTAACAGCGCCATTTAACTAGGCAGTGTATGATGGCCAGTAGCTCTTTGTTGTGGATTGGGTATTGACACTTGCCATCTGTCAGTTTGCGCAACTTGTAGGCTACAGGCAGGAAGTCACCATCACTTTCTTAATTTTTAGTACTCCCCCAATGGATGCATGTGAGGCGTCGGTTTTCATCTGGTACTCTCTGTATTGTTTGGGATATTATAAGATGGGAGCTGTTGTGAGCTTTTCTTTTGGGATGTCTAAAACAGAGGTCACCTTGGGGGGTCCATAAAAACTTGGACTTGGCGCCTGTTATGGCGGACAAGGGGGTGGTCAAGACGCCACAGTTGGGTATGAAGCGTTGTACATAGGCCACCATTCCCAAGAACGTGTGTAGTTCTGACTTGTCCTTGGGAGGTGGCATCCTTCAGATGGCTTGTATCTTTTGACTGTCGTTTTTGATGCTGTCTTTTGAGACTATGTGTCCCAAGAAGGGTAGTTGCTCCCGGAAGAACTGGCATTTGGAGGGCTTGGCCAACAGTTTGTGCTGTGCCAAGGTTGCAAAGATTTCCTCCAGGTCTTTGTGGTGCTGTTCCACTGAGGGACTGTAGACAATAATATTGTCCAGGTACACTAGAGCATGTTTGCCTATTTGTGGCGCAAACACTTCATTTGTGAAGGTTACAAAGGTGAACGGGGCATTGATCATGCCAAAGTTGAGTACCACACATTTGTAGGAACCGTACTTAGTGCGGAAGGCTGTCTTGGGGATGTCTTCCTCCTTGATACAAATTTGATTGTAGCCTTCAGTTAGATCAATCTTGGAGAAGACGGTGGCTCCTCCCAAGGCGTCAAAGAGGTTGTCAATCAGTGGCATTGTATAATAATTCTTAATGGTGACTTTGTTTAGGGCGCGGTAGTCCGTGACCAGGCGTAAGGTACTGTCCTTTTTAGCCACAAAGAATACGCGACCCCAAAGGGAGACTTTGAGGGGCAGATAAGTCCTTTTTCCAGTGTCTCCTTGAGATAGGCGTGCAGGGTGTTGTCCTTGTTTGGGGTCATTCAATAGAGTGGATGTGCCTTGGGTACAGCCCCCTTGAGTTGGATAGAGTGTTGGATGTGCTTTTCAGGGGGTAGCCCAGGTAACGCTTCTTTAAAGATTTCTGGGTGACGGGCCACAATGTTGCAATCTTGAGGCGTGAAGGTATCCTGGTGGTCCTTGCAGTGTATGATTTTATACTGGCAGGAGTCCCAGTCAATTGCTTTCAGGTTTTCCTTCTTGTCCAAAGTCTCTGTGATGTGTACAAAGACGTGGTTGCGTAGGAGTTGGTCTACAGAGTCCAGGTAGATCTGGTGGTTGACACCTTCACACTTGATGGTCAACACGGAAGTTGCCCAGTCCACGTGGGGGTTGTTTTTCAGTAACCAGTCTAGTCCCAGTACAATGTCAAACTTAGGGAAGTCAATGACGGGACCTTGGATGGTGGAGTGGAGGTTCTCAATCATGACAGAGAAGGGGGAAGTTTCCTTTGTCACAGCAATGTGATGTTCATCAGCCAGGACCACGTTTTTAATCTGCAAAGGATTAGTGGCCAGCTTGAATTTATCCACAAAGCTGCTGTTGACTAAAGTTTGATCTGCGCCCAAGTCCAGGAGTGCTGAAACTGTGTAACTGCAAAAGCAGAAAGGGTAAGACATCAATTTATTAGGATGTATGGTGATGGTGTATATTACCAGGTCTTCCAAGGGCACTTGGATCATGAGCATTGGTCCACGTCCTCAGGTTGGTATTCATTGTTGGGCAAGTCAGGAGTTGCGTGGGAAGAGCTTGGCTAGCTTAGTGCTCTCCCCAGGCTTTTCCCTCATCTTGGTTGCCTTGGGTGGTGATGACACAGAAATGGGTACAATTTGACTTACTGTTATTTCCATTTCCATTCCCATTTGAACCCGTGGGTTTGTGGTTGTTGTTGCTGCTGTTGCCTCCAGGAGGTGGTTGAGAGGAGCATCCAATTGGATGGGAGTCCTTAGGCCTTTTTGTTTCCCAGTCTGTGCCTTGTGTAGAGCTTTGGATGTTTGTTCCACTTTCTCCGCTTCACGGTACAGGCTTTGCAGGTTGGTTATCTGGTCCAGGTTCACATGTCTCATTACGTGCGGCTTGAGGGCGTCATAGTACATGAGGTGTGTAGCTGGGATGTCAAAGTGCATGTCAGATGGGGCACAGAGACAGAGTTCCTTGTAAGTGCAGGTAAGTTCTTTAACGGTGCCTGTCTGAGTCAGGTTCTTTACTTGTGTATAATCATGAGTGCTGTATCCTTGAACACAAACCTTGCCAAGAAGTCCTGTTTAACAGTGTCCCAGTTCTTGTCAGTGTGCTCTTTGTGCCACTTGTCACACCAGGTGCCAGTGTCATGGGTCAGGCAAATGGAAATCTCTGCAATCCAGAATTGCTGTGGGCATTCCATTTGAGCCAGCTTGCTTTGGGCAGACTGGATCCATGCGGCAGTATTGTTGTTGTTGGCGCCAGCAAAGGGCTCCAAGGCGACACTGCAAAGTCTTTGTGCCACATAGGCGGGCATGGTGGTTTTATCAGCTGGTTGCGGCACCAAGGAAGGTGCCTGAAAGAACCCTTGGGCGGACAGGGCATTGAAGGCGGGTAGCAGGATCACTGTGTTTTAGTAGAGGAAAAAACCATCAGGTATCTTGGTACCAGGAGTATGCGGAGTCCAGTTGGGTGGGAGGCCAGACATAATTCTGTCAAGGATTTGTTGGCTGCGGCGTGTGCAGCAACAGGCGGAATTTTTCAAGCTAAGGTAGGATGGAGAACCTACATGTGCTACCAATGTTGTAACTGTGCTGTTTTAGAAGAGTTACACAGGGAAAAATATTTAAAAGCTAGATAATAATCTTTATTGAAGAGATAGTGATTTTATAGTTTGTGTGAATCAAGGATAGTAGGAACAAGATTGGTGATCACACGGCTGGATGGATGAAGGGGGTGGTGTGATCCTGATAATGAGTCAAGCGCCAAATTGAGGTATCCATTGTGAAGGATCATCATCTGTTCATGTTGTTGGATTTGGTAATTTGAGTTGACTATCTAGTCTGGCTTTGGGTGACCAGATAATCAGATTGCGGGTCACAAATCATCTTGGTTAGAACCTTGCTGGCAGGTTGAGCCTGCAGTTTTGACTATATGACTTAGTGTAGTTGAGTTCAGGGGCCAGCTTAAGTTTCTTCATTAGTTTTAAAAATACTACTGTTGTAACATCTTTGATTACTCCCTCTCAGGGAATTCACGCCCCAAGGAGATCACCAAATGGCTCACCAAATGGTTCACTGTCCAGTCAATAAACTGGTGGCACCTTTATCAGTTAACCATCTATGACGGGGATCACTCAATCCAGGTCCTAAATGGAACACAACATGATTAAGCCTTGTGACTCAAGAAGAATATTACTCAGATAAGCCCCATGACCTCCATAACGTACATGGACAACATGTGGCTTGTCATGATACTATATATTAGCCTATATTCATATTCAATAAAAATTTCATTTTTTTTCTTAAATCTTCCCCTTATTTTGTTTACTATACTTCCCAGAAGTATAAACTTGACAGTGGTAGCACAGGTAGGTTATTCATACCTACCCAACTCAAAGGAAAAATTCCTCCTAAGAAAAGAACTCAAACAATGTACTCCCTAACAGCTGGAGAGATTACAAAGTAGGAAAAGACGTTCCTGCAGGCCTTGTCATCTACAATAACGTCCTTGTATCCATTGATCAGTACAACGCTCTCAAAGCCTGCAGACTGTTGCCCATCACACCAATCACAACAGCACCTCTGCAGCCTGAGATACCAAATATTGTGTTTCAACGCCTGTGCACTGCTGAAATTGGCACCTTCACAGGGCTACACTGCGAAAACTCCTCCCTTTGGATCAACAGTACGCAAAGCAAGTTCAAAAACGTGGACTACCCTCAAAGACTCTGGGTCAGCAAGATTGCCCTTTACACCACAGGAACTGCTTCACGTTTTGTAACCAAATGGCTAGCCCAACACCCTGACCAGAAGATAAAATGGGAAATGTTCAGGGCTGTGTTCCTCAAAAAGTTCTCCATGAAGGACTCAGATGTAGTAATCATGACTGAGCTTTTAACCTCCAAAATGACAGGAACCATTGAAGAGTACATTGTGGCATATGAAGGACTACACAACTGAGCACCCAACACCTTAAATTTTGATGAACTTGGGCTGCACCTAGACTTCTACATTGGCCTTACCACAGACATTAGACGTCAGTTTGACATGACTTGATGCAAGAACCTTGAGGATGTATTCCTAGAGGAAAAACGCAAGGCTCAGAAGTCTGATGATCTACACGCCACCAACAAGCGCAAGGAAAACCCTGCAGCTAAGAGAGAATCTCACCCCAATAAGCAAAACAACTGAGTCATCAATACCCATCCTCAAACTGGGAATCACACTGCACAAGCCAACCAGGCCAGCACCAAAGATACCAACATGGAGGGAAAGGCTCAGGGGAGTGCTTAGGCAAGCTGCCTCCCCACTTTACAAGAATTGTACAAAGAACAGGACGTGGATTCAATCACCATGATCCAAGTTCCCTCCAGCAATTCTCTACTGTTTGCCACCCAAATTGGAAATAAACTCCTCACTTATCATTTCTGCTTTTGCAGATACCAGGGCACAGCACTATTCAACACTGGAGCAGATCAATCTCTCATCAACAAGAGCTTTGCAGGTTCTCATGAAGCTACCTACCGCTTGAAGCAGCATCAAGAAGGTCATCATGGCAGACAACCAAAGCACACCAGTATTGCAACCAAGTTTCTAGACTTGCCTGCTAACGTATCTTACAATACACAGGGGGCACTCAATGAGTCGCACCTTGACATATCTACTTTTATGGACTAATCTGATGGCAATATCAAATTGCAGGCACTTTCTCCAAATTAGGAGCGCTATCAATTTGACTTGCTGATCCCCGCACAAGTTATTCCTTGGCTTCAAACCTTACATGGAACATGCTACTATGCCACCCCCTTGTGGCCTTGTGGCTGTGACAGATTCAGGCCTAACCAGTCCATCATGCCATAATCCTGCCCTTGACTCTTATTGCTGTTACCTTCCTGGGAAAAAGCTTCAAGGAGCTTTGCCTCCAGGGAGGCAATTTTCTTGGATAACACTTTATTGTCATCCTGCCAACAAGCCATGATTTCAACACTTTTTTCCTCTTGTGCTCTCAAAGCCTCAATTTCACAATTTGCCATCTCTTTTACTTGTTGCAAGATTTCAGCCCATCCTACCAACAAGTTCCAAGCATCCCAAGCATAAATCTGGTTCCCTTGGATAGGAGTCCCTTCCTTTGCAAAGTAATTGGAATACAGCTCTTCAAACACAGCCTTTACTTCTACTAAAGATTTGGCAGGAACAGTCTTAGTGCCCTCCAGGCTGGTCCAAGCTTCTTCCAATGTACTTGTAGGAACCTCCTTTCTTGCAGCAGCGGTTTCCACACAAAGGACCCCAAACTTGGCTCTCTCAAATTTTAACAAAGAAGGCATGGCAATTGAAAAATAGGTGAGGGGAAAGTGTCAAAACCGACAATGAATATATTTTATTAATGTTTAACTGTTTTTGCTTATATACCATTCAGGGCATACACGGCTGAAAACCCCTCCGGTTCCTGAATCAACCAATGATTTACGACACATGGCCTATGACATTCAAGTCATCCAACATAGATCTTTACCTGAAAGATCACCAACAATTCTCAACCTATGAGAATTGACCTACAATGGGCAGAAGTCACCTGACTCCATTCAACCCAATTTACCAATTTGGAATGGAGCTTCCCCAGCTCCCAGCGCCAAAACCTTGTGGATTACACATCCTAAACTCAGCTATCAGTGTTCCAACTGGGAACCAGCTGATCAAACCTGAATTCCTAGGCATTCTTGCCTTTATTTAGTTATTTTCACATTTAATGGTTTTTTGCCTTTAAAACCCATTAAACTGCTTTGAAACACAAACCAGGCGCCACCGCGGCGCCCAGCAATTTTTCCAGGCGGCGTCTTGGTGCATCTCAAATTCATTAGGCGGCGCGGCAGCGCCTCTAACCCAATAAATTTGCCGACGCAGCGCTTTTAACCCAAATTTCGGGGTTTTCCCATGGTTAACCTTAACCAAACTTTTTGACAAAGTCAAGGCCATTTTAATATAACTAAATCCTCATTAATTATATCCTGTATTTATTAATTAATATTCCTGATTAACTAACCCATTTTGAGATGCCTAGTCTCCAAGATTGATTTGGCCAATATTGCCTCCATTCTTTTAGTTAGCCTAACCTAACTAAATATCCATATTTTGTTCTTTTATTAAACATAGATATCCAGTTTCTAGGAACCTTTCCCTCAAGAATTCCAAACAAACCTATCTATATGTAATAAACAGCAAAAAGAGAACATCTTTATATTTTGGAGCATTTATTTGGCTAAATACTCAGCAGTGACTGTAGTACGGTCACAGTGGCTTTCCCCATATGGTATATTAATCATAATATTCTACAATAAACAATACCTTATTCTTATTATTCTATTCTTTCTATTGAACTGTTGTCTTCCCCAATTCCAAATACTGAATCCTCATTGGTTCAGTTACAACAGTGGTAGCAGCAGTAGGTTGACAACCTACCTAAAACAAAATTCTCCCTAAGAAAGGATGGATTACGGGCCGTATGGCTACTCCCCAACAAGAAACTTTCCTGCCAATCCCCAAGGGGGACATCCCTGATAGGTATGTCATCTATCAAGACCAGCTAGTCCTCACAAGTGTGTAAAATTGGCTTCACCTTGGGCAGCGTAATGCCAGCGTCACCCTGCCCCAGTCTGACCTGTCCCAACGCATGCTCAACCTTCAGCTAGAATTCTTTGGGGGGCGTCAAGGGGGCCAGCATTGTCTGTTGGCTCCAATCTACCAAAACTTGCCTCTGTATCTGTCAGGTCCCTGAGCCCATGTGGGTCACCACTGCATCTGGCTGCCTTACAGGGCCTGTTGCTGTATGGTTTACCAACTGGGCCAGCCAGGAACTTGATGTTACCTGGGCGGCATTCTGAGATGCCGCAAAGTCCTGCTACAGCAAAACCTTCTCACCCATTGTTGTTGGAACTCCTCTTCTAGCAATCAAACAAACTGATTTTGTTCCTGAGTACCTTGCCGCCTGGCAACAAGCTCTTGCTGCCGCCCCCAAAGCTGTGACTGACGGAAATGTAATGCTACTCACTCTCATCATCAATGGGTTGAAACCCCATATCTGTAAGTGAGTCACCGTAGGTTGCTGCACCTCCATTGATAACTGCTACAAGGCCATTGTGGAGGCTTGCAACCAGGCTTCAATGGGCTTTTGCTGTACCAGTGACGCCCCATCCCAACCTTGTACAACATCTTACAGTGGCCACAATCAAGTGGGCCGTTGCCAGCCCCGTCAGCAGGATAATGGGACTAAACGCTCCCGCAAGGGGGGAGCTCCAGCTAGCGCAGATTGAGGATCAGGGAAAAGCCTGGGGGTTGTAGTGACAAGAGGCCCTGCAACGCCACCTGACCCATCTCTCAATCCTTGCTTGCAAAGAACCCCTGTGACTACAACATCCATGAAGTTGAGACCCTGGACGTCTTCCAAGTAACTGTGACAACCCTGTACTACAAGTGAGTCACTCCTCAAATAAAGTAACCCGCTTATCCTACCCCTTCTGTCCTGTGGGAACACTCACAAATTGCTGGTAGATACCGTTGCCAACCACACTATGGTGGACCAGGCATTTGCCGACTCCCAACAACTGGACCAAGTGCCTAGTAGGTTTAAGGCAGTACAAGTGGCTGACTCCCGCAGAGTTTCAATTACCCACAAAGCAGTACCCTTCTCTGTGAGAATGGGGAACGTCCAGGTTAAGCTCTCTGGGCCAACCATGACAGGGCTCAGCCACGACATAATTGCTGGCCTCAACTGGCTTTGGCACAACTGTCCCTACATTGACTGGGATACATCTGTTATCATCCTCAATAGAAATGAGGTGGGTTTTCAGATCTATTCTGTTGAAATGAGCAAGCTACTCCACGATACTGTGTTTGTCAGAATAACATAGACAGGCTTGTACAATTTCAAGGGGAGGAAACTAGACTTTAACCAATGCTCAGTTGAAGTTATCTGTGCAGAATCATCTGCAGTTCCTCCCTTTACCTCCTTGCCACCACCAGCGCTTGCTGCAATCCTTGAGGAGTACAAGGACGTGTTCAGTGAGACACTTGAACAACTACCTCCTCCCCAGGAGATCTAGCACGGTATTTAACTTCAAGGATTGTCACCTAAAGCACAACCATTGTACTGTCTTATACCAAAGGAAGATGAGACCCTCTGCCAGCACCTTGTGGACGCGCTTGATAAGGGCTTTATTTGCCCCTTGCTGTCTCCATATGGGGCAGCTGTCTTCTTTGTAGCCAAGAAGGATGGGGCTCTTTGCCTGGTCACAGATTACCACACCTTAAACGAGGTGACAGTTAAAAATAAGTATCCCCTGCTTTTAATTGACAACCTGTTTGACACACTTGCAGGTGTGAAGATCTTTAGCAAGATTGATCTCACTGTGGGATACAACCAGGTTTGCATTGCACCAGGGGATGAGGCAAAAACTGCCTGCTGCACGCGCTACAGGATGTTTGAGTGTCAGGTCATGAACTTTGGAATGACCAACACTACTTCCACCTTTGCCATGTTGATAAACAAAGCATTTGAGGGCCTGGTTGGAAAATGTGTGGTTGTGTACCTTGACAACACTATTGTCTTCAGTCAAGATCAAACTGCACACCTCCAACACCTCTGTGCTGTCCTCAACTCCCTTTGGAAAAACCAGCTAAAAGCTAAACCCTCCAAATGCAAGTTCCTCAAGCCGGAGCTGTTATTCCTTGGGCACACCATCTCTGCCCAAGGGATAAAGCCCAACCCTGCCAAAATCAAGGTAATCACCAGCATGCTGCCCCCTGCTGATGTGGGCCAGGTGCAGACATTCTTAGGCATGGTTGTCTATGTGCACAAGTTCATTCCCAATTGCAGAGAACTAATTGCACCTCTCACTGAGCTCCTCAATACAAAAACAGCGCTTCCATTGGACCCCGCCAGAGATCAAGCCTTAGAGATGTTGAAGCAAAGGCTTACAACAGCACCAGTACTGCAGTTCCCCAATCAAAACCTTCAGGACAAACTTGAGACTGATGCCTCTGACAGGGCCATAGGGGGCATGCTAAGGGTAGAAACTGATAATGGTGTCTTTCTCCCCGTGGCATATGAGGACAGGAAACTTACCAACTTGGAACAATGCTATCCCAATCATGTTAAAGAATTGGCAGCAATTGTGCACTGCATTGAGAAGTGGTGCTGTTACCTGGAAGGTGCTACCTTCCCACCCCGCGTTCTGACGGACCACAAGTTGCTCCAGTAATTCAACACACAGTCCCACTTGACATGCTGCCAAGCAGGATGGGTTGAGTGTCTATCCCCTTACCAGTTGTGCATTGAGTACAAGCCTGGGAAGGAACTTGTAACAGCTGATGCCCTTTTGCAACTCTATGTAGTGTCCATCACTGGAGACAATGGTTTGGACCCCAATTGGCACATGCTATACCTCTGCCCTGAGGCAACTTGCTACAAGGGCCTTAACTTGGTAACCATCTCCAAGTTGAAGGACAACAAGAGTCAATTCATCACCAATGCTGGTAATGTCTGCCATCAGGAAGAGACAGGTGAGAAGATGCCTTACATTTCCACCACGCAACAAGGTGACACAATATTGTACTACCACTGCACCTTGGGTCACATCAGAGGATGCAACCTCTTCAAGATCATGAAACAAAAGATTTGGTGGCCACATATGCTCCAAGACATCCTAGATCTCCTTGAGACTTGTGTGTTGTACAAAAAGAACACATCCAAACCTGCACCCCCAAGTCTGTCCTGCCCATCAAGGCCATGGAACCCTTCAAGCAGTGGGCCCTTGACATTGTAAGGCCACTCCCCAAAGACAGATTGGGGAAGAAGTACATTATCACTGCCATTGACTACTTCACTTGCTGGCCAGTGGCCTGGGTGACAAATAACCACACTGCCACTACCATCACCCGCTTCATTTGCAAGGAAATTGTGGCCCACTTTGGGCGACCCAAATGTCTCATTAAAGATGGCGGCCCCAAACTTGTTGGACATGTCATGAATGCATACTGCGCCAAGAACGCACTTCAAAGTATAGTTACAATCCTCTACCATCCTCAAGCCAATGGACACGTAGAACAATTAAATGGTTTGCTGGTTCAATTGATTGCCAAGCTCTCACAAGAGCACCCCAACACCGCATGGACTGAACACCTGCTCACTGCTCTACTTATCCTACAAGCAAGAATCAACAGGGGCACAGGGTTCAGCCCCAGCACCCTGGCCTTTGGAACGCCTGACAGGCTGGTAGGGGTTGAACAGGGAAAGCTACAGTCCATAGTTCCCAAAAAGCCTCCCCTTTAATGACCCCATCCCTAGACCAGAGCGTGCCAAAGCCCAGGAAATTGAACATAAGAGAATTGAAGGAGGGACAAAGCACCTCAAAGCCAGGTACTCTGTAGGTGACCCTGTCTACACCCTCAACCCCAATTCTGCCAAGTTGGAACCCACTCACCTAGGGCCCTTCAAGATAGCTGCTGTCTATGACAATCATACCTACCAACTCAAAGATGCCCAAGGAAATACCAAGAAGCTTCACCATGATTGCTTGCGCCCCTGCTGTGCCACCCCCACACAAAGGTTGTTTATGCAGACATTCCCAGACTATTGCAGACTCCAGTCTTGGTGTCTGACAAAAAGCAGGGGGGTGTTGCAACCAAGATTCTAGACTCTCCTGCTAACATATCTTATGATACACAGGGGGCACTCAATGAGTTGCCCCTTGACGTATCTAACGTTATGGATTAATCTGATGGCAATATCAAATGGTGGGTACTTCATCCTAATTAGGAGCGCTACCAATTTGACTTGCTGATCCCTGCACAAGTTATTCCTTGGCTTCAAACCTTACATAGTGTTGTAAATACCACTATTCACCATGTTTTGATTTTGCCTTTGGTGGGTTATTTTGAAGACAAATCTCTTGCTTTTGCTTTTGCCTCTTGAAATGAGTTGATGACTGAATCAGGAAATATATTTGTTTGGTTTATTGATCCTGCGCAACTCACTTGCCCCACTCATGCTGGTGGCAAGTGATCCTACCGTCCTGGTAGTGTTTTGTGGTATTCCTAACCACTATATATTCCATTTTGTATTCAACAATAAAATCTAAGTTCTATTCACATTTTTATTGTTGTGTCTTCTGTACTTCCGCGCCTCTCTCTAGCCACAACTAGTAGAGATTATCCTTCTAGGGCCGCAAGGTAAACACATAGCCTTCCCTGTCATCTAACCATGACTTAGTACAAATCCAATCCTAAGGTTAGGATTTCCTGTTGTGTGTCTGTGCCGCGCCTCAGAACACAACATATATGGCTTCTCAATTATCTTTTGAAAAAGCAAAGCTTGGAGTATTAAGAGTTGAAACTGCTGCCGCTTGAAAATAGGTTCCTAGAAATTCCTGGGGGACATCTGTGAGGACCTTGAAGTGATAAAGACATTTCTAAAAGAATCACTAGTTAAGGTCAAAGACACATATAAGGAACTATACTCTGAATGTTTTGTGAGAGAAGGAACACCTGCACTAGGCAACATAATTTATGCCTGGGATTTGTGGAGCTTATTATTAAGATTTGATGAAATCTTCCAACAAATAAAGAATGCTGCTAACAGGAAAATTGAGGTACTTAAACTTTGGGAGGAGAAAAGCGTGGAGATCATGACCAAGTGGCAAAACAAAAATAAAGATTTAAATCAAAATATTGTCTCCTATGGATCAAAGCTTACCAAAGCTTTGTTGCAGGAGGGTTCAAGTAACAAGAGTCTCAATAAAAATGACTATGTTTAATATGACTGGATGGGCCTTAATCCAGCACAGTCTTCTTCCATGGGAGAACTGGAAACTTCAGGCAAAGACTGGTCCTGAATTAGAAGAGATGAGGAACAAAGAGGGTAGTTTAAAAGGGATTAACCAAGGGGCTTACAGCCCCTGTAGTGAGCACCATTTTTGTTGTGTACTTGGGCGCAGTCAAGAGACACAACAGGAAATCCTAACAGTAGGATTGGGTTTGTACTAAGGTTGAGGTTAGTCTTCAGGAATGAATATGAAATTTACTTTAATGCCCTGGGAATGTTAATCAACAGAAATATCCTCTGGATGCAACTAGGAAGATGGCACCAAAGTACAAGAATAAACACAAAAAGAAAGTGCAAATATAACTTATTTTTATTGATTGAATCTAAATAATTCTTATATAGCACATGTCTACCACAAAACAGTAAAAGCACAGTTAGATCACTAGCCATCTCTCATAAAAGGTTCAATTATCACTCATGTCATCAGTGGAAATGTAAATGAGTTCTTCACCTGATTTGAAGTGAAACCCATGTCAAGCTGAGAAAGGGAACTGAAGGATTTTGCACTTGAAATGCAACTCTGTCAAAGGCAAAATTGATAATGTATGAACATTGGGATTCATGACATTCTTCTTAGCCATCTTTTGATTGGCTTTCCCTTTATTGTAGTTGCTGTTGGGCACTGTGCAGTCTTTGCTGTTTTTTTCTTTATTTTGATCATCATCTTCATTTGTATTTTTCATTATCCTTTAATGTTTGATCTTGAGTATCTTGGTTGGTCTTCTTTGTGTTATCTTCTTGTCTTCCTTTGACTTGTGGATTTTGATGGGAGTTTCATCCCCTGCACTATTGTAGAAGGACCTGTCTGAGGAGCTTCTAGTGGCTTTATTTGATTGTCCTCCTTCAGAAGTTTGGGTGGCTTCTTTGTTTTGGGCATTAGATTCCTTGGCCTTATTGGCTTTAAATTGTTTTCTGTGAGGTATAATAAATAAAAACCATTTTTTAAAAAAATTTGTTTTTAGTTATGACTTTTTTTACTGGTTTTGTTTCTAGTTTTTTTAGTTACCTTTTTTTTTGTTATGTTCTTAGTTGGTTTGTTTTAAATTGTTTCAGATTTACTAGTAAAATTAATGGTGTTTCTTCTTAGCCTCAAAAGTTTTGAGGTTTGAAGATGGTTTTGATTGATGGTTTCAGGAGTATATTTTAAAATATTTTGATGAATTCAAGAGGGGGTTTAGAGGGGCTTTTATAGTAGAATTTAGGGTGTTTGATATTGGGTTGTTTTAGTTTTTAACCAATTCAGATTTGTAAAGCTTAATTGATTTTGAAAATAAATTGCTGATATTTATTTTAGTCCAAATTTTCTGGTTGGCAAAAATTGGTCTTATATTTAGCTAGTCTAAAAACCCTTAGCTGGCTAAAGTTTTTGAGGCTCAGAGCAGTACATCCCTATGATTTGATGGAAAGGGTGCTCTGTAAAAGCCAAAAACATTTAGTTTATACCAAAAAATATAATGATTATACCTTATAAAAAAGCTTTAATTAATGAAATTCATTGCTAACATCAATATACTAGTATGAGTAACATAATAAAAATATTCATAATCATTAAATTTTAATGTAAAAAGCTTTCCTTTTATCTTATTGCTTTTTAAACAAATATTAAAAATAATTAAGGATTTGTATTTTTTATTAATGTGGGTTAGAGGGAAGTTCGAATTTATTAGGGATGACATAAAATCTATCTGTTTGTAATTGGTATTGAATTCCGTTTTGTTTTTGGAGTTTCCTTTCATTTCCATATAAAAAATTAAAGTAAAAAATCAAAATTTAGCCAGTTGACGGAAAATGGCCTGTGGAATTTTAAAAAATAGGTTTTAGCTCAAGTTAAGCATTATTAAAACTAAGCTGATCAAAAGAAAAAATAAAACATATAAATAATTTAAAAATGAGTTCTGTCAACCAACTTTCTTTCATTTTTATACGGAAAATTGTTTGACAGATCATCTGCCTGCCCCAAAAGTCTGATGTCTATGGGGACTATATGATGAAGCTGTGATAGCAACTCAAAGAGAATGCTTGCAATTTAATAGGATTAATTGAGGACAAATTTCCCTAACAGATAGGTTCTGTCATATCGTAAAGGGATGGTGATAGTGATTAGTTTTTGGATGTGGGACCGGTGGTGGTGGATCTTTTGGAAGGTGGTGAGGTTGACAGTGATCTTGTAGACAAGGGGAATGAAATATACTCTGCAGGGGCCGGGGGTGGTGGAGGTCAAGGTTTGGGTCAGGGATGTGAAGGCCGGGCGGGTGTCGTCGGAAGAGTAGGGGTATTTGGAGTGGGTTATCTGCAGCCACTTGGCCAGAGAGGAGGTGAAGGAGGAGGTGGAGTGCCATGTCGCATCCACAGACCATTCTGGTTGGATGCGGCAGGTGGTGTGCTTGCGGCAGTACTGTGTAGATGAGACTTGCATCTTCTCACCCCAAACAACTTGCTCCGATTTCTCAGTGATGCAGAACATCTCGTGTCCGCTGGGATAGACATAGCGGGAGCAGTGGAAGGAAGAATCAACATGTGGGAGGGAATCCAAGTTTGTGTTGTGGGGGTAGGGCTGGGTTTGATTCAAAAGGGATAGAATTGCGTCCAGTGTGCAGCGAACAAGTTGAAATGAAAGAAAGAATAGGAGGTGCATGTTGGGGTCTAGAAGTGGAAAGTTTTTTATACCCTGCTTATTTGTTGTAGGAGAAACTATTTTCGGAGCATGGTATAGAATTCAGACCTGAGATAATAACTTAGTCCAGCTATTTCCATGAGTGCGGAAATACCATATTGAATAATATATCATGTTCATGAATGGCTGATTCATTTGACTGCAAATGCTTGTCAGATAGCCTTTTTCCACGCCTGTCTTCTCTAAATAGCCTTTTAAACCATCCTGATGCGCCAATAGCAAAATATATAAATTCCTTAATCAATTGATCTTTTTATCAACCTCCAATTGATGCTTGTGGAAGCAATAGTGGACTAGCGCTTGTAGATTATTGGGCGGGAAGGCCATAAATTTTATTAAATTAATATTAATTTCAACTCATTAGGAATTAACTGCCTTCTATAAACCCTAAAATAAAATTCACGTTTTAAACACATGGGGTCAAACTATTTAGAAGCCTTGATTGAAAATCCTTGATTGCAAATAGTGGGATTCCAAGGTGGATATAACAAGGTGAGAATATAAAAGTAAAAAAGAAGCAGAAATCTAAACTTTGTTTCATTTCCGTTTTTCTTATAGAGCATGACATACAAAACTGAAGTGCAAACCAGCATATTTCAAAAGGGAAATCATTTGCTCTCTCTTTCCCCTGGATCCAAATAGATATCAATCATTATCTTAGTGATTATGCCAAGGTTCCAGATATTTTATTTTATAAATTGATTCATTTTTTGCCTTAATCTTATCGTAAACCCTTTGAATATTGTAAATTCACAAAAATTAAATTTTTAAAGAGGAAAAATGGGATATTGAAAAATGAATAACCAAGACTTTAAAACCCTTTATAATTACAGTTTTTAATACAAGTAGATAAGATTTCAAATATCATCTAGCAACCTGTTAAAGCTTAATCTACCTGGGTTCAGTAAATTGGAAAGATAATGTCACAACATCTACAATTACTCCCTCCCAGGAAACTAATTCCCTAAGTGACTCACCAAATGATTCCCCAACTAATCATTAAATTGGTGACACTGTTATCATTCAGCCATCTTGTTGCAGATCCTGAATGGATTAGATATTAAGTCTCCCACTTAGGGATTGAGCGACAAAACAATTGCATGATTGTTTCATCTCAAGACGGTTTTAATAAGGTTAACTATGTTTAAAACACTCATAAAATGGGTGTTCAAATGGTCTTTTGGATGTAATTTAGACATGGGCTTTACTTCCAAGGTTAATTATAGAAACAACACAAATAGAGCTACATGCCTCCATAAGGAAAGCCGTGTGAAACCAGTTGTTTCATTGCGCGGGACTTTTTACTGTGCCTGTCCACTCTCCTCCATTAGGAAAGTCCTTCTGTCTGTGCCTCCTTTCCCCTGGTGTAAATTCCCCTGCCTTATACTATATAAGCATCATACTATCAAATAAAGCACTAGTTTTGTCATTATACCTTTATATTCTTCTGTCCTACCAAAGGCTGCCACTATATCATCTACAGGTATAGTACTAGGAAATAGGTTCCTGACTAACTGTTTGTAGAAATTAGCACTCCTTGTTGCTACAAATACAGCATTGGCGCTCATGTATTTCCACACCAACAGTCCCCACTCCTGTGGTCCTTTCAATGAGGAGGGAGGAATGCCCCTGGCTGAGCCTTCTGCCAGTGCTTCCCCCTATCACCAGGCACTGGCCTTCACTTCTGCCAATGCCCATGCTGGGGAAAGATCAGGCGCTCCCTATGGCCTTCCCATCCCTTAGCCACTTCATGCCAGAACATCAGCATTCCCAAGCCATTGTTTTTGGTCAACCCTTGATCCTGCAAGCCCCTGCCCCTTTGGAGATAAACGCCAACTCCTCTCCTTCTGAGGTTAACATCTGTATTACCATCCAAGCCATGGACTCTGGTGCTGCTGGCAATGGTGCTTGCTCTGAACATCTGGCTATTCAACAATCTTCTGCTGATAACTCATTTATTTGCTTTTAAAACCTCTCCCGGGTCAGCCCTGACCAACTTTGTTGTGACCTCTGCACCATCAAACATATCAAGGGCTATTTACAACAGTTCACTCACCTGGCTGTATGCCACAACCAAATGCACCTGGGTCCCATCTAAAGGTTAGTGCATGACCAAGGAATACTGGTATCCAATCAACAAATGTTCCTCCATGTCCTTTACTCTGAGCTTGGCAATACTTTCACCACTGTGAATCAATACTTGGCCAAAGTTACCAACACACAGAATACCATGCTTCAATGGGTTGAAGCCATTGATAGGGGAATAGCCAAACTAGTCCCAGTGCATGTGGTACAGACCCTCACCCATCAGGGTGTAGACGCCAATTGGATTAATGTGGTTACCACCCACGTGCTTGAGACTGGCCCCATGGTTCAAAGCCTGACTCATGAGGTGGAAGTCCTAGCCTGTTGCCTTGCCACCATCCCCTTGTTCACCCTCACGTCTATCACTACATACAACTCCCCCTCTAGCCACCTTCTTGGCTGTGATATCCTTGAGCTCTTTGATCACTACAAGAAGATGCAGGCGGAACTGGTCCAACAAAGCGCTGATATTGCCTTTCTGTTTAATGGCTACCAGACTGTTTCAGAGCTTCAGGATTATCTCAAACTTTGACAATCACATGAAAGAGCCAATAGCCAGACCCAAGCCAGTAAGGATAAGGAAGTGATAGCCTTGCTTCAAGCTGAGCTTGCCACCCATGCAAGATGCATTACCTCTCTGGAAAATGACTTGGATATCACCTGTTAGGAGAACAAGGTCTATCAGGATGAGCTGGACAAGCAGCAACCTCTTCTTGACACCTTCCAGAGCCAATGAGATAGAATGGACAGTAAGATTATTGCCACCAACTTACAGGCTATGTCCATCAACTCCAAGAGTCTCCACAGTCCATTAAGGTCCTCCAGCCCTGAGTTCTATCATAGCTACGGAAGCAATGATGGACACTTGTTTGGCTCCCAACGCTGTACAAGTATTGGACCCTGTGTTGGAGTCTGAGGACAACGTCCTGGCCACTCCTGAAGCCTCTGAGGCTGCTCAAGACAGAGAAGGTGAACACACAGCTCAGCAAGAGAAAACCTGTTGATGTGCATCTGAGGCTAGGTTTGCTGCCTCTACCCTCAGCTGTTCCCATCTCACCCGCTCCCCAGCGAGGATCACTACTGCTCCCATCCAACATGGCTCCAACAACTTCAAGCCCGCCAATCTCCCCAAGTTTGACCGCAAGAGTAATGTGGTCATGTTCTTACGCCTATACCAAAACTCCATGTATGGCGCTAACAAAGCCAAGAGGGATTCCACGATCATCAACTGTCTGGATGCTGAGACTCAAACCATTATCTTGCCATGCCTTCCTGAGAATTACTGTACTTTTGCCAACGTCTCCAGAGCCTTGAAAGAGGAATTTGGTAGCCAAGAGGCCCTTCTTGGTTGCAAGATGGACTTTGCTGACACCAAGCTAAAGGTGGGAGAACCCCTAGAAGACTTCACTTCTAGGTTTTACCTTGAAGCTCAAACCTTGTTGTCTATAAGCGCTGTGCAGTTTATTGATGTGCAGTCAGCACTCCTCAATGCTGTGCATGTCAACAGAGAGCTATCCCTGGCTCTTGAATTGGGCATTTACAATGCTTTCACTATGCCAGATCTGATTTCCCTTCTACATACCTACAAGGAGGAGTTTGAGATCCCTCTCCCTGAAGGCTGCCCCCGCCAACAAGCTGAGTATAGACCCCACATGGCTGTGGAGATGCCCAAGCCTTCCAACAAGGTTGGACCCACTCCAGCCAACAACACTTCCTGCACTTGCTTCAAATGCAGTATGGCTGGCCACTTCTACTGGGAATGTAAGAACCCTTGCCAAAAATTCCACCATGTAGGCATGAAGGACACTGAGGATGACTACACCAGGGACCCCAATATTGAGGAGGACAATGAGGACCAGTCAAAAAACTACTAATCAGCCAGGACAAGGAGAAATCCTTTGCTGCCTTTGTAATTTTGACACCCACATCTCCCCCCATACTGCTGCCCCCAACAAACCTGCCCAGAGGCCTGCCGTTTTACCTTTTGTCATGAATACTGCTATTCACCATATATTGATTTTGCCTTTGGTGGGCCATTTCAAAGACAAATCTCTTGCTTTTGCTTTTGCCTCTCAAAATGAGTTGATGACTGAATCAGGAAATACAATTGTTTGCATTCTTGATCCTGCGCAACTCACTTGCCCCACTAGTGCTGGTGGTGAGTGATCCTACCATCCATGTACTGTTTTGTGGTAAAGCTACACAGTATATATTCCCAATCTTTATACCCAATAAAATTTAAGTTCTATTCACATTTTTGTCTTTGTGTCTTCTGTACTTCTGCGCCTCTCTCTAGCCACAACTAGTAGAGATTATTCTTTCAGGGCCGCAAGGTAAATACATTTGCCTTCCCTGTCATCTAACTGAGACTTAGTAAAATTACAATCCTAAGGTTAGGATTTCCTGTTGTGTGTCTGTGCCGCGCCTCAGAACACAACAAAAATGGTGCTCACTACAGGGGCTTAAAGCCCCTTGGTTATCCCCTTTGCATCCACGTTTTCAGGTCCTTTGCCTCCGCCTATACAAGAGTCAATTTCACCTGAAATAACCAGTCCTCCTATTGAGGAGGATATTGCCAACCAGCCTATTACCCCCACTATACTGAACCTCATGAATGGTCCCTGCCTAGTTGCTTACCCCATGGGTACCCCCAACTTGGACCAAGTCATGTCAGTAGCCCTTGGGAAATCCCGTGAAGGAGCCATCCCTTGCCTTCAGTTGCATTTCAGTTGGGCTGAATACTACAAATTAATTGTGGTTCCTCAATTTCCATAACATCTCCTCTCAGTGGCTGGCTCTGCTGAGCACTTACTATTGTCCTTTGTGCAGCCTGCCTTGGCCTACCATCAAATGGTGTTGGGGCTCCACATCCAAGAAATATTGTCTCTACAAGCAGCAGTTACTCATCACTGGGACCAGTTTGCTGCCTACCAACAGTGGATTCATTCCCTGTTTTCCTTGGTATCTGATAATCAATGCAACGCTGTTACCTCCCAGACCTGTTTGGTTAATTCTATTGAACAAATGCGCCAGTCCATCCCCAAATACGTGAGAGAGTGTATATACAAGTTTCACCAGCTAGAAAAACCCTGGAAAACTCAAGTAGATTCCACCTTAAACGCTTATCTCACTGACTTTGAGCAACTCATGCAATAGCTCAATGTGTTTAGCATGTATTCCTTTGAGTATTACAGCAGGTAGAGGACTTTGCTGTTAACGGCCTTAATGAACTCAGTGTGGCGTTTGATCAAGAAAGAGCTGCCACCGCTGCTGCTATAGCCAAACTCCAGAGTCAAGTGAATGAATTAGCTATGCTAAGCCAGATGTTCCCCCCTCTCCCCCCTCTGATGATTTGTAAGATTGAGTGCAAAGAATATGGGACGCTATTTGAGAGCTACATACAACTAATTAAAGTCAAGGACGTCCTGCTGAAGCTCCTCAACCTGACCCCCAGGTGCTTGAATTGACTGCTCAAGTTGCAGAGCTACAGCAAAAACTTGCTGCCCTACGTGAAATGATGGCAACTGCTGCTAGTCCAGTTGGGGTTGTTGATGAAGATGGTTGCTGCCCTGGCTTACCAGGAGCTCCTCAAATCCAATGTGTTAGGGAACTAATTGCCCTAGCTAATGAGGTGGATCAATTGAAGTGGGACCATACTGAACTGGATAGAGACGTACAAGAGATGAATGACGTGATCAAATCTGCGAATGATAGATTTACCCCTTGCCTCTCAGTGGGGCCATCCCTTACTTCCTGTCTGGCTGAACTCTCCACAATAGTGACCACCCTAGCTCAACTCTTAGATACTACTGCACAACAGACCACTCAATCTGTCAATACTGGGGCCTGTGCTGTTGAGACTCTTACCACCCTGGAAGAAAGTGTTTGACAGCTATGGGCTAAGCAACCCCCCTCGGAACCTGAAGTTTAGTTTTCCCCACATATAAACATACTCAATAGCAATAATGGTGGCCCAACTCCCAAAGCACATTTCAAGCCTACCGTTAAGCAAGTATTTGATCCAAAAACCTTGACCATTGCAGCTTTCCTAACTATCTACAAAACTGCCATGTGAAGAGCCTCAGATGAAGTCAAGAAGGAACACATTCTGACCTGTCTACACCTGACCTGCTAAAAGTTAGTTATGCCAGGACTACCCTCCATTGAGACGTGGGAAGATATGAAGTAGCTTCTGATTGATGAATTTGGTGGTGCCCTTAGCCTGGAAGTAAAGAAGGACGCCTTCATGAATATTGCTTTCAAGCCTAAAGAGACACTAGCTGAGTTTGCAGACAGATTCTACATGGAAGGACAGCAACTGATAACAAGCAGACAGTTGACAGCCCATGAAGCTTACATGGCTTGCGCTCAAGCCCTCAAGGTTAATCAACTTATGTGCCTTCACTTCAAAGCCCATAAGGCTATGCTTTTCTCCATGAAGAGCATAAAGACACTGTTGCAGGATATACACCTTACTCATTCCGGAGCAGTTGTTAGGGAAGGTTGAGCTACTTCTAACTCTGGTTTGTCTTCCTATGGTCCTTGCATTCTTACCATGAACTTGCAAAATCCTCCTAGACGTCAAGGTTGCCATAACTGTGGTCAGATAGGTCACCATTCTCAAGTCTGCACCAACCCATAGGTTGAAGGAGCTGATCCAAAAGAGCAGGTGGGAAAAGAGCATTCAACCTAGATGCAGAGACGCTCTTGGTTGACAATTCTTCCCAGTCTCTTTTAATCCCTCCCTCTATATCTGACTCTGAGCCTGCTGATAATGAGGCTCCTCCTATCCTCCTCTTGTTCCACAATATCTCTGGCAACTCTGACCTGGATGACTCTGATATTGACAACGCCAATGCACATGGGTACTCTATCCTGGCTGTTCCTGAAACTATTACAGTCCCCTATAAGTTACGGTCAGGAAAGACTACAACTACCACTAAGCCTTTGCTTGAAGCCAAAGAAATTGTCTCTTGCCCTTACCTCACTCAAGCTAAGAGGTCCCCGTGCTAGTGGAGTTGCAGAAGAAGCTGCCAAGGTTGCTGACACTGTCTTCAAGAATGTATCTGTTTTGCTCCCTCTCCAGACTGTTTATAAGGAGTTCCCAGGATTAAGATGCATGATTGAGAAGTGGGATAAGGAATTAGCTAAGACTCAGGATATCTTGGCTGTCCTTTCACCCTTTGGTTGCACTACCACTCAAGTAGAGATATCCATTCAAAAAGTGAAGATCAAGGCCGTTCTAGACACTGGCTTGCCAGTCAAAATTGTCTCCTCAAAGCTTGTGAAGAAACTCAAACTTGCCCCTGACCTTAATTATCATCAATTGTATGGCACGGCTGTACTGTCTATGACCCGTGCCATAGGGGCTTACTCCACTCTACCCATGCAAGTTTGGCAAGCTTCTCCTAGCTGCGCCAGCAGTTGTCTTGGAAAATGAGAATTATGATCTCCTGGTTGTCACCCAGTTCCTTAGGGAATATAATGTGATAATCAACTTGAAAGATGGCTACCTCTCTGTTTTAGGCTATGAAGTCCTCTTAATCTTTGAAGAGCCAGTTAAAGTTCCCAGGAAACACCTCAAGACTTGTGCCTTGGAATATCCCACTGGGGGTTTCAAACTCAAGTATTGCACCCACTCTTCAAACATGAAATGTCCACCCATGGCTTGTCCTACGTCTGAAGGGATCCCTCTCCTAGCCACGTCTGCTGTCACCATCCCATCTGGCTCCCAGGCCATCCTAGACTCCCATATATCATACAAACTACCTGAACAAACCTTCTTGGAGTTGTACTCTCCCCCTCATTAGGACGCAACAAGACTTATCTCTGTCCTGGGATCCTAGATGTCTCCCATAAGGACCCTGTTCAATTGTTGGTAGCCAACCTGACTGCAATCCCCATGACTTTATCTAGGGGGCAGGTTGTTGGATATGACAAGTTGTTGAGCGCTCCTGATGTCCTGTCTCTTCATCACTTTGGCATGTTTCAATATTTTAACCTACCAGAGGATGAGCCACAAGTCCTATCTTCATTCAGTGCACAAGACTTCCTACAACTGTCCCTGGTTCAACAGAAAGAGGTGCTAGATTTACTAGACCAATTTTCCAATATCTTTGCTAAGAAAATACTGATTATGGCTTAGCCAAAGATGTTATCCATCAGATTGACACTGGCAACACTCCTCTCTTCCATGCTAAACCATATCAGTGCAGTTGTGTAGAAGACGCCCAAGTATCTAAAGAGCTCAAACAACTGTGAGACACTGGGCTGCTGGCGCCTTCCTAAAGTCCTTGGGCATCCCTGCTACTCATCTTAAAGAAGAAAGATGGGGGTCATTGTATTGTGATGGACTACTGCCAATTAAACTCTTTGACTAAGAAGGACTCATATCCCTTGCTGTGTATTGATGATGCTCTCCAATGTCTTGGAGGCTCTGTCATGCCCTGCCCTAAAGGGCAGGCTTCTTGAGATAATTAAGTTATTTTTCACTTTTTACTTATCTTTTGGGTTATTTATTAATATCCAAAATTTAGGTTAAATTGTTAATAATTTAGTATTTTAAAGTACTCTTACCTTTGTTTTTTGTGATTCACATTTGAATTGTTGTTTTTGTTGTCACTCTGACTGCCGATTCTTTATCCACATATATTTCTACTTTAACTTAGAATAATTTTCATCAATCTTTACCTTTCAAACTCCTGCTTACATCTTTGCTGATCTCTCCCCAGCTTCAACGTACTGATCAGTGTATAGTACTGGCTTCTGTTTCCCCTTTTCTGGTTCTGGTTTTCCTAACTTCTCCAGTTGCTCCTCTTCTCGGCTGCTTCCTCCTGACTATCAGTGCCAACAGAAAAGACTTTTCTTCTATAAATAAAGAGCTTTTGAAGAGTAGGCTTTAAGCCAAACTTCTAAGTGATTTCTTCCCCTTCAGTTTATATAATTTTAAAAACTTGAGATCTTAATTTTTAGAGATTTATATATTTTTATTAGTTTCATTTAAAAGTTTAGTTTTTCCTTTCCTTAAACAGATAGAACTATTAAAACAATAAGCCTTAGGCTTGTTTTATCCATTGTTTTTCCTTAAGGAAGCATTCAATAGTTATATGTACCAATTTGCAGATGGAGAATATCCTAATATTGACATTCCCTTAGTTAAAAATTGTTCACTATTAAATACTTTGTTTTATCTTATTTGCTTAGGGTTCTTACACTCAATTAATCCTTTTGTTACACAATATAGGTTTTTAGCAGGGTTCTGTAAGATTATCTTACAGACAGTTCCTACGTTTCAATATCTTTTAAAGTTGAATCCTAATGCCTTACACGCCCTAGTCTATAACCTTGCGCCATTATGGGCAAGACCTTACATTAAATTGGCTTCTCATGGGATTGACCCAGGCAACACTTTTTCCATCTCCTCTATTATCTTTTTAGCTTTGTTCTTCTCTATTATTATTGTAACTTTGTTATCTCTAGTAGTTTTCTTACTTGGTTGGTTATATGATAAGGTCTTTAGTAATAAGCAGGATTATACCCTACTACTTACACCAACCAAACAGTAGTTCTCAATACCTTAGCCCATAGTTCACCACCCCCTAGTATTTTTAATACTCTAGCTTACGCACAGTCCCACTTTTCTGTTTATGGGTCTGAGTTCTCCACCAACTCTCAGAAGGTTCTCTACCTTGCAGAGAAGCTCACTGGTCACTACAGAGATTGGTTTAGCTCTCATTCAATACTCAACCCGGGAATTCTCCAGAACTTTGATCTCTTTGTTGGTTCACTCCTATCTTTCTCTGGAGAAGACAAGGAGTTGTCCACTTCCTCTGCTTCTTGGTTTTTAGGTCTCATACAAGGTTCTCTTCCACTTGGCAAATACAACTGGAAGTTTTGCTCCCTCCAGTCAAGACTACAAGGCTCTGACGCTGAGGCTTGCAGATTCTACAGGATAGGCCTCAACAGATTGCTCCAGGAATTTTTGGTCCACCATGATCTCCCTGACAAACTAGAACCTCTTATCAGAGAAGTGGTTAAGTGGAATTAGAAATATCTTTCTTTGAAAAAGCACTCTCCTTCTAACCTATCTCCTACAGCCCGGTTGTTTATCCCAGACAAGGCCTTGCCTTCTTCAACTCCTCCATCTGGCATCAAGCCAAAGTCTGGTGAGGTTTTTGCCTTACTGCTGAGGAAGTCCTTAGAAGAAGGAACAACAACCTCTTCTCTTACTGTGGATCAAAGGATCATCTTCTACCAGCCTTTCCTCTCTCCTAACGTCATCCCTTTGCCAACAAGACCTCCACCCTCACTTTGCTGTCCCTCAACAACACCTCCAAGTCACCTACTGTCCTAGTGACCATTCATGGACCCTTGGGAAAGATCAAGGTGCTTGCTTTTCTTGACACTGGCGCTGATACCAACTTCATTGAGGAGAAGCTCGCCAAACTACTTGGACTCCCCGCCTTTGGATCTCTTGACATTAAGGTGGGAAACAGTACTCTCATTGGCGCCACACCTATCCTCCAACCTGTCACCATTGACTTGGAGGGTTCTCCATTCCGCGTCACATGTAACTCTTCTCCCAACTTATCCTTTCCGTTCATCCTTGGATTTCCTTGGCTTAGAGAGTCTTTGCTTAACTTTGATCACTCAAACAACAAGATATCATTTACATGCAATGATGTTGTCAAATTGTTATCCCTTGTACCTGGTACCTTTAGCTTGACTCCCACCAAACCAAACCTGACTGCTATCTCTAGTACCATCCCAGATACTCTTTCCTCCAAGGACAAAGATGGATTACCTTATTGTTACTCCGACTTCACGGATTGTTTTAGTGAGGAGGAATGTAGCTTTCTACCTCCTCATAGGCCCTACAATATTCAGATAAACCTTAAGCCAGGCACCACTCCTCCCTGGGGAAGGCTTATTCCTCTCTCTGACTCCAACAACACTCTACTAAAGAACTACATCAATGAGGAACTCTCCAAGGGTTTCATCTCTCAATTGACTTCCCCATGTTCTTCCCCCATCTTCTTTGTCAGTAAATCTGATGGCTTCAAGCGCCCTTGTGTAGACTATAGAGCCCTCAATGAGATCACAATCAAGGATAGATGCCCTATTACTTCTGCTGAGGCTCTAACAGATTGCCTTGCTGGTAGTTCTGTATACACCAAGATTGATCTCCAAAGTGCTTTCAACCAGATCAGAATCTCTCCTGGTCACAAATGAAAGACCATGTCCCGTACCCCGTTTGGGTTATATGAGTACAATGTAATGCCTTTTGGATTATGTAACGCTCCGTCAACTTTCCAGGCCTTAATGAATGAGGCACTTCTGCCCTTCCTTAACAAGTTTGTTGTTGTCTATCTCAATGATATCCTTGTATACTCCTCTTCCATTGACAACCATGTCACCCACGTCTGACAAGTACTCCAGAGACTTTGAGACTACAATTTGTTTGCAAAGTCTTCTAAGTGTGCATTCTTCTGCACCAAGGTTGATTTCCTTGGCTACGTTGTCACTCAAAACGGTTTTGCTGTCTCCCCTAGCAAGGTGGATGCTATCCAAAGCTGTCCTGTCTCAAAGACTTGCTCACAACTTTGTGGCTTCCTAGGATTGGCAAACTATTGCCATAAGTTTGTGGAAAAAATTTCTTCTCTAGTTTTGCCACTTACTACCCTTAATTCTCCTTCTGTCCCTTTTGTATGGACACCTGAGGCCCAGCTTGCGTTTGAGGCTACAAAAGCCGTCTTTGTCTCCATTCCTGTCCTTCTGATGCCTGATACTTCCAAACCCTTCTTGGTTGAGACTGATGCCAGCAACTATGCCATTGGCGGTGTTCTCCTTCATCTTGGGGGATGGGATGCAACACCCTGTTGCATACTTCTCTCAAAAACACCTTCCAGCTGAACAAAACTACCCCGTACATGACAAGGAACTTCTTGCCATCACCAAACACTCAAGCATTGGTGTTGCTATCTTGAGGGACTTGAGGAGCCTTTCCTTATTTACACCAACCATAAGAACTTGCTTTACTTCACCGAGTCACGCCACATTTCCCAAAGACACGCTAGATGGGTACTGGAGCTGTCAAATTTCTGCTTCAAGCTTGTGTATAAGAAGGGTGTACTTAATACCCTACCTGACGCTCTTAGTTGTCATCCTTCATTATCCAATGTTGATGAAGACTACAAACTCCTTAACACCAAGATGGTCCTTCCACCCAAGAGTTTTCTGAAACTTAATGTTATCAGTACCACAACCCCTGATATACTGAAGCAAATCCACAAATCTCAGCTTTCCAATAATACCCCATCTCAGATCATTGACGCTCTTACAAACAATAAGACAGTCACAAACCCTTCATTCTCCCTGATGTATGGTGTGTTATACTTCAACAACATTTTGGTAGTTACTTCTCCAGACCTTCAACAGCTTCTAACCATCACATTCCATGACTCCCTTGCTGCAGACCACACTGGATATAAGAAAACCCTTTCTAAACTCTGCAATCACTTCTGGTGGCCAAAGATGTCCACCTTTGTCAAGTCATACATCAGTAGTTGCCTAGTTTGCCAGAGAAGCAAACACTCCACCCAGAAACCCGTGGGTCTTCTATGTCCTCTTCCAGTCCCTTAAGGTCCTTGGCAGTCCGTCTCTTTGGATTATATTGTCCAGCTTCCTCAGTCTGAAGGTTTTGACGCCATACTGGTAATTGTAGACAGATTCTCAAAGCAGGCTATTTTTGCTCCCTGTAATTCTAACATTACTGCAAAACAGACTGCTTTCCTCTTTGTCAAGAACGTCTTCACCCACCACGGTACTCCAAGAGACATTGTCTCTGACTGTGAACCATAATTCCTTTCCCTGTTTTGGAAGGAGTTTATGACTCAGCTAGGTTTTCACCTTTCCCTTAGCACCTCTTATCATCACCAGTCTGATGGGCAAACTAAACGTACCAATCAGACACTAGAATGTTTTCTTTTCTGTTTTTCTAACAAACAACAAGACAATTGGGCTTCTCATTTACCTTTGGCCCAGTATTCCTACAATGCTACTCACCATTCTTCTACCAAGATGACTCTGTTCATGGCAAATTTAGGCTACAATCCTGCCTTTGTTCCTTCTGTCACCTCTTCTGTTTGTTCCCCCTTAGCCAAAGAGTTTCTTGTCCAGCTACAACTCATCCAGAATTTCTTAAAAGAGAATCTCTCTAAGGCTATTGAGGTTTAAAAGGTCCAGGCTGACCCTCATTGTCAGCAGGGAAAGGGCATTCAGATCAACAATCTTGTATATCTAAATACAAAGAATCTTCCCATCAGATGACCTTCCTGTAAACTTGGTCCATGGTTCATAGGGCTTTTTCCCGTAACAGAAAGGGTTGGGAAGGTTGCATATTGTATCTGGCTTCCTCCAGGGTATTGCATTCATGACGTCTTCCATGTGTCTCTCCTCAAACTCCAGACTTCTCCTCCTCCTTCTCATCAGAACAACAAAGCGCCTCCTCCTCACATAATCCATGTGACCCCTAGATATGAGGTTGACTCTATTATCAATCATTGTTATCACTATGGTAAACTCCAATACTTGGTTCTTTGGAAGGGATATTCTGTTGAGGAGAGTTCTTGGGAGCCATTGTCAAATCTTGATAACTGTCCCAAGGCCATCAATTCTTATATCCAAGCACATCCTGAGCTTGGATCTGGAGGGAGTAATGCCCTGCCCTGCCCCAAAGGGCAGGCTTCTTGAGATAATTAAGTTATTTTCACTTTTTACTTATCTTTTAGGTTATTTATTAATATCCAAAATTTAGGTTAAATTGTTAATAATTTAGTATTTTAAAGTACTCTTACCTTTGTTTTTTGTGATTCACATTTGAATTGTTGTTTTTGTTGTCACTCTGACTGCCGATTCTTTATCCACATATATTTCTACTTTAACTTAGAATAATTTTCATCAATCTTTACCTTTCAAACTCCTGCTTACATCTTTGCTGATCTCTCCCCAGCTTCAACGTACTGATCAGTGTATAGTACTGGCTTCTGTTTCCCCTTTTCTGGTTCTGGTTTTCCTAACTTCTCCAGTTGCTCCTCTTCTTGGCTGCTTCCTCCTGACTATCAGTGCCAACAGAAAAGACTTTTCTTCTATAAATAAAGAGCTTTTGAAGAGTAGGCTTTAAGCCAAAATTCTAAGTGATTTCTTCCCCTTCAGTTTATATAATTTTAAAAACTTGAGATCTTAATTTTTAGAAATTTATATTTTTATTAGTTTCATTTAAAAGTTTAGTTTTTCCTTTCCTTAAACAGATAGAACTAGTAAAACAATAAGCCTTAGGCTTGTTGTATCCATTGTTTTCCCTTAAGGAAGCATTCAATAGTTATATGTACCAATTTACAGATGGAGAATATCCTAATATTGACATTCCCTTAGTTAAAAATTGTTCACTATTAAATACTTTGTTTTATTTTATTTGCTTAGGGTTCTTACACTCAATTAATCCTTTTGTTACACAATATAGGTTTTTACCAGGGTTCTGTAAGATTATCTTACAGACAGTTCCTACGTTTCTATATCTTTTAAATTTGAATCCTAATGCCTTACACGCCCTAGTCTATAACCTTGCATCATTATGGGCAAGACCTTACAGGCTCTAAGTTTTTCTCTGCAATGAATCTGGCATTGGGATACTGGCAAGTTGACCTATTGTCCAAGGATTGCCAAAAAGCAGCATTTATTATCTCTGAAGGGCTTTTTGAGCCTACTTGCATGCCACAGGGACTCTGCAACACCCCAGCCACCTTTCAAAGGGCCATGGGCTCCATCCTTTGTGACTTGAAGTTTTTGTGCGTCCTAGTATACTTGGATAATATAAAGGTTTTCAGCGCTACCTTCACCAAACACCTGGCTCATCTCAAAGAGGTTTTCATAAAGATTTGAGAAGCTGGCCTTAAGCTAAAACCTTCCAAGTGCATCTTCTTCAAAGAATGTCTGGAATTCTTGGGCCATGAAGTAACCCAGACCAGGATTCACCCAATGACTAAGAAGGTTGAAGCCATTGACAAAATACTTCCACTAACCTGTGAGAGGTACAAGTCTTTCTAGGGATGATGGGCTACTATAGACAGTTTATCCCTGACTTTGCTGATACTAGTGAACCTCTAGTCCAGTTGTTACATATTTTCCCTTTTGAATGGACTGCCAGTCAGCAGCAAGCCTTTGAGACCCTTAAGCAAAAGCTCAAAGAGGTGCCAATCCTAGTGTACCCTGACTATGATAAGGAGTTCATCCTGTACACCAATGCTATTGATCTTGCTATTGGAGCTATTCTGGCCTAACTAGACAACAAGGGTGTAGACCATCCTGTGGCTTACACTTCCTGCGTGCTAAACAAGCATGAGAAGAATTATAGTGTCACAGAGAAGGAGTGCCTCACCGTGTTACATGCAGTCAAGCAATTTTGTCACTAAATATATGGTACCCACCTCACAGTTGTCACTGGCCACGCTTTGCTTAAGTGGTTATAACAGCTTAATGAGACTGAAGGGCGCCTAGCTAAATGGGCTCTACATATGCAAGGATACAACTTCACTGTGCTCCATTGACTTGGGATTCAACACCAAAACGCTGATGGGCTCTCCAGAATGCCCATTCTTTCTTTGCATCCTGCAGAGGCTGATTGGTTATACAAACTAATTGGGTACCCTTCTTCTTGGGAAATTGAGACAGAAGAGGTACAACTGGCCTTGTCCAAGCTATCCAAAGATACCCTCATACACAACAATCAGCTCTTCAAGAAGGTACAAGACCAGTATCTGCCTTATGTACAACCCATTCTTTGCCTCTTGTTGGTGTCACAAGCTCATAAGGATACTGGGCATGGAGGCTTTGCCAAGACCTTTGAGAGGCTTTAAAAGAATTACTTCTGGGAGAACCTTTGCCTGCTGATCCCAGACGTCATAGCTAGCTGCCACAACTTTCAGCTGCAGAGGCCTCAAGCTGCTGCTCACAAGTTCAAATTAGTTTCTCCGCAACATGCCTTTCACACTGTCAGCATTGACGCGGTAGGTCCTCTCCCCTACTCACGTTCCAGGTGTTGCTTTATCCTGATTGCTGTTGATTGCTTTAGCAAGTGGGTAGAGTCTTGCCCTAAAAAGAACATTGCGGCTAAGGCAACTTCAGCCTTCCTGTTACAAGATGTTTTCTACTGCTCTGGCTGTCCTCAAGTGTTGCTCTCAGAATATGGGACAAACTTCAATGCCAAGATGGTAACCTCTGTTGTCAAAGCTTTAGGATCACACCAGTCCTTCTCTGCCCCTACAATCCTTCTACCAATGGGGCAGTTGAGCGTGCAAATTCAACACTGGTCTCTATCATGAGGAAGCTCACCTACTCTGACGCTGCCAATTGGGACCTATACTTACCTGCTGCTCTCTTTGTGTACCGCCTTATCAAACATTGTGCCACTGGATAATCCCCTTTTGCTATGCTTTATGGGCAAGAAGCTACTACCCCATTGCTCTTGGGGGTCCCCCTGCTTACCTCTGATAAGGCCATAAATCCTGACAAACACATCAAGGATCTAGTCAACCGCATAATTAATATACAGGCCACTGCCTACACTTCTGCATACAAAACTAAGATGCTTGAGCTTTCTCCCAATAATGCTGGACGCTCCCCCCTGCCTGAATTCAATGTTAGTGGCCATGTACTTTACTACCAACACAGAGTAGGTGGCTGTGCACATAAGTTGGACTCTCTGTGGATTGGCCCTTTAGAAGTGACCTTTAAACAAAGGTCTGAATACACTGTGAAGCTCCTCTCCAGTGGCCGTCCTTTTTCTCAAGTGCACACAAAGTTTCTTTGTAAATACCACCCCCTTTAAGGCCAATCTAGGGGAGGACAATGTTGTGAATACCGCTATTCACCATATTTTGATTTCACCTTTGGTGGGACATTTCAAAGACAAATCTCTCGCTTTTGGTTTTGCCTCTTAAAATGAGTTGATGACTGAATCAGGAAATAAAATTGTTTGGCTTCTTGATTCTGCGCAACTCACTTGCCCCACTCATGCTGGTGGCAAGTTATCCTACCATCCTGGTAGTGTTTTGTGGTATTGTCAACCACTATATATTACATTTTCCTATTCACCAATAAAATCTAAGTTCTATTTATATTTTTATCTTTGTGTCTTCTGTACTTCCGCACCTCTCTCTAGCCACAACTAGTAGAGATTATTCTTTCAGGGCCGCAAGGTAATCACATAGCCTTCCCTGTCATCTAACCTAGACTTAGTAAAAAATCAATTTAAGGTTAGGATTTCCTGTTGTGTGTCTGTGCTGCACCTCAAAACACAACACTGCAGATGGCAGCCCCAAGTATCAGCATGAGCTCCAACCAATTCAAGTTGTGAATTAATATGTTCTCAGAATTGGTTAAGTTTGCTAACCAGAGTCTCAAAATCCTGGTGATGCTTTAGCAGGATGGCCTCAATTTTTCCACGCCATACTATTTGATGCTTTTCCTATTTGCATAGTCAATCCTTGATTTATCCAGGGAGCAAGGAACAAAGGAAATTCAGTGAGGAAATCAGGTACTTCTGGGAGGCCAGCAAGTTGCGCTGGTTATCAGAAACACATGCAAAGAGACTGTGAGAACATTCTTGATATGCCATATTTTGAGCATGGTTTTTTGAGACAGCGGTGGCTACAGCATTTATAGTTTGGTTCTGGGATCCTAATGCAAGTTGATGGTGACCCAAAGAGGGTTAGATGAACTGGTTGACTAACACGCCAATTGTATCCATGGACTCCATCAGCGCAGGGGAGACCAAAGTCCAAGAGGAAGGAATACAGGTCTTTGGAAGCATACCTGAGACAAAGACCAGGGATATTATGCATTGCCACAGTGCCAGAATGAAGAAGGGAGAGGGCGGAAGCACAAGCTTGCTTGTAATTGAGAGAGAAAGCTGGAAGGGGCTCACACGGGCCTGGGGGACAGCACCAGTACCATGGGAGTTGAGGGGTCATTGGTGATGTCTTATTCTAGAGGAGGACCAGAAATTTTAGGTTGTTTGGGTACTTCAGAAACAAAGGGAGAAGGACAAGAGAATGTGCATTGGAACAGGGTAACCAATGGGCTTGCAGCCCCTGTAGTGAGCACCATTTTGTTGTGTTTGGCTCCTGGGGACAACATCCAGGAGGACACAGTGGGAAATCTTTATAATGAAAGATTTGAGGTTTGAAGCTAGCCTTGGGTTAGCCTTCAGGGCAAAATTAATGACACATACCTTAATTTCCTGGAATACAAGATGAGAAAGTTATTTTGGCAGAAAGGACAGGAAACAGCTTGAAAATTATTAAAGCCAACACAAATGTGGATAAACTTGTCTTTATTAGGAGATTTGATTCTACTTAAATAGTAGACAAGGGATGGCAATCACTCATTAGAGAGACAGAGTGGCCAAGGGGGTCACGTTGGGATGAGGTCATACCAGGATCAGACAAGAGAAGGTATGGTATTCTGGAATGAATGGATATTGATGTTGACCCATTTACAGAAAACAAGGAATTCCCAAACTCAAAAGCAAAACCAGTAAAATCTTTGCAGCTATCATTATTTGAAGGCCATATCAAAATAGCATTAATGGCGCAATTTCTGATAGTGATGGACTACTGACGCTTGGATTTCTTAACCAAAAATGATTCCTACCCCTTACCACACATTGATGATGCCCTCCGCTGCCTTGGGGGCTCCAAATTCTTCTCTGCCATAGATCTAGTCTCTGTTTACTGGCAAGTTGATCTCTCCCCCAAGGATAGACAGAAGGCAGCCCTCATTACTTCTGAAGGATTGTTTGAGCCCACTCAAATGCCGCAAGGACTCTGCAATGCTCTAGCTACTTTCCAGCAAGCCATGGACTCCATCCTCCGTGATTTGAAGCTCTTGTGTGTTTTTAGTGTACTTAGATGATATAACTATCTTCAGTGCTACCTTCATCAATCACCTAGCCCATCTTAAGGAGGTGTTCATAAAGATTCATGAGGCTGGACTTCAGCTAAAACCATCTAAGTGTGCCTTATTCAAGGAACATCTTGAATTCTTGGGACATGAGGTGACTCAGACAGGAATTCACCCCATGACTAAAAAAGTTGAGGCCATTGACAAAATGCTTCCGCCCACCAACCTCTGAGAAGCTCAAGTCTTTCTGGGCATGATGGGATAATACAGAAAATTCATCCCTGATTTTGCTGACACTAGCAAACCCTTGGTCCAGCTTCTGTGTAACGTCCCTTTTGAATGGACCACCAGTCAACAACAAGCCTTTGAAACCCTCAAGCAAAAACTTAAAGAGGCTCCCATCTTAGTATATCCTGACTACAATAAGGAATTCATCTTATATAGTGATGCTAGTGACCTGGCTATTGGGGCTATCTTGGCTCAACTGGACAATAAGGGTGTGGATCACCCTGTAGCTTATACCTCTTGTGTCCTGAATAAACATGAGAAAAACGACAGTGTGACCAATAAGGAGTGCCTTGCTGTTCTGCATGCCGTCAAGCAGTTTCACCATTATGTTTATGGCACCTGTTTCACTGTGGTTACTGACCACGCTTCACTCAAATGGCTACAGCAACATAAGGAACCCAAAAAACGACTAGCTAGATGGGCTCTCCTATTGGAAAGGTATGACTTCACTGTGCTTCACTGCCCTGGGATTCAACATCAGATTGCTGACAGACTGTCCAGAATGTCCATTGTCATGAATAACAGCATTCACCATGTTTTGATTTTGCCTTTGGTGGGCCATTTCAAAGACAAATCTATTGCTTTTGCTTTTGACTCTCAAAATGAACTGGCTTCTGCTTCAGGAAATATGATTGTTTGGTTTCCTGACTCTGTGCAACTCACTTGCCCCACTCATGCTTGTGGCGAGTGATCCTACCATCCTGGTAGTGTTTTGTGGTATTCTCCAACACTATATATTACATTTCCATATTTACTAATAAAATTAAGTTCTATTCACATTTTTGTCTTTGTGTCTTCTGTACTTCCGCGCCTCTCTCTAGCCACGCCTAGTAGAGATTATTCATCTAGGGCTGCAAGGTAAATGCTATTGCCTTCCCTGTCATCTAACTGAGACTTAGTATGAATCCAATTCTAAGGTTAGGATTCCCCGTTGAGTGTCTGTGTTGCGCCTCAGAACACAATAAAAATGGTGCTCACTACAGGGGCTGTAAGCCCCTTGGTTATCCCTTTTGCATCTATGTTTTCAGGTTTCTTGCCTCCACCTATTCAGGAGTCAACCTTGCCTGAAATTACCAGCCCTCCTATTGAGGAAGACATTGCTGACCCGCCTATTGTCCCTACTGTACTGATCCTTGGGAATGGTCCCCACCTAGTTGCTTACCCTATAGGTACCCCTGACTTGGAACAAGTCATGGTGGTAGCCCTTGGGATAGCTCAGGATGGGGCCATTCCTTGCCTTCAGCTACAGTTTAGCTGTGCCAAATATTATGAGTTAATTGTGGTCCCTCAGTTTCCACAACATCTCCTCTCTAAGCTGGCTCCGCTGATCACCTGCTGTCATCCTTTGTACAGCCCGCCTTGGCCCACCACCAGATGGTGTTAGGACTCCACGTTCAAGAAATCTTGTCTCTACAAGCAGTTGTTACCCATCATTGGGACCAGTTTGCTGCCTACCAACAGTGGATTCATTCCCTGTTCTCCCTGGTATCTGATAATCAGCGTGATTTGGTCACCTCTCAAACACGTTTAGTCAATTCCATCAAGCAAATGTGCCAGTCCATCCCTGAGTACGTTAGGGAGCAATTACATGAGTTTCACCAGTTAGAGCAACCCTGGAAAACTCAAGTAGACTCCACTCTAAACGCTTATCTCTCTGACTTTGAATGCCTAGTGCAAAAGCTCAATGCATTTAGTGTCTATTCCTTTGAGCAATTGCAACAGGTAGCTGACCTTGCCGCCCAAGGTCTAAATGAACTCAGTGCGGAATTTGATCAAGAGAGAGCTACCACTGTTGCTGCTATAGCCAAACTTCAGAGTCAGGTGAATGAGCTGTCTACTCCCAAACCTGATGTTCCGCCTTCTCCTCCTGCCAATGATCTGGTGGACAGAGATCAGAGGATCTGGGAGGCCATCTGAGAATTACGTGCTTCCACTTGTAGCCAAGGATGTCCTACTGAAATGCCTCAACCTGACCCCTAGGTTCTTGCGCTGACTGCTCAGGTTGCTGAACTACAGAAAGAAGTCGCTGCTTTATGTGAGGTAGTGACAGTTGCTGCTAGCCCACTTGGGGTTAACAAGGAGGATGGCTGTTGTCCTGGTTTGGCGGGGGCTCCTCAAATCCACTGTGCCAGAGAGTTGATTTCCTTAGCCAATGAGGTGGACCATTTGAAACAAGACCAAACTGAGCTGAACCAAGACACACAGGAGATGAGTGAGCTGATTGATTTGGTAAACAACAGATTTGCCCCCTGCCTATCAGTGGGGCCATCCCTTACTTTGCGGCTGGCTGAGCTCTCCACTGTTGTCACTACCCAAGGACAACGCCTAGATGTTACCAAACAACAAAACACTCTGGCCAACACTATGGGTGCCAGAACTACCAAGACTCTGACGACCCTTGAAGAAAGTGTTCAGCAGCTATGGGCTAGACAACCTCCTCCGAGTCTGAAGCTGAGTTCTCCCCGCGCATAAAAGTACTTGATAGCAGCAATGGTGGTCCAGCTCCTGAGGCACACTTCAAGCCTACTTTTAAGCAAGTCTTTGATCCCAAAACCTCAACTATTGCAGCTTTCTTAACTATTTATGAGACTGCCATGAGACAAGCATCAGATGAGGTTAAGAAGGAACATATTCTAACCTGTCTACACCCAACCTGTCAAGAAGTAGTTGTGCCAGAGCTGCCCACCATTGAGACCTGGGAAGATATGAAACAACTCCTGATTGACAAGTTTGGTGGTGATCTTAGCCTGGAGGTAAAAAAGGATGCCTTCATGCACATATCATTCAAGCCCAAAGAGACATTAGCCAAATTCTCAGACAGATTTTACATGGAGGGACAACAGTTAATAACAAGCAGACAATTGACAGCGCATGAAGCGTATATGGCCTGCGCCCAAGCCCTCAAGGTGAATCAACTCCTGTGCCTTCATTTCAAAGCCCACAAGGCTATGCTGTCCTTCATGAAAAGTATAAAGACACTGCTACAAGATATGCATCTTACCCATTCTGAGGCAGTCATTTGAGAGAGTTGTGCTGCTTCCAACTCTGGCTCCTCTTCTTGCGGCCCTTGTATCCTCACTATGAACTCACAAAATCGTCCTTGACGTCAAGGTTGCCACAAATGCGGTTAGATAGACCACCACTCTCACGTCTGCACCAATCTGCGGGTTGAAGGAGCTGATCCCAAGGATCAGTCGTGAAAAGAACAGTCAATATAGAGGCAGAGACGCTCTTGGTTGACAATTCTTCCCAGTCTCCTTCTACACCTCTATCTGCTACTGATTCTGAGCCTGCTGATGATGAAGCACCTCCTATCCTCCTCCTGTTCCATAACATTTCTTATGATTCTGATTTGGATGAATCTGATGTTGAAGACCCTGATGCATACAGGTATTCTGTTCTTGCTGTCCCTGAGACTATTGCAGTTTCCTACAAGCTACAATCCAGGAAAACTACAACTACCTTCAAGCCCTTGTCTGAAGCCAAAGCAGTTGTCTCCTGCCCCTATCTTACTCAGGCAAAACGGTCCCCTGTATTAGCAGAATCATCAGAAGAAGCCGCTGAAGTTGCAGACGCCATTTTCAAGAATGTATCTGTCTCACTCCCTCTCCAAACTGTGTATAAGGAGTTTCCAGGACTACAATGCATGATTGAGAAATGGGACAAGGAACTAGCTGAGGCACAGGATATCTTGGCTGTTCTGCCACCCTTTGGACGCACCACCACCAGAGTAGAGATATCTATCCAAAAAGTAAAGATCAAAGCCGTCCTGGACACTGTTCTCCTGTCAATGTTGTTTATTCTAAACTGGTGAAGAAACTTAAACTTGCCCCTGATCTCAACTACCATCAATCCTATGGCACTGCTGGTCTCTCCATGACTTGCGCCATTGGTGCGTACTCTGCCTTACCAATGCAATTTGATAAACTCCTGTTGGCTGCGCCGGCTGTTGTTCTAGAAAATGAGAGCTATGACCTTTTGGTTGGTACCCAGTTCCTTCGGGAATATAATGGGACCATCAACCTAAAGGATGGTTATCTTTCTATCCTAGGGTACAAAGTCCCCCTGATCTTTGAGGAGCCAATCAAAGTTCCTGGTAAACGTTTGAAGACATGTACACTGGAGTACCCCACTGGGGTTTTCACCCTAAAATACTGAACCCATTCTACCAACATGAAGTGTCCTCCCATGGCTTGTCCTGCAACTGAGGGAATCTCTCTCATGGCCACGTCTGCTATCACCATCCCCCCAGGCGCTCAGGCTATCATAGACTCACAGATCTCATATGAACTACCTGAACAGACTTTCTTTGAGCTGTACTCCCCTTCTTTGCTGGGACGTAATGAGCCTTACCTTTGTCCTGGAATTCTGGACATTTCCCACAAGGATTCTGTTCAATTACTAGTTGTCAACCTTACTGCGCTTCCTATGACTGTATCTAGAGAACAGGTTGTTGGTTACAGAAAGTTGTTAAATGCTCCTGACGTCTTGTCTCTTCACCCTTTTGGAACGTTTCAAGACTTTAACCTACCCAAAGACGAGCCTCAAGTCCTATCCCTGTTCACTGCCCAAGACTTCCCTCAGTTGTCTCCAGTTCAACAGAAAGAGGTGCTTGAGTTACTAGACCAATTCTCAGACATCTTTGCTAAAGATAGTACTGATTATGGGCTGGCCAAAGGTGTGATTCATCAGATTAACACAGGAGATGCTCCCCCCTTTTGTGCCAAGCCATACTGCCGCAGCCAAGTGAAAGATGCGCAGGTTTTTAAGGAGCTCAAACAACTGCTAGATGCTGGACTGCTAGCTCCCTCTTAAAGTCCCTGGGCTTCTACTCTGCTCATCTTAAAGAAAAAGAATGGAGGCCACCGGATTGTGATGAACTATTGGAGGTTGAATTCTCTAACCAAGAAAGATTCCTATCCCTTACCGCATATTGATGACGCTCTTTGACGCCTTGGAGGTTCTAAGTTTTTCTCTGCCATGGACTTGGCGTCTGGTTACTGGAAAGGTGACCTCTCTCCTGATGACTGTCAGAAGGCTGCGCTCATCACATCAGAAGGATTGTTTGAGCCTACTTGCATGCCGCAAGGGCTCCGTAATGCCCCGGCAACTTTCCAGAGAGCCATGGACTCCATCCTGCGTGACTTGAAGTTGTCGTGTGTCTTAGTCTACCTAGATGATATCACAGTCTTCAGCGCAACTTTCACTGATCACCTAGCACATCTTAAAGAGGTGTTCATAAAGATCTGAGAAGCTGGCCTCAAGTTAAAGCCCTCTAAGTGTTCTTTCTTCAAAGAACGCCTTGAATTCCTGGGCCATGAAGTAACCCAAACGGGAATTTGTCCAATGACCAAGAAAGTTGAAGCCATCGACAAAATGCTTCCGCCCACCAACCTCCAAGAAGTACAAGTCTTTCTGGGCATGATGGATTACTATAGATAATTCATTCCTGATTTTTCTGATACTAGCAAACCCCTGGTCCAACTGTTGTGTAATGTTCCTTTTGAATGGACCGCCAGCCAACAGCAACCCTTTGAGACTCTAAAGCAGAAACTCAAAGAAGCACCCATTTTAGTGTACCCCAATTACGATAAGGAATTCATCTTGTACACTGATGCTAGTGACCTTGCTATTGGGGCTATCTTGGCTCAGCTTGACAATGAAGGAGTAGACCACCCTGTAGCCTATACTTCCTTTGTTCTGAATAAGCATGAAAAGAATTGTAGTGTTACAGAGAAGGAGTGCCTTGCTGTGCTGCATGCAGTCAAAAAATTCCGCCACTACGTATATGATACCCATTTCACTGTTGTCACTGACCATGCTTTGCTCAAATGGTTACAACAACTCAAGGAGCCTGAAGGACGCTTAGCTAGATGGGCCCTCTGCCTACAAAGATATGACTTCACAGTGCTCCATAGCCCTGGGATACAACATCAGAACGCTGATGGATTGTCCCAAATGCCCATCCTTGCCCTACATCCTGCTGAGGCAGACTGCCTGTACAAGCTAATTGGTTACCCTTCTTCCTGGGAAAGTGAGACTGAAAAGGTTTGACTTGCCCTGTCCAAATTGTCTGAAGACACCCTCATACGTGACAACCAACTCTTCAAGAAGGTGCGGGGTCAATACCTACCATACGTGCGCCCCAGTCTTTGCCTCTCCTTGGTGTCGCAAGCTCATAAAGAAACTGGCCATGGAGGCATTGCCAAGACCTTTGACTGGCTACATAAGAATTACTTCTGGGAGAATCTTTGCCTGTTGATCCCAGATGTCATAGCTAGTTGCCATGACTGCCAACTTCAGAGACCCCAAGCTGCTTCTCACAAGTTCAAATTGGTTCCCCCTCAACATGTCTTTCACACTGTCAGCATTGATGCTGTAGGCCTTCTCCCCCGCTCACGTTCTGGATGCTGCTTTATCCTGATTGCCGTTGACCACTTCAGCAAGTGGGTAGAAGCTCGCCCTACTAAAGACATCACTGCTAAGAATACTGCTGCCTTCCTGCTGCAGGATGTTTTCTACTGCCATGGCTGTCCTCATGTGCTTTTATCAGAAAACATAACCAACTTCAATGCCAAACTTGTAACCTCTGTTGTTGAAGCTCTAGGAACTCACCAGTCTTTCTCTGCCCCCTATAATCCTTCCACTAATGGGGCAGTTGAGCGCGCCAACTCAACTCTGATTTCTATCATGAGGAAACTCACCTACTCTGACGCTGCCAATTGGGATCTATACTTACCTGCTGCACTCTTTGCCTATTGTCTGAGCAGGCACTGGATCACAGGGTACTCCCCCCTTTGCCATGTTGTATGGGCGTAAAGCCACCACTCTGTTGCTCTTGGGGGTTCCCCTACTCTCCTCTGATAAGTCTATGAACCCTGACAACCACATCAAAGACCTAGTCAATTGCATCATTGATATACAAGCCACTGCCTACACTTCCACATATAAGACTAAGATGCTCAAGCTCTCTCCTTACAACGCTGGGCGCTCCCCCTTGCCTGAGATTGATGTTGGTGACCATGTCCTGTACTACCAACACCGTGTGGGTGGGCGCGCGCACAAGCTGGACTCCCTGTGGATTGGTTATTTAGAGGTGACTTTCAAACAAGGATCTGAGTACACTGTAAAGCTCCTCTCCAGTGGTTGCCCTTTTGCTTGCATACACGCCAAGTTCCTCCGCAAGTATTACCCCCCTAAGGCCAATCTAGAGGGGGGCAATGTCATTAATAACGGCATTCACCATGTTTTGATTTTGCCTTTGGTGGGCCATTTCAAAGAAAAATCTCTTGCTTTTGCTTTTGACTCTCAAAATGAACTGGCTTCTGCTTCAGGAAATATGATTGTTTTGTTTCCTGACTCTGCGCAACTCACTTGCCCCACTCATGCTTATGGCAAGTGATCCTACCATCCTGGTAGTGTTTTGTGGTATTCTCCACCACTATATATTACATTTCCATATTTACCAATAAAATTAAGTTCTATTCACATTTTTGTCTTTGTGTCTTCTGTACTTCCGTGCCTCTCTCTAGCCACACCTAGTAGAGATTATTCATCCAGGGCTGCAAGGTAAATGCTATTGCCTTCCCTGTCATCTAACTGAGACTTAGTATGAATCCAATCCTAAGGTTAGGATTCCCTGTTGTGTATCTGTGCTGTGCCTCAGAACACAACATCCATCCTTGCTCTACACCCTGCTGAAGCTGACCAGTTGTATGAACTAATTGGATACCCTTTGTCATGGGAAAGCAAGACAGAGGAAGTTTGAGTTGCCCTTTCTAAGCTATCTGAAGACACCCTCATTTGTGACAACCAGCTTTTTAAGAAGGTACAAGACCACTACTTGCCCTATGTAAGGCCTAGTCTTTGCCTTTTGTTGGTACTGCAAGCCCATAAGGAGACAGGACACAGAGGCATTGCCAAGACCCATGCCTGGCTCCAGAAGAATTACTTCTGGAAAAGTCTTTGCTTGCTGATCCCATATGTTATTGCTATTTGCCATTATTGCCAGTTCCAACGTCCTAAAGCCGCCACTCATGAGTTCAAGCTAGTCCCCCCTTAACACGCCTTTCACACTGTCAGTATTGACGCTGTAGGGCCTCTCCCTTGCTCCTGCTCTGGTTGACACTTTATCTCAATTGCTGTTGATTATTTTAGCAATTGGGTAGAAGCTTGTCCTACTAAAGACAACACTGCCTTGACTACCACTGCCTTTCTGCTGCAAGATGTATTCTTCCGCCATTGTTGCCCTCAGGTGTTGTTGTCTGACAATGGGACTAACTTCAACACCAAGCTAGTAACCTTGGAGGTTGAAGCCTTGGGGTCTCACCAGTCTTTCTCTTCCCCCTATAATCCTTCCACCAATGGGGCAGTTGAGCGCGCCAACTCAACTCTGATTTCTATCATGAGGAAGCTTACTTATTCTGACGCCGCCAACTGGGATCTATAATTACCTGCTGCTCTCTTTGCCTATTGCCTTAGCAAGAATTGTGTCACCAGGTACTCCCCTTTTGCTATGCTGTACAATTGTGAAGCCACTATCTTGTTGCTCCTGGGAGCCCCCCTACTCTCCTCCAATAAAGCCATGAACCCTGGTGAGCACATCAAAGATCTAGTCAACTGCATAATTGATATACAGGCTACTGCCTACACGTCTGCCTATAAGACTAAGCTGCTGGAGCTCTCCCCTGACAATGCCGGGAGATCCCCCCTGCCTGAGTTTGACATTGGAGACCACATTCTTTATTATCAACACAGAGTAGGAGGACAAGCTCATAAGCTAGACCTGTTATGGATTGGGCCTTTAGAAGTGACCTTTAAGCAAGGATTTTAGGATACGGTAAGACTCTTCTCTAGTGGTAGACCTTTTGCTTGTGTGCATGCTAAGTTCCTCTGCAAGTATCACCCCCCTAAGGCCAATCTAGAGGGGGTTAGTGTCGTGAATGCCACCATTCACCATGTTTTAATTTTGCCTTTGTTGGGTTATTTTGAGGACAAATCTCTTTCTTTTGCTTTTGTCCTTCAAAATGAGGCTGGCTCCAAATTGGGAAATACAATTGTTCAGTTTCCTGATCCAGTGCAACTCACTCATCCCACTCATTCCTGTGGCAAGTGATCCTACTGTCCTGTTATTGTTTTGTGGTATTGCAAACCACTATATATTACATTTCCTATTTTCCAATAAAATTAAGTTTTATTCATATTTTTTATTTGTGTCTCCACGTACTTTAGCGCCTCTCTAGCCATGTCTAGTATATATTATTCATTCAGGGCCACAAGTTAATTGCATAGCCTTCCCTGCCATTCTAACCAAGACTTAGTATGAATCCAATCCTAAGGTTAGGATTTCCTGTTGTGACTCTGTGCTGCGCCTCAGATTATGACATTGACCCATTTTGTCCATTAACACCAAAAATCCCTGTTAACAGAGTGTATATTTTAATTTGATAGTTGGGATTTGCTAAAATCTTAATCATTTTGCTTAAATCTGAGGGGTTTTTTTCACCATAGCTTTTAAAACTACTGTACGGGTTTTATTTCTTATCATAGAAGGATATGTAATATTTGGGTTTCAACTTTAAAAAATTTCATTAATGATTCTATATATGCAAGGTTAGTGACTCCATTAACTGGAAATTCTATAATCAGGTCAAGGACAGTGTAACTAAGACCACCTCATCACTTGAAGGTTGACACAGCCACTTTTATTGTGTGTGTGAGGTAAAAAATCCCAGATTTATTGTAATCATCAACAAGCTGAAGATCCAGCATGGCCATGGGAATCAGCTTTACCCCCAGGCTATAAAAGCAAAGCTTTTGTATCCAAGCATGCTGACCAGCAGGTCAAGTTTGCAAGTGTTACTAAGGTGGTTTTGACTTATCACACCAGAAAAGGCCCCTTACCCATCTCAAAGACATTGCCAAGGCTCTTGGGGCTAAAGCTTAATACAATTTCTTCACCAATAAATTCTTTTCTTTAAAATATTTGATTTTTACTTTAGTTTTAGTATACATATATAATATAGGGTCAAAAAGTAATACATAAATATCACAGTTTTGGTGTGTGTTGACTTTGGAGCTTTGTGCACTATAGTTGGTACTACTGATCCCACATTATTATTGCAGATTTGTAATTTTTGGATTATTTTAAGTTTAGCCATTATTCTTTTATTTTTTTTAAATTCCTGGGCTTTTATTAATTTTTATGTTATCCGGCACAGTTTAGTCATAAATTTAACATAGAGTTTCTAGATGGTGTCTTTATAAATGGTGTTTTAGGACACATTTTCTATATGGTGTCTTTCTAGATAGTGTATCCCACCCCTGGATGGTGCTCAAAACTAGTAGAGAAATTGTGGCTTTTAGAAAAGGATAGGCTGAGATAGCTCTGAGATACTTTGGCCATCTGTGGGAGGTCTGCAGATGGCAAACCTTACCTAGTTTGAGGGTAAGGTTTCCCTGTCTGTGTCTTCCTGGTAGCTTTAAGGAGGTCTTGAAGTCACTATAGAGTCATGGATATGCCAAGGAGCATTATCAAAGTAGTTGCCTGGGGAAGCAGCTGCAGAACTTGGTAATTGATAGGTTTCTGGGAAGTAAAGTTGGTTACTTTGCAACTGAAAGCTCAAGCTCACCACTTGAGTGAGTAAAAACAGCTGCACAGACATAAGTATTGTCTGTGGCTGGTGGCCTAAAGTGATGATCACTGATGGGGGACTATTCAAATGCTAACTCACATGTGGAGACTTATTACCTGGGTCTGAGGTGTTAGTAATGAGGAATACAGAAAAGGACAGAACCTTTGTGGTTCACAGAGAAGGAAAAAACCTAGGTGAATCATCAAGAGAAGAATGGAACCTAGGTGGTTCATAAAGAGAAGAAACAGATAAGTTATCCTGGTGATTCATATAGAGAAGAAGCAGAGAAAGAACATGTGTGGTTGAACCAGAGAAGGACTCTCAGAAGGAATAAAAGATGAGAGAGAAGGACTAGAAGAATAGTAATAAAAATATCTCAAATGAGACAAACTAGTATAAGGAACAGAAGATGACAGAAAAGTACTAGAAGAAGGAGCAGAAGAAATGAGAGAAGATCATTAAAAGAAGACTAGGAGTTGAGAAGAAAAAACTTGGAATTTTAAGGATAGAAAAGAAGAGAAGTAAAAAGAATGAGGTAACTAAGAAAGAATTAAGAAAAAGAAAGATATATAAAAGAATAAAGAAAAGAATTAAAGTATGATAAGAAAAGTAAGGAACAGTTAAAAGAAATAGACTGTGAATTTATTAGGAGTTAATTGAGTGAGAGTAAGCAGGAGCAGTCAGAAACAGTACAGAGAAACTCTGAGGACAAAGTCTGGAGTTTTGCCAAAACCACAGAAGGGAGCATGAAGCAAGCAACATGTGGTTTCAAATTTCTCCAGGGGGAGATGACACAGGGAAATATGGAGAAGCATTAAATAAATTACAGTGCAACAATCCCTTAAGTAAAACATAGTTAGAAGCAATTGAATTGGCCCAGAGAAACGTGACAGGAATTACAGCAAAACCATTTGAAACACAGAGCCAAGGTTTGCCCGGAGCAAGACAACGCCAGGTTCAAAACAGGGTCAAGAGAAAGTCATCTAGAGAAACTTTTTGGCAAATCCATTCAATCCAGACTTTTGATTGGCTGCATGAAATTTCCTATTTAATCAGTGTTTTCCTTGGTTAAAAAGAAGGAAAAGAGCAAAAAAAATGAGGGAATGAACAAGGAAAAGCATGTTTTTAATTGGCTGAAGTAAGTAAAAAAGTTTAATTTATTATAAAGCAAGAAAAACCAGATAGTTTAAGCCTAAAAAAAAGAATCTGTAAGAAAAAAGACTGAAACAAGAGCTATAAAAAGGGGAACAGTTTGAAGCAAGACAGTGATTAGTAACAGTGGATTACAAAGTCCAAAAAGACAGAACAAGGAGCTGAGGACAAGGATAAAGAAGCAGGAGTCCAGGATAAAAAAATCAGGAATCCCAGTAGTAAGGAGCAGGAGCCAAAGACCAAGTACAAAAAGTCCAAGAGATTGTTGGAGGGCCCCAAGTATTGGCACAACCTGATTGTTTCCTATACCACCAGGGCCATATAACAGAAGGTTTCTAAGGGGATCTTCCTTCTGAGACATTTAACCCCATTTTAATCACTACAAATATTTTCAAGTTGTGCATTAATTTCCGTTAGTGAACTACCTAACATATTCTACCCTAGTCAAGGGGAAAAGGATAACTATTACCAAAGCTTTCAAAGAGTTTCTACTAGTAAAACTTCAAGAGAGGAGCAGGAAAGGTTGACTGGACACCTTGAGAATAAAACAGGAGCAGAGAATTCATTGGTTTTGAATTCACTAGACTCTTGAAAGACTGGCATCAGCTCCCAGAGGGTTTGGCCCCAGATGAGGTTCAAGTACATGGGGGGATGCTTGCCTAGTAATAGGAAAAGTTCTGGAAGAATTTGCTATGATGCAAGCCAAGTACTAACTCCAACGTAGCCAGATACCCTAACTAGGAAATGCAAACCCCATCCAGATGGTTCCTGGCTTTGACCCAGGACATCTCATGGTGACCAAAGAGCTGGAGCACCACACAGCTTCTCTGGGTTTCTTGGGAAAGGTTGTTGATCATAATGAGTTGATTTTGATCTTTCTTATTTTTCAATTGCTCAAACATCTCCAGGTCTGTTGCCCAGGCCTCCACCGCTGCAAAGCCTTGTGGTTTGAACTTTAGGTCTACAAGTACATCTTTCTGAAAAATTAAGGAGCCTGGCTGCAAGCTTGTCTGTTGTATTAGGCATCTTATTTTTTAACTTTGTCAAGTTTATAATTCTGGTAAGTATAATAAACAGAAAAGGGGAAGATTTAAGAAGAGAATGATACTTTATTGAATATGAATATATAATAATATATAGTATCATGACAAGCCACATGCTGTCCATGTACGTCATGGAGGTCATGGGGCTTATCTGAGCAATGTTCCTCTTGATTCACAAGCCTTAATCAAGTTGTGTTCCATTTAGGACCTGGATTGAGTGATCCCTGTCATAGATGGATGACTGATAATGGTGCCACCAGCTTATTGACTGGCTGGTGAACCATTCTGTGAGCCATTTGTGATTTAATTGGGGTGTTAATTCCCCAAGAGGGAGTAATTAAAGATGTTGCAACATATCTCCCTGGGGTACTGGAAGGCAGAGCCTTGAGAATTTTCCTAAGCGTGTCAGGGGCGCAGGCCTGGTATTGATCCAGTTTGGCGTTGGGGACAGGGAGTCTGGAATTTTGTTGGGCTGTTCTTGCTTTGCACAGGCAGAGACAGTTGTGGTGCATAAGTTTCATTCCAGTCTGAGTTCCAATCCCTTTGATGAGATAGATGTTGTTGGGCTTGACTTTCATGACAATGCCTGGTCCATGCAATCCTGGGTCCAGTTTGTGTCAATCATGATTGATAACCCAGATTTTGTCCCTGACTTGAAATCTCTCTTGTTGTAATGGGATTGCTTCCCTTTTGAGCCTTTGGTGTTCCATCTCCTCTTGGTCTTTTCTGGTGTATTGTATGTTAGGATTGCTGCTGTCTGGCACCTTTTTGGGCAGAGGCAATTGTGGTCCTGCAGCTGTACTAAAAAGAGCGGGCTTTTGTCCATAGATAAGTTCATAAGGGCTTTTATCCGTATTGCGGTTAACTCTTGTTCTACAGACCATGAGCGCAGTTGGAAGCATGTTGACCCAGGCCTTTGGATTGTTAGCAGATAACTTACTGAGGGCTTCTACAAGCGCACCATTCAGTTGTTCTGCTTGTCCATTTGCTTGAGGGTGATATGGGCCGGTAGTGATGTGTTTTATCCCATTCTTGAAAAGATAGATATTGGTGTCAATGGCCTTAAGTTTGATACCTCCATCTGTGATTAGAAGGTCAGGTTTACCAAACTTGGCTATGATTTCTTTGCTTTTTTATTTTTCTTATATCATTGCCTTTGTGTTCTTTGGTGGCTTGCGCCACAGGCCATCTAGTTGCATAGTCAATAGCTGTGATGATGTACTTATTGCCCTTGTTTTTGCCAGGCATTGGTCCCACAATATCCAGTGACAATACCTTGAAGGGTTGTGTGATGTATATGGGTACTACTGACTTGGGTGGTGCTTTGGTTTGGGTGTATTTCTCACAGACCTTGCATTATTCCAGTACCTCTCTTATATCATCTAGCATGATGGGCCACCAGTAGCATGTCTTGAGGTATTTGTGTAATTTTCTACTGTGGATGTGTCCAAGGTCTCTGTGATATTGGAGGATGGTGTCAATCTTTTGAGTTGATGGGACGTAAGGTACAGTGTCACCATGTGGGAGTATTTGGTGCAGAGCATCATATACGTTTTTGAACAGATGTTTGTTCTTAAGGACTTTTGTTGTGAATACTGCTATTCACCATGTGTCAATTTTGCCTTCAGTGGGCCATTTTGAAGACAAATCTCTTGATTTTGCTTTTGCCTCTCAAAATGAGTTGATGACTGAATCAGGAAATAAAATTGTTTGGCTTCTTGATCCTGTGCAGTTCACTTGCCCCACTCATGCTGGTGGCAAGTGATCTTACCGTCCTGGTAGTGTTTTGTGGTATTTCTAACCACTATATATTCCATTTCATATTCACCAATAAAAATTAAGTTCTATTCACATTTTTGTCTTTGTGTCTTCAGTACTTCCGCTCCTCTCTCTAGCCACAACTAGTAGAGATTATTCTTCCAGGGCTGCAAGGCAAAGACATAGCCTTCCCTGTCATCTAACTGAGACTTAGTACGGATCCAATCCTAAAGTTAGGATTTCCTGTTGTGTGTTTGTGCCGTGCCTCAGAACACAACAACTTTCTCTTGGATGTCCATTGGTGTGCCAGGTGGGAACCCTTCCTGGAGATTCTCTATTATTAACATGGTCCAGTCAGGATCACCATCAGCACAAAGAAAAAGTTTGTTGTATAGCCTTGAAAGGGCATCTACAGTAGCATTTCCTTGCCTGGCTTGTATCCAATTTGCATGGTGTGGTACTCTTACTACAGTTACAAGGGAAAGTCTGTCAGTTGGTTGACTTTCTAGAGTTATAGTAGTGAGACTATAAACAGTATAGTAATCAGTCAGTACACTTGGTATTGCACAAGCCAGAAACCAGACAAGCAGAGGTAATACGGAGTGATTGGCACAAAGAACAACAAATGGTTCAGAGTAATGGTAACAGCAAGTACTCGGAAGCAAATCCTCAACAAGTGACTTAGAGTCAACCTTCAGTTGGCAGTTAGTCGGTGTGAGGAGACTGGTCTTTGTGGTCCTTAAATTATACACTCAAAGAAGTTATCAATGGTGTAGCTAAAAATAAGGGGGTAATGTATATATTTATTTAAGAAGAAGAGAAGGGGTTTAAATACTACAACTCACTTGATAGCTTAAGGTGAGTTAGTCATTGTGTGGGGGTTAAAAGAGGGGGAAATGAATGCAAACGGGGTAGATCAGCCCAACAATCAGGTGAAGGTGGAACAGCCCCAGTGGCACAAGGGGTTTAATGAGGCTGAAGGTCAAGGTGGTCAATCTGCAACAACAGTCGGTAAAAGGTTTGGTGAAAGAACTTAACTGGGAATTGGTGTACTTTCAATCCGAAATCAAGTCGTTGTTTATACAATCCGGAAGCTAATAGATACAATGTACATCCGGAATGATGGTCCTATTGAGAAGACAATCTGGATCCCATTCAGTCAGGAAGCTCTCAACAACAATCACAATTCCAGCAACCAACTTTTGAAGAATTTCACCACACATAGGGTATCTCTGTATGAGACTCATCCACTTGGCTTGTCTCCTTGACAAGTGTTGTTGTGTTTTGAAGAATATCAGCAACTTATGGTTGGTGAGTACCTTGAACGTTTGGGCTCCTTCCAGATAGCATTGTCACTTCATGAGGCAGAGTATGATGGCTACCAATTCCTTGTTGTGTATGGGGTATCTTTGTTAACCATCAGATAGTTTTCTTTACTCATATTCTACAAGGAGGAAGTCTTTTTCTGCCGTTTGGATATGGAGTACTCCTCCTAAGGCATAGTCAGAAGTATCTGTTTCTAGTTCATAGATTCCTTCAAAATTTGTATATTAGAGGATAGGGGCAGTGATCATGTGTTCCTTCAGTTGGCAGAAGTGTTGATCATGTAACGGTGTCCAGACAAGCTTAGTTGTTTTGCCTGTGATGGCAGATAGGGGTCTGTTAGGGCGCCCCCATCAGGGATAAACCTTCTTACTTAGGCTACCATTCCAAGAAAGGTGTGGAGTTTACTTTTTTCTTGGTGCTGGCATCTCAGTTATGGCGTGTATCTTGTCTGGATCTGGTTTGATTTTATCCTTGCTATAATATGACCAAGGAATGGATGTTCCATTGAGTAGAATTTATACTTTGACAGTTTTTCAACCAGTAAATTTTCTTTCATGGTACAGAGAACTGCACGGACCTCTTCCCAGTGCTGTTTTAAGTGTGAGCTGTAGATGATTATGTTGTCCAGATAGATAATTGCTTGTTTCCCAATGTGTTCCTTGAAAACTTTGTTTATGAAGGTCACAAAGGTACTGGGGGCATTTTTCATGCCAAAGTTGAGAACAACACATTAAAATTATCCATATTTAGTTTGAAACACAGTCTTTAGAATGTCTTCAGGTTTCACACAAATTTGGTGGTAACCTGATGTCAAATCAATCTTTATGAAGATTTGGGACCCCCCAGGGCATCAAAAAGGTTGTCAATGAGAGGCAGGGGATAACTGTTCTTAATTTTGACCTTGTTGAGCACTCTGTAGTCTGTGACAAGGCGGAGACCTCTATCTTTCTTTGCCACAAAGAAGACAGCAGCGCCAAAAGTGACTTTGATGTTTTTTGTGGCCTTTTTTGAGTGCTTGGTCAAGATAAGCCTTTAAGGCGTTGTCTTCTTGTGATGTGAGGTGGTAGATGGGTTGTGCTTTAGACACACTACCTTTTAGGTTGATTCTGTGTTGTATATCCCAATCAGGGGGTAACCCAGGTAGTATCTCTTGGAATACAGAGGGGAATTCACTGACCAGCTGATCTCTAATGGGGGTCTGTTTGTGTTGAGTTTCCGTGTTTTTGAAGTGGATAACCTTATCTGTACAGGTGCTCCAATTAATTTTGCTGGGTTCAGTTTCTTCTCCTGTTTCCATGATTTTCACAAATACATGGTCCCTCATGAGAGTGTCATGACATGTTGGTTATACATGGTAGTGGACTTCTCCTTGCTGTATGGTGGGGGTGCACTGTCCCAGTTGATATGAGGGTTTATCTTTCTCATCCAGTCCAGGCCAAGTATAATGCTGTACTTAGGGATTGGTATGATTGGGCCGCTGAGTGTGGTTTGTAAGTCTCCAATTTGGGCGCAGAAAGATTTATCCTCTAGAGTGACTAGTGTGCTTCTGTTGTCCGCCATGATAACTCTCCTGATCTTTCTTTGAGTGGCTGGCAGTTTCATGAGGTCAGCAAATTTCTTGTCAACTAGGGACTGGTCTTCTCCAGTGTCAAATAGTGTGGTGCCCTTATATATGCAGAAACAGAAAGGATAAGTGAGGAGTTTATTTCCAGTTTGGGAGGCAAACAGTAGAGGGTTGCTGGAGGGTACTTGGCTCATGGTGATTGAATCCACGTCCTGGTCCCTGTACAAGTCTTGTAGGTTGGGGGAAGATGGCTTGCCTAAGCACTCCCCTGAGCTTTTACATCCTTGTTGATATCTTTAGTGCTTGCCTGGTTGGCTTGTGCAGTTTGATTCCCAGTTCAAGGATGGGCTTGGTTGCCTTGCTTATTGAGTCAAGAATTCTTCTTGGCTAAAGGACTCTCTTTGCGCTTGTTGGTTGTGTGTAGATTGTCAGATTTTTGGGCCATGTGTTTGCCTTCCAAGAATACTTCTTCAAGGTTCTTGCAGCAGTTCATATCAAACTGACGCTAATGTGTGTAGGAAGACCATTATAGAAGTCTAGGTGTGGCCCAAGTTCATCAAAGTTGATGGTGTTGGGTGCTTGGTTGCGTAGTCCTTCATATGTTGCAATGTACTCTTCAATGGTTCCAGTTATTTTGAAGGTCCAAAGCTCAGTCATGATCACTACATCTGAGTCCTTCATGAAGAACTTTTTATGGGACGTTGTCTTGAACATTTCCCAATTATCTTTCTGGTCAGGGTGTTGGGCTAGCCATTTGGTTACAAAACGTGAAGCAGTTCCTGTGGTGTAAAGGGCAATCTTGCTGACCCAGAGTCTTTGAGGGTAGTCCACTTTTTTGAACTTGCTTTGTGTACTCTTGATCCAAAGGGAGGCGTTTTTGCAGTGTAGCCCTGCAAAGGTGCCAATTTCAGCAGCGCCAGGCGTTGAAACACAATATTGGGTATCTCAGGCTGTGGAGGCGCTGTTGTGGTTGGTGTGATGGGCAATAGTCTGCAGGCTTTGAGAGTGTTTTATTGATCAATGGGCACAAGGACGTTATTGTAGATGACAAGGCCTTCAGGAACGTTTTGTCCTACTTTGTAATCTCTCCAGCTGTTAGGGAGTACCATTGCTTGGGTATTTTTCTTAGGAGGAATTTTTCCTTCAAGTTGGGTAGGTATGGAAACCCTACCTGTGCTACCACTGTCAAGTTTATACTTCTGGAAAGTATAATAAACAGAAAAAGGGGAAGATTTAAGAAGAAAATGAACTTTATTGAATATGAATAAGAATAATATATATTATCATGACAAGCCACATGCCGTCCATGTACATCATGGAGGTCATGTGGCTTATCTGAGTAATGTTCTTTTTGAGTCACGAGGCTTAATCAAGTTGTGTTTCTTTTAGGACCTGGATTGAGTGATCCCCATCATAGATGGTTGACTGATAATAGTGCCACCAGTTTATTGGCTGGCCGGTGAACCATTTGGTGAGCCATTCAGTGATTTACTTGGGGCGTTAATTTGCCAAGAGGGAGTAATCAAAGATGTTGCAACAGCATTTTTGCAGTAAGTTTGTTTATCTTTTCTCCTTCTAGATACGACAACAGTTGGCATATAAAATGTCTGCATGTCAACTGTTTTAATGTTGATTGTCAAAATTAATTTTATATCCAGGTTGACACATTAGAAAATTCTAGATAAAGTTTACTATCATGTAGCCTACTGAAAGTCAATACTTTTTTAACAAGCAAAAAACCAAATGCTGAACATTTTGCCTAGTAAAAACTTTTCTCCAAATATTTTTTAGGGTAATATGATCATGTAGAATCCAAAAACAAAAAAAATAAAAAATGATGCAAAGCTATTCAAAAATATAATGAAAATACACTTCAAAAATAATTTACTATGAAATTAACTGTTTTTACTATAAAATTATTTTATTTACCATAAAAAAGTTCTTAAATTACTTTTCAAAAAAAATGATGAAAATTAATTATATTAAATAAAAAATAAAGATAAATAGCTATTTTAAGAATAGTTGACATATCAGCAACCCAATATTATATATACTTTAGTACTAAAATACCTATTTAAGCTAGATAACCCAGGCTCTAGCATAAAAAATTTTTATAAAAACTATGAATTCTTTCTACCATTTTAATTTTAATTATCTTGTTAAATAATATTTTTGGTTTTTTAGATTAAAATTATATAATAAATATCATAAAAACCAGAAAAAATATTATAAACAAGTTGAAGGTTTTTTGCAAGAGAGTACAGTGGCAATCTTTCCTATCTTCTCCCCAAGCTCAGATAGTTTGTACTTATTCTTTACAGCTTTCTTTATCTGCTCTTTGTAAATGCTAGTCTTACACTGTTTTCTCTTCTTTGGAGCCCTTACTTCTGTATCCCAAAGGGATGAGACAGTCTTCCCCTGTTCAGTCTTAAGGTTCTTAAAGAAGGTGTTGTATCTGGGATTCACACCAAAGAAGGACTTAAGGTGTTTATGCTAATTTTCAAGGCCCAATATTGTCTTCATTTCATCCTTGAAAACAGCCTGATAGCAATTCCAGCTTGCTTTTGCTGCTGGCTTGCCCCTGCAGCTGACCACCTTACACCTCACTCACTGTGGCTCATAGTAGTAAAAAAAGAATTAGAACTCAGCTTCATGGCTCAAGGCATAAGGGTCATTACAGAGAAGCTCAAATCTGTGGCCAACATGCTCAATCTTAATAAATGCAAGAGCAACAAACTTTTGGATTGGAAACTTACATTTGCCAGTTGTATCTTGTTGTGTTAGAGAGTTGATGAGGGTCTTGCCCTTAAGGTGTCTATTAATAGCCTGTCAGTAAAGAAAGAAACACCCTTGCTCATTGACATTGAATGTTTTTACAAAGGCATTGTATTGAGCTATCTCATAATCCATGATAATTATTTTGGGGCCAAGGGCTCTATTGTGTTCCTTCTCTTAGAAGCTAGGGTGACCTCATCTTTATCAGCATCATCAGAATTGGCCCTTGTTGACAGATCAGGGTTTTTCCCAGCCTCATTGGGAATAGCTTTAAGCTCCTCCTGTATAATCTTAAATGCTCTTAGGTATACTTTCTCTGAGGCTCCAGGAAGAAGAAAATAGGCAAATGAGAGGACTTTATCATCAAGCTGAACATGCACTACCCACAGCTGATAGAATAACTTAGGACATTGTCGCAACATCTTTGATTACTCCCTCATGGGGAATTAATGCCCCAAGTAAATCACCGAGCGGCTCACCGAGTGGTTTACTGCTCAGTCAAAAAACTGGTGGCACCTTTATCAGTTAACCATCTATGAGGGGGATCACTCAATCCAGGTCCTAAATGGAACACAACTTGATTAAGCCTTGTGACTCAAGAGGAACATTACTCAGATAAGCCACATGAGCTCCATGACATACATGGACGGTATGTGGCTTGTCATGATACTATATATTATTCTTATTCATATTCAATAAAGTATCATTTTCTTCTTAAATCTTCCCCTTTTTCCGTTTATTATACTTCCCAGAAGTATAAACTTGACAGTGGTAGCACAGGTAGGTTTTCCATACCTACCCAACTTGAAGGAAAATTCTTCCCAAGAAAAGAACCCAAGCAATGGTACTCCCTAACAGCTGGAGAGATTACAAAGTAGTACAAAACGTTCCTGAAGGCCTTGTCATCTACAATAACGTCCTTGTGCCCATTGATCAGTACAACACTCTCAAAGCCTGCAGACTATTGCCCATCACACCAACCACAACAGTACCTCCGCAGCCTGAGATACCCAATATTGTGTTTCAACACCTGTGCACTGCTGAAATTGGCACCTTTGCAGGGCTACACTGCAAAAACGCCTCCCTTTGGATCAAGAGTACACAAAGCAAGTTCAAAAAAGTGGACTACCCTCAAAGACTCTGGGTCAGCAAGATTGCCCTTTACACCACAGGAACTGCTTCACGTTTTGTAACCAAATGGCTAGCCCAACACCCTGACCAGAAAGATAATTGGGAAATGTTCAAGACAACGTCCCATAAAAAGTTCTTCATGAAGGACTCAGATGTAGTGATCATGACTGAGCTTTGGACCTTCAAAATGACTGGAACCATTGAAGAGTACATTGCAACATATGAAGGACTACGCAACCAAGCACCCAACACCATCAACTTTGATGAACTTGGGCCACACCTAGACTTCTATAATGGTCTTCCTACACACATTAGCGTCAGTTTGATATGAACTGCTGCAAGAACCTTGAAGAAGTATTCTTGGAAGGCAAACACATGGCCCAAAAATCTGACAATCTACACACAACCAACAAGCGCAAAGAGAGTCCTTTAGCCAAGAAGAATTCTTGACTCAATAAGCAAGGCAACCAAGCCCATCCTTGAACTGGGAATCAAACTGCACAAGCCAACCAGGCAAGCACTAAAGATATCAACAAGGATGTAAAAGCTCAGGGGAGTGCTTAGGCAAGCCATCTTCCCCCAACCTACAAGACTTGTACAGGGACCAGGACGTGGATTCAATCACCATGAGCCAAGTACCCTCCAGCAACCCTCTACTGTTTGCCTCCCAAACTGGAAATAAACTCCTCACTTATCCTTTCTGTTTCTGCATATATAAGGGCACCACACTATTTGACACTGGAGAAGACCAGTCCCTAGTTGACAAGAAATTTGCTGACCTCATGAAACTGCCAGCCACTCAAAGAAAGATCAGGAGAGTTATCATGGCGGACAACAGAAGCACACTAGTCACTCTAGAGGATAAATCTTTCTGCGCCCAAATTGGAGACTTACAAACCACACTCAGCGGCCCAATCATACCAATCCCTAAGTACAGCATTATACTTGGCCTGGACTGGATGAGAAAGATAAACCCTCATATCAACTGGGACAGTGCACCCCCACCATACAGCAAGGAGAAGTCCACTACCATGTATAACCAACATGTCATGACACTCTCATGAGGGACCATGTATTTGTGAAAATCATGGAAACAGGAGAAGAAACTGAACCCAGCAAAATTAATTGGAGCACCTGTACAGATAAGGTTATCCACTTCAAAAACACGGAAACTCAACACAAACAGACCCCCATTAGAGATCAGCTGGTCAGTGAATTCCCCTCTGTATTCCAAGAGATACTACCTGGGTTACCCCCTGATTGGGATATACAACACAGAATCAACCTAAAAGGTAGTGTGTCTAAAGCACAACCCATCTACCACCTCACATCACAAGAAGACAACGCCTTAAAGGCTTATCTTGACCAAGCACTCAAAAAAGGCCACAAAAAACATCAAAGTCACTTTTGGCGCTGCTGTCTTCTTTGTGGCAAAGAAAGATAGAGGTCTCCGCCTTGTCACAGACTACAGAGTGCTCAACAAGGTCAAAATTAAGAACAGTTATCCCCTGCCTCTCATTGACAACCTTTTTGATGCCCTGGGGGGTCCCAAATCTTCATAAAGATTGATTTGACATCAGGTTACCACCAAATTTGTGTGAAACCTGAAGACATTCTAAAGACTGTGTTTCAAACTAAATATGGATAATTTTAATGTGTTGTTCTCAATTTTGTCATGACATACACTCCCAGTACCTTTGTAACCTTCATGAATGAAGTATGCAAGGAACACATTGGAAAAAGAGCAATCATCTACCTGGACAATATCATCATTTATAGTCCCAACCTGCAACAACACTGGGAAGACATCTGTTCAGTTCTCCGTACCCTGGAAGAAAATCAATTGATTGCCAAGCCGTCCAAATGCGAGTTCTTCACAACTGAACTTCCATTCCTTGGCCATAACATCAACAAGGACGGTATCAAACCGGATCCAGACAAAATATGTGTTATAACAGAGATGCAAGCCCCAAGGAATAAGAGCAAACTCTGCACTTTCCTTGGAATGATAGCCTACGTAAGAAGGTTTATCCCTGACTGGGGCGCCCTAACAGCCCCCTTGTCAGCCATCACCGGGAAAACAACCAAATTTTTCTGGAAACCCTTACAAGACCAAAATTTCCTCCAGCTTAAGGAATGTATGGTTACTGCCCCCATCCTATAATACCTGAATAGTGAGTGTCACGGTAGGTTTCATAATGCCAGGTATTGTTTGTCCAAATAAGAAGGCACGGAAGACCGGAAAACCTGTATCAAAATTGACTGAGTTAATGGATTTAAACCAAACAGTTGATCAAAAATGGGTCACGGCTGCTCCAGTCTGCCAGATGAAACCAGCTCCCCCTTGCATACTGACGTTGATAAACTGACGTAATATGAGGGTCACCCGATATAAGCTCATTAATCAGCATGGTCATCAGAAACTGGTCACACAAGGGTTCTTTGCAACCTGGACTAGATACTTACTCAAAGATGCCAAAGGAATAGGAGATCAAGACTCAGATGGTATTGCTTAGTCAATTTTTCTGATATATATTGAATAATTTTCCCTGTTTCAACTCTAAGAGTTGAGTCCTTCTAAATTTACTCAATAAAAATCAATTATCCCAAGTTCTAATTTTAAATTTTAAAAATGCATCCTGTGCTCGAGTTGTTGCAGTATATCCCGTACAATCTGATTCTGAACAGAATCATTTCAGGAAGATGGGGCCCAGCATCTGGAACTTTGTCATTGGCGCCGCAAAATGTTAATTTCATGCCAGCCAATTTTGTAGCTCCTCCCCCCATTCTGGAAAATGAAAAATTGTGTCACTTCTCAATGCCCAGAATTCTACGCTGAAGATGCATTGATGCTTTCCCAGGCTGTTTATCTTGGTTTACTCTGGTTAGGATTGATTGTTCTACTTAATCCTGGAGTTACAATTAAAAATTTCACAAAAAATACTTGAAGCCGTGTTGGTGGTCAATCATCAATTCTATGTGGATTTGGGTGGTAATTCCCCATCATTTAGAAACGGCTTCATATTATCCAGTGATTTCCGTCACAGTGAGGGTATCTACGAGCTAGAAACCAACACCTCTGATTTTTCCATAGGAGGAGTCCTCTGTATCCAAACAACCCAAAAGAACTTTTCCCATGGCACATGAATCAAGTAAACTATTGGACAGCAAACAAAGATATCCCAAAACAACAAGGAATTAGTGGCCATTGTACACTGCCTCATGAAATGGCAATGCTACCTGGAAGGGGCTCAGACATTCAAAGTGCTTACCAACCGCAAATCCCTAGTGCTCTTCAAAAAACAACAACACCTATCAAGGAGACAAGCTGAATGAATGCGCCTTGTACAAAGCTACCCATGACAATCAAATACAAGCCAGGCAAAGAAAGGCTTACCACAGATGCCCTATCAAGGCTATACAACAAACATGTCATCTGCGCTGATGGCAACCCCAACTGGCCCATGCTCATCATGGGGAATCTCACGGAAGTCTTCCCACCAGGCACACCAATGGACATCCAAGAGAAAGTTGTCATGTTTTGAAGCGCGGCACAGACACACAATGGGAAATCCTAACCTTAGGATTGGATTTGTACTAAGTCTCAGTTAGATGACAGGGAAGGCTATGTGATTACCTTGCAGCCCTGGAAGAATAATCTCTACTAGTTGTGGCTAGAGAGAGGCGCGGAAGTACTGAAGACACAAAGACAAAAATGTGAATAGAACTTAATTTTTATTGGTGAATATGAAATGGAATATATAGTGGTTAGGAATACCACAAAACACTACCAGGACGGTAGGATCACTTGCCACAAGCATGAGTGGGGCAAGTGAGTTGTGCAGAGTCAGGAAGCCAAACAATCATACTTCCTGATTCAGTCATCAACTAATTTTGAGAGGCAAAAGCAAAAGCAAAAGCAAGAGATTTGTCTTCAAAATGGCCCACCAAAGGTGAAATCAACACATGGTAAATAGTGGTATTCACAACAAAAGTCCTTAAGAACAAACATATGTTCAAAAATGTATATGGTGCCCTGCACTGAATACTCCCAAGTGGTGACACTGTACCTTACGTCCCGTTAACTCAAAAGATTGACACCATCCTCAGATATCACAGAGACCTGGGACACACCTGTAGCAGGAACTTACACAAGTACCTCAAAAAACGCTACTGGTGGCCCAATATTCTAGATGACATCAAAGAGGTACTGGAGCAATGTGAAGTCTGTGAAAAGTACGCCCAAACCAAGGCACCACCCAAGTCAGTAGTACCTGTGTCCATCATACAACCCTTCAAGGTATGGTTGTTGGATATTGTGGGACCAATGCCTGGTGAAAAAAGGGGGAAAGTATATCATAACAGCTATTAACTATGCAACCAGATGGCCCGTGGCACAAGCCACAAAAGAGCACAAAGGCAACAATGTGAGACAATTTATTAGGAAAGAAATCATAGCCAAGTTTGGTAAACCTGACCTTCTAATCACAGATGGAGGCAGCAAACTTAAGGCCATTGACATCAATATCTATCTTGTCAAGAATGGGATAAAACTTATCATAGCCAGCCCATATCACCTTGAAGCAAATGGACGAGTAGAACAACTAAACAGCGTGCTTGTAGAAGCCCTCAGTAATTTATCTGCTAACAATCCAAAGGCTTGGGTTGACATGCTTCCAACAGCATATATGGTCTGTCAAACACGGGTTAACTTTAATACCAGCAAAAGCCCATACAAACTTGTCTGTGGACAAAAGCCCGCTCTTGTTAGTACAGCTGCAGGACCTCAATTACCTCTACCTAAGAAGGTGCCAGAGGCTAATGACCCCAATGTGCAGCAGGATAGAATGGACCAAGAAGACATGGAACGCAAAAGAGTCGAGAGAGAAGCAATCCCACTACAACAGGAAAGGTTCCAACCCAGAGATGAGATCTGGGTTGTCAACCATGACCAGCACAAATTAGACCCAGGATTGTGTGGACCAAGCATTGTTATGGGAGTCAACCCCAATAATACCTACCTCATCAAGGACATTGGAGCACGGACCGAGCTGAAACGCATGCATCACAACCAACTCTGCCTATGCAAAGCCAGAACAGCCCAATGAAATCCCAGACTCCCTGTCCCCAACGCCAAACTGGATCAATACCAAGCATGCATCACTGACTCTCTGAAGAAAATTCCCAAGGCTCCACCTTCCAGCACCCCAGGGGGAAATGTTGCAACATCTTTGATTACTCCCTCATGGGGAATTAACGCCCCGAGTAGTTCACTAAATGAGTCACTGAAGGGCTCACTGTCTAATCAATAGGCCGGCGGCACTCCTATCATTTGACCATCTATTACGGGGATCACACTTTCTAAATCTTAAACGGAACACAACTTGAGTAAGCCTCGTGACTTAAGAGGAACATTACTCAGATAAGCCCCATGACCTCCATGACGTACATGGACAGTATGTGGCTTCCCATGATACTATATAATATTCCATATTCTGCCCAATAAAATATCATTCTTCTCTTAAATCTTCCCCTTTATCTTGTTTATTATACTTCCCAGAAGTATAATCTCAACATTGGTTTAGTTTTTACTAGCCCATATATAGTCACCCAGAAGCTTGTTGTCCCTACCATCTATTTCACATTAGGTTTTGGTTTTTCCGTGATGATTATTCTTGGTCAAAGATGTGATCTTTTAGTCGTATGTATTGATTTATTTGCTGATTCCACCTAAAACAGAAACTCAGATCATTATCTTTCCTTTTTCTGCTCTGGATTGTATACCCCAATAGGGATTTACTGATAAATTTGCGAGAACTTTACTGATTCATTGTGATGCTTGATGCGTTCATTGTCGGTTCCAGTTGCTATGGGGGTTCGAAGATCGAAAATTTAACTCCAGTGGCTGAGTTCATTTCGTTCTCAACCCCCACAATAACCATAGCAGCTGCGTAGTGTGACTGAACTCATTTCGTTTTAGCGGTGGGTGTAGCTGGTGAATCCAAATATAGTTCCCTTCAATCTGCAACTTGCGTTGGGTGCCTGGACTTTTCTGCCATTCCACATGCATCTTCCGTGGCATGAGCTCCTATTTCTACCAAAGAAGTTGAAATTTGTTTCGGACTGAACTGATTTCGTTTTGAAACACTTTTTTGTTTATCCCAACAGGTTGTAAAACTACTGTATTGCTGTCAAGGTAGTTGCCCCTTGACCACTCTCCTACTAGCTTGAGCCTAACTGCTGCATGTAGGTAACTTCACTATCATCCACCACTTCTACCAAGAGCAATCCTAGAAACATCTCACGACTTTGATCGAACCTACATTCAACGTAAAAACATCTTGCTTTTTTAGATCAGACTTTGCAAAAAAAGCTTGTATGGCTATGGATATTGCTGTTCTAGCATCAACACTTTGGTCACCTTGATTTAGGAGAAAGGCTTCAACTGAAAACAATTGATGGTATTGATTTTAATAAATATCTTTAAATGCACTCTGAAATATGAATTGTTTAATTTAAAATTAAGCTCTCAACTCTAACTTAAGTTTAAAAAATTGCGAGGTTGAAGTTACTATATTGAAGCAAGCAGAGTAAGTCTTTGTAAAGATCTGAAAGACTTTAAAACTCAGCAATTATGTCCTTAACAGGAAGGCCTTCATAGCAAATCTTGTAGACACGGTCAAATAGAGGAAACCTAAAAGGTTAGGCCAAAGTGCATATAAACACTTACTCGTGGCAACGATTTCGAGCGGAAAGAAACTGATGAACTTCAAAAGAGGTGATCGTTCCTTGGAGCTTCTGACCATTAAGCATCTCCTTCTCAAGTTCATCAAAGGACTGGATGTTAAATCTTTAGATGGTAAATTACCTTCCCCGTCTTGGCAAAGGCCTCAGCCACTCTTCTGTTACGGCCACCATAGCAAGTTGTCATGATATCTCCAACACCACAGCTGTCAAAAAACGTTTTATCACACACGCCGTCCAAAAAGGCTTCAGCAAAGAGTTTCATTTCCATCAAGCCGATTCTAATGACAGCAGCTTTGGTATTGCTACCAAGACCCATCCCATCAATAAGCCCTGCTGCAATAGCCACAATATTCTTAAGGGCTCCACAAAGCTCAACTCCATGAACATCTTGTACTAGATTGACGCGGAAATAAGGAGTATGGAAGAGTTGCTTGAATAGCTCTCCATTTTTGGCATCTTTAAAGCCGATCGTAGTTTCGCTAAACTCTTCTCGAGCGATCTCGCTAGCAATATTTGCACCTGACAGCGTACACACTTGAATTCCAAGCTCCTGTGAAATAAGATCAGAGATGAGAGTAATCTCTGCAGTGTCGAAATGAACCCCCTTGACCAGAGAGATCGCTTTACAGTCTGGTCTAATGTTTCCTTTAAGACTTTTGCATAATCCTCCGATAAACTAAAATGTTAGCGCATCAACTTAAACATGTATACTTGGTGAGGGGTAACAAATACTAAAGTAGATGCATCCCTAGCAGCGTCCAAGATATCGGGAACTGCTTTCACGTTTGCTGGTAATCTAATGCCCGGAAGATATCTATACAGGAAGTCAACTTTTATCGTAAATTGCTATGGTTGTGGATTTCAGCCAAACAAGATCTTACTTGACATTCTCATGCTCAGTGTTGATGATTTCAGTTAGCTTTCTTCCTTCGATTAACTCTTCATATACCCACATTGTCACCTGCTTATCAAGATTATCAAGCTTCATGACATTATTGCCGATGATCTTAGCGATGGTAGAGCCCCTAATAATTTTTAATTATTTGGCTGTACCAAAGTAAAATTTAAGTTAGTATATCTGATATCTCAGACAAAAAAAACAAAAATATGTTTGAAGTGGGAAAATTACTGGCTTGAGGCTGTTAAATATGGTAGAAAGTAGATGGGATTGCATTTAAGTTTGGTGAATTGAAAATAAAAAGACTCGCCAAAGCTAATAGGTTAAAGTCTTGAGGGAATTTTAGATATAAAAAACAATCATACCAGTTTCCTGATCCTATTATACAGACTTTCTCAAGCCCAGGTTGGTTTGCCATTGTAAAATAACTTTGTCAGATCAGTGACTGATTAAGCTTAAAGCTACTGCTTCTGATATACCTTGATCCAACATGAATTTTCAATCGACGGACTGCTGCTTTGTAGCTCGCTATCCTCCTTATTTTATCAAAACTTTATAGATTACAAATTCCGTCGGAGCAATGGGAGGAGATAAGCCTCCCGTTCTCACCAATCATATCTGTAGTTTACTTTCATATAATCTACATATCCATTGTGATGTAACAGAGCAAAACATTGGATTTTCATATTGATATTTAATAAATATGCTGTGTATTTTTATCAGCCTCTCAATTAAACAGATGATCTTTTATGGTTAATTTTTACATTTGATTTGATCCAACTTGAAATGCCAATTGATGAACCACTGTTTTGTAACTCACTATCATCCTCGCTTTAAAATATAATTTCATATTGTAAATCGCGTAATTTTTCCAGGTTTATTGAAGTGCTTCTCCTCTCATCCATACCAACCATACATTTGCTTCGTTTCCGCATAATCTACAGATCATTTCTTTACAACCCCAATAGACCAAATTAATAAAGTTGAGTTGCTTATCTTGCTGCATCAGAGTAAGCCATCAAATCTGACTGCTATATTAGATTGCAAGAGTACCAAATAAATAGTTGGTAAACATTTGTTGCAACAAAGATTATTGGGCGGATAGTTACATTGATACGTCTACAATTGCCCAACTCTGACATTTCCTTCCTTACCCACCATTGAGATTAATTGGCACTGGCAGCATTCAGATAGCTCTGGTTAAAGCCAAAAATATTTAAGTAAAAGCACATAATACAAACCTTACTTGATTATAACAAGATTTTTGGTGATATCATACTATACTGCCTTAAGTAAACCCTGAAAATCAATGTTAAAATCTTAAGCTTCGATTCTGATCCAATAGCTAAAATAGACCAAACAAATCTTCTGCAAAAGTATCGAATTTAAATCCAAGCTTCAAAGTTTGCTAATATCATCCATTTAATTGTTGTAAAGAAAGTGTGAGGGATCCAATCGATGTGCCTTTCAGAGCTGCTGAGATAGACAGATCAAACCAAGTACAGAGGGCACACGAGTTGTGCACAAAAATAAAGATCAACGATTCATACTAGCAAAAATATATTTCGAGCCACTAAAGCTTTGTTTTGTGCAAAACTTCTATGCACTCTGAACTTGGTTCTGGTCACCTATCTCAACAGCTCTAAAGAGCAACATAAATAAAACCCCACAATTTATATTGTACCATGTCAAGATTTTGGGTTCTTGAAGAGGAAGGATGAGTTTTATTATAGTGTTTTGGAATTTTGTTTGTGTTGATAAAAGTGTATCTGTATTGAGACTAGGGCTGCGTCAGATTTCGGACAGGTGGCTCCTTTTCTTAAAAGAAGCACCCGTCCGAAATCCAGAAACAATTTTGAGAGAATCTTCTCAAAGAAGATTATCTCGGAATCGTTTCTTCTTCATCCACAGAAGGATGAAGAATTTCGGATTTTTTTTTAAAAATAAATTTTTTTTTGACTTTCTTTATTTTAAAAATTATTTATTACTTTTTGATATTAAAATTATTTTCTCTGAAAATATAAATTTTATTATGTATATTTATTAAAAAAATATTAAAATCCAAAAAGCAGAAAGCCTTCCATCACCTTCTTTTATTTTAGCGATTTTGGATTCCCCTAAGCTGGGGGAATCCAAAAGAAGAGGACGGGGAAGGGAGGACGGGACGATTACGGCAAATGCCGTAATTGTCCCTTTTTTAAGCCGACACAGCCCTAATTGAGACAGATGTGCTTCTAATTGGTGTTGTTATTAATGCTGCAACTGGTAGAGGTCCATTGTTGCTGGAGCCAAGTAATTGGAGAGGTCCTGTGGTCAATAGACATGACACCAGCAGCTTTGGGTAAAGGTGGGTTGGCAGGATTGGTGAAGTATCAATAATATGCTCTTATTAATACTTTACACTACTACTATTCAATGAGTAATAATGTGGGTTGCTATTAATTTTCTGCTTTCCAAGTGATCTTAGAAGGGCTTTTTATAGTGTAGGTGGGCTGCAGCCAGACTTGTGTCTAGCTGCAGATAACTCTTACTGGCTAGCCTATCATCCCCAAGCTACTAGTTTCAACCCCCAGAGTTGGATTTTAAACCTGAGTTGTGGTTTTAGAATAAGGTAATATCCTAGGCTTCTAACTTTTCCTCTTCAGCATGGATATTTTTTGACTCAGTTGAGACCAACTAAGTTGACATCCATTGGGTGGGGTCCCATATTGTGCTCAGTCTAATGCACACTGTGCATAAGCGGTCCTCTGTCACATTTCTCAGTGAAACAGGATGTTGTAACACTCTGTCTTACTTTATCTGGCAGAGGCATGTCTGCTTACATAATCCTGGATGGTTTGCACTTAGCTATAGAAGCTTCTTGATCAACCAATGATTTTGATCCTGAATGTCTCAGGTATCTTCCAGATTCTAAGCCTATAATCAGCTTAATGTATTTTTGTCATCATCCAGAATATATGCCTTACATCTGGCAGTGGCCCGTCTATTATTAACCCATAGCTTCAGTGATGAGAATATGAATCAGGATTTATGGTATATTGTTATTGAGCCCCAAAAATTTTCATAATACAAATTTATATTCTGCTTTAAAAGGTTTAAGCCATTCTTATTGTATGTATAATAGGGTTGATCTGGCTTAGATTCACATCCTTTCTCATTGATATGTACAACAAACTAAAAATAAAAGAAGGCTAAACCATTTGGTAGCAAAAAAGCTGAATTTTTAAGGATGTGAAAATAAGAAACCCTATTTTGTGGTAAGATCAGAGTGGATGTAGCATTGAGTTTATATAGGTTGACCCTTTTCAAGCCCTGGTAATTGAAATAAAGGTACACCCTAAGTAAAAGAGCTGGTAAAACAGTACAGTAGTTTAAAAGCTATGGTGCCAAGAAAAATACTTCATATTTAAACAAAATCCAAGTTACACAAGATTCAGGATTCAAATAATTTAAATATTTTTGGTCAACAAATAAACTGTCAAAAAATAAAAAAATATCACTAACACATTATACAAAATTTGTAAGAGAGGGGGGCTAAACTAACTAAGTTTGGCTCCCATCCCAGAAAAACAAATCACCAGGATGCCGCCCAGTAGAGGACTGGGACGGCTGCTCAAAGGAGGGACCACAAAGAGGACACAGGGGCCAGCTGAGGGAAGTACACGTTCAATCCATCAGTATCAAACCGGTGAGCAACCAGGGCGTACAAGTGGGAGCAGGAGGCAGCACCACAGGGGCCTGGAGGGGTACCAAGTTGTTCTTCTCTAGGCTGAAAAAGGGAGGACATCAACATCTCTTCACCCACAGGAGCAGGCAAGGCATGGTCGACAACATCCAAATCCAGGTCATTGCAGGTCAAGCTCTTGACTATGGCCTCACCAGAGAATAGAAGTCCACTGGGGAGGTTCAAGAGGCTAGAGGGATTATCTCCCACAAGGCGAGCAGAAGAGGAGATTTTTGTCCACAAATCTGGCAACATTGACCACAGGAGCAGCAGAAATGGAGCCAAGGAAAATACCACAAAATTCAAAAAAGGGAGTATCATGGTTTTGATCTCCACAAAATTTTGATAAGGTTGATGGTATTTCTTGAACTGCAAACAATAAAAAGGAGGCAAACAGGGCCACCCACAAGCAAGAAATCAGGCAGGAAGCAGCAGGGTACTTGTGAGAAGCTTAACAATGGTCTCAAGTGGCTTGGGCGGAACAGGAACAAGAAGTGAGTTTGAAAATAGGAAAATTCAAAGAAAAATCAAAGTAAGAATAGAGTTTATATCTAAATTTAAGTAGATTCTTCAGTTCAAAAGCTGTTTTTGAAAGTAAAAGCGTAACTATATACCAACTATTCACTAAAACTTCTTCTAAGAGCTTCAGATGATATGCTGGGTTTGAAGCGGGACAGTATAAGGTAAGGTTTAATAGAACAACTAACACTTTATCTATAGATTGAAAGAACTCCAAAACGGGGGTTCCAACCAAATAATTTTTGAAAACAAAAAGCAACAAATTAAAAAGTTTAATGATATTGGAAAATAGACAAGCAGGGGACTGGAGGTCCCCTTGCTATATAAAAAGATAGTAGTTGCAGGGGAAAGAATCACATGACTACAGGACTTGAATCCAATTGGTTAGAGGAGAAATTTTGCTGGTCAGGGCCAGAGAGACAGGAGAGTTTCATCTTAATTTCTGTGATGCTATCTGATTAGCTAGAGGGACTCCCAGGCATATGGAATTCATCTGGTTTTTTGAGTGTCAATGTGGCGTCCCTTGATTGGGTAGATCTGGCAGTTTTCAAAAGTGGGCAACACCAGGCCAACAAGTAATCCAAATTAACCAACATTTTTTCCCAGGAGGGAGCAATCAGAGGCAATGAATCCGCAGGATAGGCCAGTAGGCAACCACCAGAATTAACTCATTCCGCAAGTCAACTTACTATATGTTGATAATCAGAATTAAAAATACTTTAATGTCAACAGCATTGAAAAGTCAGAATTAAGTTTTAACGCATGCAGACTACTAAATGTTGACACTTTTTTAATAAGCAGAAACTTGTTTCCTGAACATTTTACTTAATAAAAATTAAGCTTCAAGATACTTTTTAGGGTAATGTGACAACATAGATTTTAAAAAGTCCATAAAAAATTATACATGAATATTAAAAAATTTCATAAAAAGACACTTTTATTTTACTATGAAATTAGCTATCTTTACTATAATAAATTTTTCCCACTTATAAAACAAAAAAATTCAATACACAAAAAGGTACTACATAAAATTTCACGTATTATAGCAAAATATAGAAATCAGAAACAGTAATATAAAGTTTTTTCTACATTTAAAACTATAAAAAACATATAATTTACTAGTAAAATACCAATATAGGCCATGTAATACAGTCTAAAGCATCAAACTATCAATAAAAAACCAATGATTTTATAAAAGCAGTATCATAAAAGATTAATGATTTATTTAGAATAACTATTTATTTAAAAATATTATACTTAATATATAAGAACTATATAAAAAATTAGGCAATACTCAATAAATTTAATGAAAAGCTAGACTGTAATAACCTGGTTGCCATTAAGAACTGTGGCAATCTTCTTGATGTATTCCCCAATCTCCGAAAGCTTATATTTTGCCTTGATAACGTCCTTGATCTTCTCTTGATACTGTTTCTCTTTGGTTGTTCTCTTCTTCTTAGATGGGCAGTTCTCAATATCTCTGATGGATGCAGCAGTCTTCCCCTGTTGGACTTTGAGATGCTCATAGAAGGTGTTGTATCTGGGCTTGATTCCAAAGGAGGACTTGATATGCTTATGCCAGCCCTCCAAAGATGAAGTAGTTTTCATCTCATCCTTAAGAGCTGCCTGGTAGCAGTTCCAGTTGGCTTTGGCTCTGGGCTTGCTCTGGTGCTTAGTGACCTTACGTCCAATCCACTGTGGTTCATAATATTCAATGAAAGGGTAGAAGGCACCATCATGTTTCTTGGCATATGGATCCTGGCATAGGAGCTTAAAGGCTTGTCCAGCATGTTCTGGCTTTACAAAGGCTAGTGCTACAAACTGCTGAATTAAGAACTTGCACTTTCCTGATGTATCTAGACGGTGGAGCTTGCTGAGCTCAGGTAGACCCTTTAGTTGCCTGTTGACAGCCTGTCAATAATGGAAAAAACACCCCTGTACCTCTCCATCAAGGTATTTACAAAAGCGTTATACTGGGCAGTTTCATAGTCCATAATTGTAGTTGAGGGCCAAGTGCTTTATCTTGAGCTTCTTTTTCTGCAGCAAGGGTGGCTTCATACTTTTCATCATCATCTGGATTGGCTCTAGTGTTATGGCCAGGTGGACTCTTTCTATTACTGGGTAGGGCTTTGATGACCTCCTGAAGGATTTTAAAGGCCCTTGTGTAGATCTCTTCTGTTGCCCCAGGAAGCAGAAAGTAGGCAAATGGGAGCACCTTGCCTTCAATAAGGGAATGTACAACCCATAGTCAGTAAAAAAGGCGGGGCATACTGCAAAGGTACCATCACATAACCAGGTCTCTGAATCCCTCAACTGCTCCAGGTTCTGTTGTGTAGCATAGCATATAATTCTTGCCTCTGCTGTAGGACCATCATCATGTAAAAGGAATACCTCATCACCATTGAACATCTTTAGCTCCTCTGTCAAGACTAACTCTCCTTGAACCATGGCTGATTTCTTATGGGGGACTAGGTCACGGCGTTTGTCACATATGTACTTCACTAACTGGTCGCGGTCAGGGATGAGTTTCAGGTTCTCATTACTTAGGTGTGTGGTGGCCTTAACTGCCAGATCAGAAGCCTTGACATCTTTAGAGACTGGGACCATTTGGTAGAGGTACCACTTTAGAAGCTTTTCAATAAGATTTATTGGAGCATTGCATGTGTGCTCTCCTTTTTCACTAGTGACTTTATCCCATCCTTCTGTATTGATTCTGGCAGCACAGCTTCTATCTTCACATACATAATGCTTGCTTCTTCCTGCTCTCTTCTGATTGTTGCAATTGAAAACATAGCCATCACAGACTAAACTTGCACCTCCTTTGACAGACATTAGAGGGAAAAACCAAGGGAACTTCTTTGGGAGCTTAAACTCTCCTTTGATGTTACATATATTGTGAACCTTTAGGGGATCCCATGGGCCAATTGATGCTTGATGATAGTCAGAAAGGTAATCATCAGGATCTTCTTTATTGATGCTTGATGAGGAGGATGGAGGTGCAGATTTGTTGGGCGGTGGAGGGGAATTATCTGGAGTTGGATTCTTGCGCTTTCTGGACTGGGATGAGCTTGATTCCTTGGGACTTGATTCCTTTGAGCTTGATTCATCTGGGCTTGGCTAGGGTTCTGGACTCTTGGATATCTTCTTTCTTCCTTGCTTATTTAGTGGAACCTCATCTCCTTCTGATTGTTACCAGCTTGGAGAAGAGGAGGGGGCAGGGGAGGGCTCTTTGCTTTCAGGGTCTGGGGTCTTCTCCTTTGTCTTCTGTTTTGTTGAGGGCTCTTTGGCTGGTTTTTTGTTGGGGTAGGGACTTTGGGCCTTTCCAGAGGCTTTGGGTACTTTCTTAGTTGACTTGGGGTTATTTTGTGGCTTCTTGGAAGATTTGTCCTACAATAATTAGAGTAGAGTTCATACAGTAAGAATAATCATGTGAGACATAAATAAAATTAAATAATAATCACTTTTTTTAAATTTTATTATTAAGTAAATAGTTTATAGAAGTATAGAAAGTAATTTTAGAGCTAGTTTATTATTAAAGAATAGAAAAAACCCCATTTTTAAATAAAAAGTTGGCATTCTGGTAGTCACAGTAGTCAAAAATATTTAATTTAGTTTTTCAGCATAATAAACGCTTTAATTTTGACGTTGACATACTGACAGTCAGCATTAAAGTGGAAAAACACTATGTAAATCACTTTTAAAGCTTGGTTAATATTTTCCAGAGTTGGTTTTTTAAGGCCAAAATTGATTATTTTTAAATTTAAAAAAAATTAAAGAGTTGCATATGTAACTCATGAAAACTAAATGATAGGATTGTAGAGGGAAGTCTGAAGTACAGCCCTGGGTACTTTGGTCTGAATTACCATACCATTGTATGTGTGCTTTTTGTTAAGCGGCAGTGTTTTACTAATAAATAAGTGAAGGTGTCAACATTCAGGCAGTCAGCGTTTTTTATAGCAACTCTCCTATTAAATATCGCTTAAATTATGTCACTTTGTTTGCTTAGCCAAACCCCTTTGTTGCAATTTAGGCAACGTGTTGATTTGACACAAAGTTGACATTATAATTACATATATAAATTCTATTTTTAACATATGTGTGTTGGCTTAAGTGGACTTCTGGAAATAAGCTATAGTTTATCCAGTGAGTTTAAAATAACAGTAAATATCTAAATAATACAAAGAATGATCTGAAAGTTGGCATATGTCTTTGTTCAATGCTTATCTTAATATATATTTAATAAAAACAGTAGTATAAAATATAAAAAGTAGTTATTTTTAGAATATTGTGTATTTTATTAAGAAATTTATGAATTCTTATTTGGGGTTGACATCCAGATATTACTTACTGTAGTCAACCTTAATGTAAAAGTACAAAGAAACTTACATTTTCATAGTAAATTATATTTTTTTTTGGCTTAAAATTAAGCCTTTGTTTAAATGGTGTCAACATTATGTCTGTTCCTTTTTAATTTTGCAATTCCGACTTAATAATTCACTATGAAAAATTAGCTTAGTTTTGGAAATGCCTGATTCCGGCGGATAAATACCAAAATAATGTTGACTTGCAGAATGAGTTAATTCTGGCAGTTGCCGGCCAGTACAAATCTCTCGTCAACTGTGTGTGCCAAATCCCCTAAAGAATTAAGGGTTTTGACTGAAATTTTTTGACCTTTCTTAGTGCGGCGGGGGAAAATAGTGTGATCCAATGCCAAGGGTGGCAGTGAATTTACAAAATTATATCAAACATCAAACAGCGCAGCTCAAACTATAAATGAAATTTCTTGGCACATCAAGTGAAATAGATTGATGCTGTTCTGAATTAGATTATAATTCTACTAGGTTTTAGATGAGGTACCAACAGAAAGGCTAAAATGAAACAAAAATAGAGCAACCTAGAAGCAAGATTTCACAAACACAAAATAAAATGAAGTCACATAAGATGTGTAGTATGAGCAGAGTAAGATGGAAAATTAACAGTTCAACAGCCAATCAACAGCTATCTGATCTAGGAACAAGGACATGTTATTCATTTTCATGAATCCTTATTTGTGTATAATGTTTTAAGAACTTTCCAAACCTGGGCTTATTAATACAATAAAAATCATATCATAAAATTTTAAACTTCTATTTTTAGTGATTTTTCCTAGGTTTTTTACAACAGTTTTTACTAGCAACATTTTTTACGGCACCAGCAAACAAGCCAGCAGCAGCCAAAGAAGCTTCCTTGAAGGTGAGGCTCATAATGTGGAGGCCCCTGTTTACACCCAAGCCTTTGAGGCGGGTAACAGGAAGCTGATCTGTTACTGACCCCTGACCCATATGGCTTTGACTTGTTTGATAGTCACCTAGCGTCCAGCTCTGCTCCTGCCCCCTTACCCACCCCTGCACAAGCTGCCAACCAACAAACTAATAAGAATGACAACCATGATTTGGAAAAACTTCCCGCCACCAGCCAACCTGCCCCCCCCTCAGCCAACCAGGCTACAGCTCCTGCAGCCCAGTGCACCAAGCGCCAAATCATTACTGCCTAAATTCTTCAGGAAATTGTGGCACTCAACCAGTGTGGCCTGACCTGGGACCAAATTGCCAACCAATTGAAGTTTACACAAGCCACTATCATATGGGAATTCAATAACCTAATGAACAAGGGGGACCTGATTGGGACAGCCAAGAAGCCAAAGAAGGCCCCGGAGTCCCAGATCAACCAGTTAGACCTAATCATGCTCAATCTCTTGCAGCAGGACCATAAGATTCCATTGATCCAGGTACAGAAAGAACTTGCACACCATAGCATATGAGTTTCTGAGTGCATGGTGCAGCTCTGGATGCATAGAAAAGTGGCTTTGGTCTGTGTGTTGACTAATGTTGCTGGCAACCAATGGGATGGTGCTGAGAATTCCCCATATGATCAGGCAATTGAATCCACCCTGGTCAAATGCCTGACAAATTTGTCCAATGACGTCATCTTTATCTCCTACTATAAGCTATCCATAGCTTTTGATAATTTTGGCAAGCAAGGAAGAGCCCTCACCCAAAAAGGGAGGAAAAAGGTCAAGAAGGGGAGGTTTATTGGTGTGTTTCTGGCTGTTTCAGATAAGGGGTTTGTCTATTATTGGACAAACCCAGATTTTACCAATGACTACAGTTACAGCCACATTCTTGGTGGATTACTTGACTTCTGGACTGGCTCAAATTCCAAGCACCAGGTTTTCTTGAGCCACCAGATGAGGAAAGTTCCACCACCCTTGAGGTCATCCAGGGACGCGGGCACCAGGCCTCAGTCTACCCAGCCAGCTACACAGACATATATCTGGCTGATGTTGTGTTCTTTAATATTTGGGACACTGTCCAGAAGCGCCACCCACAGGCATTTAATGATTTTTATCTTGGTGTCCTCAACCAAGATTCTCTCTTTGGTTGGCAGATGGTAGCTAACTTGTTTGCTCAACTTGTCTTCCACACAAATAAGGGCAGCTGATAACGTAAGGACAAACACTTTGTATCATGGACCACAGCTGTCTACCAGCCAATTAAACCAATGACAAATGAGGAATATAACAAGGGTGATATGGCGGTCATCACAGTTAATCCACCTAGTTTGCCCCCTGCCACCATCAATCCCAATCATCAGCCCCAATCCAATCACAGACCTCCCAAGCCAGCGCCGCTTCAACACCTTCAATTTCATAGTATTATGCCTAGTAGGCATCACTCTTCCTGTCCTAAATAAACTTCTTGCCGCCAATTTTTTTAATCTATATAATTTAGTATCCAGAATTTAAAATTTTCATTTTATCTTTATTTCTTATTTTTTTATTTCTATATGTCTAGATTATTTCTATATAATATCATATGTTTACTAGGCCGTGTATCTAGATCCAGAACACAGGTAATTTTAACTCTTTAAATAGCACCTTATGAAATAATTAACAACAATTTAGTGATCAGCTAAATTTAGTTTAGAAAATTATATGTTTATTGTGTTTATAGATGTTGTTGTGGAACCAAATTCAAAACATTAATGATAAACTTTAAGCCAATCAGGAGCTATATGAGAAAGTGATTGTTGTGATATAAAAGGTCATTCAATAATTCTTTGATTCATGTTCAATATTTAATCTGATTGGCTGGTTATTTGTCATTACTTTCAGGGCCCAGAATGGGCCAGACAAAACCCTATTTTTCATAGGTTTAATGCCTGTAATTGAGCAATTGCACAACCACTTGATTGTGTTGTTGATCACATTGTTTTACCTAAAGAAAACTTTAATTCCAACTGGGGAATTAAACACTGGTAAAATCCAAACCTGGGTACAATAGGAAACTGTTCCAACACCAAGTAAAAAGAATTTTAATTGGCGCACACCCTCTGAAACCAAGGAATTGGGACTTGGGTTACCAAATGATCCCAAAATCTCCTGCCAGCTTCTCCAGGGAAAAAATAGTGAAGGGATCCTCTTAACTGAAAAATCAGGGTCTGCCACAGGGGCCCAGCTCAAGAATAACTCATTGACAGCCAATAAGGAGTTGCCAGTGTTGAAAAAGCAGGCTTAACCCACCAGCAAGGTTCTGAGTAAGCAGGTTTGTGATGCGCAATCCAATTATCCAGTCACTTGGAGCCAGACTAGGAAATTGACTCAAATTTCCAAATCCAACAACATGAACAAATGATGATCCCTTACAGTGGATACCTTGTTTTGGCGCTTGACTAATTACTAGGATCAAGCCACCCCCTTCACCATCCTATCATGTGATCTACACAATCATGTTCCTTTTATCCATGATTCACACTAACTATATAATCATTATCTCTCAATAAAGAATATTATCTAGTTTCTAAATATTTTCCCCTTGTAACTCTGCTAAAACAGCACAGTTACAAAATTGGTAGCACAGGTAGGTTCTCCATCCTACCTTATCTTGTAAAATTCTGCCTGTTGCCCGTACTTGCCGCGGCCAACAAATCCTCAATAAAATCATGTCTGGCCTCCCAGCAGACTGGACACTGTACACACCTGGTGCCAAGATACCTGATGGGTTTGTCTTATACCAGAACATGGTGATACCACTCCCCGTGTTCAATGCCCTGTCAGCACAGGGGTTCTTCCAGGCTCCCTCTGCTATGCCTCATGCAACTGATTAAAACACCATGCCAGCCTACGTAGCCCAAAGACTTTGAAGCACTGCCCTGGAATCCTTTGCCAGGACTAACAATGAGAACACTGCTGCATGGATCTAATCTGCCCAAAGCAAACTGGCCCAAATAGAATGCCCATAGCAATTCTGGATTTCAGAGATCTCCATCCAACTGACTCATGATGCTGGCACCTGGTGCAATAAGTGGCATGAAGAACACATCAAAAAGGACTGGGATACCTTCAAACAAGACTTCTTGGCAAGATTTGTGCTTAAGGACACCACACTCATGATCATACACCAAGTAAAGAGCCTAACCCAGACGGGCACTGTGAAGGAACTCACCCACGCCTATGAGGAACTCCAACTACGCGCCCCCTCTGACATAGCTTTTGACACCCCAGCCACACACCTCATGTACTACAACACACTCAAATTGCATTTAATGAGACACATGAACCTGGATCAAGTGACCAATCTACAGAGTCTGTATTGTGAAGCAGAGAAAGCAGAACAAACGTCCAATGCTCTCTACAAGGCGCAAACCAGAAAACAAGAGAGACCCAAAGACTCTAACCCAGATGGGTGTTCCAATTGACCTCCCCCCTGGGAAAAACGGAAGCAACACAAACCATAAAGCTGCATGTTCAAATGGACATGAAAATGTAAACAATAGCCAATCAAACTGTTCTCATTTCCATATCACTGCCACACAAGGCAACCAAGACAAGGGAAAAGCCTGGGGAGAGCATTAAGAGAGCCAAGCTCTCCCCACACAACTCCTGACTTTCCCAATGATGAATACCAACCTGAGGATGTGGACCAGTGTCCAATGATCCAAGTGCCCTCAGAGGATCTGGTGCTTTACACCATCACCAGACACCCCAATAAAGTGATGTTTTACCCTTTCTACTTTTGCAGTAACACAGGCTTGGCACTCCTGGACTTGGGCGCTGATCAAACCCTAGTCAACAGCAGCTTTGTGGACAAGTTCAAGCTAGTCACTAATCCATTGCGGATTGAAAATATGGTTTTAGCTGATGAACATCACATTTCTGTGACAAGAGAAGCTGCCCTCTTCTCTGTCATTCTTGAGAACCTGCACTCCACCACCTAGGGCTCCGTCATTGACTTCCCAAAGTTTAAAATTGTACTGGGTTTGGACTGGTTGCAAAAAAAACAACCCCCACATAGACTGGGCGACCTTGGTATTGACCATCAAATGCAAAGGCGTCAACCATCATATCTACCCTGACTCAGTGGACCAACTCCTATGCAACCACGTCTTTGTGCGCATTACAGAAACTCTGGACAAAAGAGAGAACCTCAAGGCAATTGACTGGGACTCCTGCCAGTATGAGATCATACATTTCAAAGACCACCAGGATACCACTATGCCCCAGGATTGCAAAATTGTAGCTGCCACCCAGAAATCTTCAAGGAGGATTTACACAGGTTGCCTCTGGAAAAGCATATCAAATACTCCATCCAACTCAAGGGAGCTTTACCCAAGGCGCAGCCCATCTATTGTCTGACCCTAAACAAAGGCAATGCACTATGTGCCTACCTCAACGAGGCATTGGAGAAAGGACTTATCCGTCCCTCACAATCTTCCTTTGGGGCCGCCGTATTATTTGTGGCTAAAAAGGATGGTACCTTACGCCTGGTCACAGACTACCGCGCCCTAAACAAAGTCACCATTAAGAATTGTTACCCACTGCCACTGATTGACGACCTCTTTGACACCTTGGGAGGAGCCACCATCTTCTCCAAGATTGATCTAACTGCAGGCTACAATCAGATTTGTATCAAGGAGGAAGACATCCCCAAGACAGCCTTCCACACTAAGTACGGTTCCTAAAAATGTGTGGTACTCAACTTTGGCATGACCAATGCCCCGTCCACTTTTGTAACCTTCATGAACAAAGTGTTTGCGCCACACATAGACAAACATGCCCTAGTGTACCTGGACAGTATTATCATCTACAGCCCCTTGGTGGAACAGCACCACAAAGACCTGGAGGATGTCTTTTCAACCCTGTCACAACACAAACTGTTGGCCAAGCCCTCCAAATGATAGTTCTTCCAAGAGCAACTACCCTTCTTGGGACACATAGTCTCAAAAGACAGCATCAAGCCCAACAGTCAGAAGATACAGGCCATCTGCAAAATGCCACCACCCAAAGACAAGTCAGAACTCCACACGTTCTTAGGAATGATGGCCTGCATACACTGTTTTATACCTGGCTATGGCGTCCTGAATGCACCCCTGTCTGCCATAACTGGTGCCAAATCCAAGTTTGTATGGACCCCCAACATGACCTTTGCTTTAGGCGCCTCAAGGAAAAACTCACAACAGCGCCTATCCTACAGTACCCCAAACACAATGGGGAGTACCAAATGATAACAGACACCTCAGATGCATTCATTGGAGGAGTGCTACAAATCAAAAACAATAATGGTGACTTCCTTCCTGTAGCCTAAAAATCACAGAAACTGACATACGGCAAGTGTCAATACCCTATACACGACAAGGAGTTGTTGGCAATTGTACACTGCCTAGTAAAATGGCGTTGTTATCTAGAACAACAGGACAAATTCACAGCATTGACCAACCACAAGTCACTCATATATTTCAAAACCCAAGAAAACCTATCCTGTTGTCAGGCCCGCTGGATGAAACTCTTGGAGAGATTCAATATGCTCATACAATACAAGCCTGGTCCAGAACTTGCCTTGGCAGACGCACTCTCACTCCTGTACGTCCGAGCCACAAGAGGAGAGAATGGGCTCAACCCAGACTGGCCCCTCTTGGTACTTCAGAAAAAGGACAAAGGTTTCTCCCCTGGCACTACAGACATAACAAAGGAAACAGTCATTAAGAACAAATACTTATTTGCAGATGTGTATGGGACTCTTCACAGAAAAATGTCTGACAGAATAACCATTCCCTACATCCCCACACATCAGCAAGTCAACACCATCCTACGCTATCACAGAGACCTTGGACACACCAAGAGTCAAAACCTATATGAGTTCCTTAAGCACAAGGCCTGGTGGCCAACCTTATATTCTGACGTTCAGGAAGTCCTAGACCAATGTGAGGTATGCAAAAATTTTGCCAAAAGCAAAACCCCTTCAAAGTCAGTACTACCCATCTGCACACAACTACCCTTCAAGGTATGGGCCCTCAACGTTGTTGAACCCATGCCAGGGAAACACAATAATAAGAAATACATCATCACCACCATAGACTTTGCTACAAGATGTCCAGTAGCCCAAGCAGTAAAGGCACACACTGGCAATGACATACAACAATTTATTGAAAAAGAGATAATCAGCAAGTTAGGAAAGCCAGAACTTCTGATAAACAATGGAGGGAAAGAATTGACCTCCAAAAACACCAATGTATACCATGCTAAAAATGAGTTCAAACATACCGTGACAACACCATACCACCCACAGGCCAATGGACGTGTAGAGCGGCTAAATGGCAGCCTTGTGCAAGCCTTGGCCAAGCTCACTGCCAGGAGACCTGGAGACTGGTATAAGCAGCCATTGACTGCACTACTTGTGTGCCAAATCCAAGTGAACAGATCCACTGGAAAAAAGCCCTTTTGAGTTGGTATATGACACACAGCCAAACATCATCCAAGCATTAACAGAACCTAAACTGGAAATCCCAAGTAAAGTTCCCCTGCGCTCAGACCCTTGAGTTATAGAGGCCAAAAGCAAGCAAACAGAAAAGGAAAATGAATGTCTGCAAAAAACCTTTGTCCTCATCTGAGATAGACATGAAGTTGGGGACAAAGTTTGGGTCATGAACATTGATAAAGGCAAACTACAACCCAAGAAAGTAGGACCAGCAATCATTCTAAAGGTAAACAACAATAACACTTACCTTGTGCAAGGACTCAGGAAGCGCAAACAAGACAAGACCCTACACCATGATTGCCTGAGACCCTGCAAAGCAAGACAAAAACAACGCAAAGCCGCCCTGCCTGTCACAGAACAACAATTAGTCCAGTACAGCGCCCGGGCTCCTGACAACCTCCCTGACAACCTACCCCCAGAGGAGGCCAACCTTCAGTTGGGGGTGTCAAAACAGCAGGCTTAACCCACCAGCAAGGTTCTGAGTAAGCAGGTTTGTGATGCGCAATCCAATTATCCAGTCACTTGGAGCCAGACTAGGAAGTCAAATCAAATTGCCAAATCCAATAACATGAACAGATGATGATCCTTTATGGTGGATACCTTGTTTTGGCGCTTGACTCATTACCAGCATCAAGCCACCCCCTTCACCATCCAGCCGTGTGATCAACACAATCATGTTCCTGTTATCCTTGATTCAAAATGACTATATAATCACTATCTCTCAATAAAGATTATTATCTAGCTTCTAAATATTTTTCCCCTTGTAACTCTGCTAAAACAGCACAGTTACAACATTTGATACTTTTTTTCTTATTTTCATATTTTTTTAAAATTTTTTATATGTGAACAAAAATACACAGAAAACAGTTAATTTTTGCTAGCCCACATAAATTTAATTAAGTGTACTATGAAAAAACATAGTAAATTTTTAAAAAATGTCAACAGTGACAATGTTGTCAAAAAGAATGTCTACAATTTTGTAATTGACAGTGAGAATTCAGCTTTTTCTACTAGTTGTTGCTCATAATGTCAACACTTTTCAGTTCTCACATATAAAACTTTATGTTTTACATAATAAAATCTTCTCATTTTTTGATATATTGTATTTTTGACTTTTCTCTTTCATATTTTTTAATTTTTTAAAATAAAATCTATATCTAAATATAATAATTTTGCATATTTCTCTTAAATTTTAATTTTTTATTTAAAACTATAATAAATTAAAACCTATAAAAGTATTTTTTACCTTTTAAATGCCAAGAAAAGTCATCTAATATTTAATTTTTATATATTATGCTTTTTAAGTTTTTTTTGTTTTTTACATACATTGCTTTATTTTAAACCCTTTTACTTATTATTTTAGGACAAAAACACTTCCAAATAGCCCAAAGGAACCAAGAGTCCTTCAAAGCCAACCAAACCCACCAAAAAAGCCTGTCTCATCAAAGAAGGCCACTCCAAAACCATCCCCAAAGCCCTCCCCTAAGCCCTCTCCTGAGAAGAGCCCTGCTCACTCCACTGGGGGAGAGGAATCTGATGGCTCCCTTACAGACCACAGTTTTTATAATTCAGCTTTTGACAAGGAGCCAACCAAAAAGAAGAGCTCAGCTCAAAAGTCCCCACCCAAGGATAAGTCTCTTGCACATGAGGAGCACCACAATAAGCCCCCTTCTGATTCCCTACCACCACCAAAATCCCCCCTTTAAGCTCATCTGGGGATGATTCAAAGCCCCACCCCAATTACTTCCCTGGCTTCTGCCATGCTCCTGCTGACCCCTGGGACCCTCTGTTAGCCCACAACATCTGCAACGTTGGCGGCAAATTCAAGGTTCCCTCTTCCTTGCCCAAATACTTCCCAATCATGAGTGTAAAGGGTGGGAAATCCATGGTGTCCAATAGTTATATTTTCTCTTGTAACAATGCCAACTGGGGCTTCAAGAGCCGCCATTACACCTGCAAAGACCGCTCATGCCCAGTGCAGCTCAACACTGAGCGCTGGGACTTGGTCTAAACCCTCAAGGGCAAGCATACCTGCATCATGTAAATACCACCATAGCCTGCCTCATCAAGTGGTATCTTGTCCAGGTGATGCCCACCTCCAAAGATCTTTCTGCCACCCAACTGGCCTTGCTTGCTTGCAAGTACCTCTTTTCAACCAACTTGAAGAGGGTGCCAACCCACAATCAGTTGGTCAAGTTTGTAATTAATATGCACAAAGCCTCCAATCCCCTGGTCAAGAGCGCCACTAAAATTGAAGACCTGGTCCTCACAGATGCCCTCAAAAAAACTGAGGATGGTGAGATGTTTCTTCTCCATGACAATGGGCAGGAAGTGGAGGATAGGATTATAGCCTACGCCACAACCCAAAACCTGGAGCAGCTCAATACTGCTATCACCTGGCTGTGAGAGGGCACATTTGCTACTTGCCCCTCTCTCTTTAAGCAGCTTTGGGTCCTGCATGGGAAGTTTGATGACCAGGTTATCCCTCTTGTGTTCTTTCTCCTTCCTGGTGCCAAGACTGAATTCTAAACCAGAGCCTTCAAGATTGTCTGGGATGCTTTGAGCTCCCTTCCCACCAACCAGCTCCCCCTTCCACTCACACCACAAGGGCAAATCCCTCCTCTGCTGAGAAGGATGAGTTGACCCTAGCTGCTGAGCAGCTAGCTCATGCACGCTCACTTAAGCCAAAGGTTATAATAATAGACTTTGAGCAAGCTCAGTTCAGAGCCTTTGAGGCCACCTTCAAGGGAGAAGTCCAGGGCTGCTTCTTCCATTTTAGTCAGGCCCTCATCAAGAATCTCAAGAGTGAGAAGGAGTTTTTTGAGAAGTATCTTAACAATGGTAAGGGGAAGTGCCGCTTTGCCTTGACTCAGTTTGCTGCCTTGGATTTTGTGCACCCAGGTCATACTGGGATTGGCTTTGAGGCCCTCCCAGAAGACGTTTACATCAAGAAGCACTCCACCATCTTCAAAGGTTACTTGGATTACTTTGAGCGCCAATGGGTGGGAAAGAAGGTGACTTCCTGGAGAGGAAAGAGCGGGGCCACTGCCCCTTGGAATTGCCAGGGCGCCTGCCTCAAGGGGGAGATGAAGACCACCTCTAGCCTTGAGGTTTGGCACAAGCATCTGAAGATGAAGTTTGGGTCAAATCCCAAATATAACAAGTTCTTCCAGAAGCTACAGGAGAAGCAGGCCCGGACTGTCTCCAAGTTTTGCAGCCTGGCCAACCAGGTGGCCCCCAAGAAGCAAAAGTCCAAGGAGCAGGACTACCAGGAGGACGTTAAGAAGATGGTAAAGAAAAAGTATAAGGTGGCGGAGATTAAGAAGTACCTTGAGGATGTTGCCACTGCTCTTGCTGATGGCTTTAATTAGCTTAATAAACCTTGCTTTTCCTGTATATTTTTTACTTTTAAACTTTTAATTTTTTAATTTATTTATAGTGTAATAATTTTTTTATGTATAAATGGTAAGTTTCAGATACAGTTTCAATGTGGTTTAGTAAGAAATATCTTAAATTTTGTTAATTTATCTTTAAGGCATGAGATATTTTCAGTTATGCTTATATGAAGTTTAATAAATTTAAATTATAATTCTCTTATATTTTTTAGTTATTATGATATATAAAATATCTTTATTTTTGGTTCATTGGAATTTTATTTTTTATGGAAATAGAAAATAATTTTATAATAAAGAGTGTAATTTACATAGCAAACTGAAAAATAGTTGCTTATATCTCCTTATTCTTATTACTTATAGTAATTTTTATTGCAGTTTTGAGCTCTCTGAGGTCATTTTAGTATAATAAAATATTTTAAAGTATTTTTTATTTTAAAAATGTTCAGGGTAAAGTGTTTTCTTAATTTAAAAGTGTCAACATCCAGGAAACAACATTAAGTAAAACCAGGTTGTCACTTTACTATAGTGTCAACATTAAAAGTGTTGACATGGCCACTGTTGACATTTTTAATGTTGACATGGGCGCTGTTGTCCATAGTTCTACAGGAATTTCTCCATTCAAGGCTAACTACAGATTTGACCCTACTTGGGACCACCTTCCCACAGAAGAGGCCAGCAACCCCAAAGAACAAGATTGGGTGGCTGCTATCCATACCACCCAAGAAGAGTGTGCTCAAAACCTGAAACAAGATGTACAAATCTACAAATATTTTTCTGACAAGAGGAGAAGCCCTTGACCACCCATAGAAGTTGGGGACATGGTTTCCCTCAGCACTAGTAATATTAATACTACAGCGCCGTGTGCAAGCCTCAGCTGGAGGAAAATAAGACCATACAAATTTTTGCAACACATAGGAGAAGTAGCCTACATCCCGTCTAACTGGAAGATCCATGATGTCTTTCACTGATCACTATTGTCCAAGAATAAAGGCACCTTGCATCCTCATCAATTTGTTTGCACTGCCCCTGCCCTGCTCAAATTAGGAAACTTTCTAGCGTATGAGGTTGAACAGATCCTAGACCACAATATGAGATATAAACAACTACACTAATTGGTCAAATGGAAGGGCTACCTGCCCAAAGAGAATAACTTGGAACCTGGAGATAACCTTGCCAATGCTAGAGCCCTCCTGTCAAAGTAAAAGACCAGGAATCCATAGTTAAGCTGTAAGAGCTCAACTATGGTGGGAAATGATGTCAGGGCCCAGAATGGGCCAGAAAAACCCCTATGGCGCATAGGTTTATTGCCTGCAATCAAGCAATTGCACAACCAATTTATTGTTTTGTTTATCACATTGATTGACCTAAAGAAAACTTTAATTCCAATTGGGGAATTGAAAACTAGTAAAATCCAAATCTGGGGACAATTGAAAACTGTTTCAACACCAAGCAAAAAGAATTTTAATTGGACCATATCCTCTGAAACCTAGGAATTGGGACTTGGGTTACCAAATGACCCCAAAATCCCCTGCCAGCTTCCCCAGGGCAAAAATAGTAAAGGGATCTTTTTAACTGACAAATCAGAGCTTGTCAATGGGGTCCAGCTCAAGAATAACTCATTGACAGCCAATAAGGAGTTGCCAGTATGTACAAATGCAATTTTCCAGCAGGATATAGCTGGGAACACTGACAACCCTTCCATTTTCAACATATTCACTTAATAAACTGTGACTGTACTACAGTAACATTGGGCTGTGGTTTCACCAAGAGGTTGAATTGTGATGAATTTATAGGTTGAAATTCAAAACAATAGGATTGGCCTTGGAGAGACTTTCCAGCGTAGTAATGATACCCATGAATCAATTAGGCTGTACTAATTGAGGGCCGTAATGAAAATTCTGAAAGATTCAGATTATGAGACTAGGTGTCTCAAACCATCTAATTAACCATGGAGGTTAATTGATACCCAGGAATCAATTAGGCTGTATTAATAGAGGGCCATAATGAATGATCTGAACAATTCAGATTATGAGGCTAGGTGTCTCAAATGTAATTTATTAACTGGGAAGGTTAGTTAATTGATACCCTGGAATATGATTGATGGGGATTTAATCATAGGGCCAAAATGGACTTGACTGTGTCAAATAAAGACTAGGTGTCTTAAACTGATTGATTAACTGGGAAGGTTAATTAATATATATACCCTGGAATATGATTAATGGGGATTTAATCATAGGGCTGAAATGGACTTGACTGTGTCAAGTAAAGACTAGGAGTCTTAAACTGATTGATTAACTGGGAAGGTTAATTAATATATGGGACATTATTTTTCTTGTTATGCCTAGGCGCCAGATTGGTTATTTTATAACTTAATCATATTATTCATATTCAAATTATTCAGAAAGATTAAAATACAATCAATTTCAAATCTTTAATTGATCTTGGGCTTAGATATTTTTAAAAAAATAATTTATCAATTTTAGAATTGAAAATTGCACCTTATAATATTGCTGAAAATATCTTAAGTGTTACTACATACTACAAACCAAAAATATTTATGATGAGTTGCATGGGAGAGTAATAGCAGCCCCAAAGCTATAAATGCTATTACCCTATCTTTGGCTCAACATAAATATTCTTAATTTGTTTCAAAAAAGGTTGTTGTTTTTGAAAGACTGATAACTCTATTTAAAATAAACCCTCTAGTAAGCTGCCCTACTTCGTTAACTTGCCCTAATGCACCACTAACATCTTCTGATATTTTTGTTTCTCTAGTATAATCACGTGATTTCAAATGATAAGTTATCTCAGAATATTCTGAGAAACTTTCAAATGTTAAAGGTGAAGTATACAACTTCCCATCTTTCATCAAATATGAAAGATTAATGCACAGATTTTTAACTTTGAGCTCTCTCCTTATAGGCCTAAATTTTCTCTCATAAATATAAAAGAATGACTTTTGAGAAATATTTGAGCCTGATAGTGCTGATTTATATAATTCTTTTCTTTTTTCTTCTTGCTCAAAAATATTTTTAATATCATTTATATTCTTAATATAAAGCTGATTTTCTTTCTCTTTTAATGTTTTTAATATTACACCAAAGTGACCATCAACAATGATTTTTCCATGACATTCTACAAATTTATTGTATTTAATAGACCCTTTAATGTATTGTGGTGCCTCTTTAAATAGATAATTTAAGAATTCATAGGATCTAAAATGGTTTCCATTATCAGTCCATACTTTGATATTATTTATTTTTTAAACTTATCTAATTTAAGAAGACTTATTAGACATTCACCTGAAAACAAAGAATCATGAGACAATATTTGAGATAAAAAATCATGGTATTCATATTTAACTTTATTGTTTTCTTTAAATACCAATGCAAACCCCAATAAAGAAATTGGTCTTTTGGAATAAAAACAGTTATTGGTTTCAATTGAAACACCACCAACTTTTAAATTCTCCTTAAAATCTATGACTATAATACATGATTCATTATCTAATTCATTGATATCTTTCTTATATTCCCTATTTTGATGAGCATAAAAGTCTTGGTGCTGATTAATAGCTTTTAAGTCACTGTTTATAGATTCTGGCAACTATAAGTTTTTACTTTCACATTCTTCTTTTCTTTTTTCTAATGATGATTTTAAGTTACAAATATTACACATGTCAGTTTGTTTTTTTTACTTTTTATTATATTTTTTGGTACTGTAAATTCAGAACCTGAACGTAAAAATGCGGGATTGTCAAATCCTTGGTCCAAATTTTGAATCACTTTTGCAGGCAACTCAGCTGAGTGAAAAATAAAATATTTAATAAAATCAACCATTTATTTTGATTTTTTTGGTTTTTTTAAATTGGCAAATTTTGAATCTCTTGAGCAGATAACTCAACTAACAAAAGACAAAACTCAGCAAACAAATGCGGGATACATGAATCAGAAATGCGGGATTCTAATGTACAATTTGAGATTTCCTGTATTTCTATTGAATCATGGACATCATGCAAAAATTAACAAATCTGAAATTGCGGGATTGTCAAATCCAAGAACCAAATTTCAAATCATTATTGCGAGGAATTTGAAATAAATATATTTTATTGGTGTCTCCAAAAGGATGCTACAGGATATAGAGTGGATTTGTGCTAATTCTTTTAGGAATAATAGGCATTCTCAAAAACACCCTATTCCATTTTAGGACGGCTAAAATTTAGATGCTTGATTACAGTAGATTTTAGAAGACGCTAATAATAAAGTAGAATTATATATTACAATCTATCTTATCACGTTGTCTTTCCTTTGGTGTGTTGATAATGTGTTTGCAATTAATTGGACACACATTATCAACACACCAAAGGAAAGACAACATGATAAGATAGATTGTAATATATAATTCTACTTTATTATTAGCGTCTTCTGAAATCTACTGTAATCAAGTATCCTTAGTAGCAATACATGAATACATAGTTCTGTAAACTAATGGTTTATCTTTCCCCCCCTCTCCTTCTTCCTTGAAACTTTTAAAAAAATTTCTGCGTCATCAGGAGAGTAGCTCATAAATCATTATATGGTTTTATGGTCACTATATTAGTGATTTAAAGTGCAGAATATTGCATCATTTCCAGTTTAGATAATTTTTCATTTCACTTAATTTCATGTCTAAACATGGGTGTTTAGATTGGATTTTTCATTTGATTTTATCCAGAGTGGAGCTTCTTGATTTGGGTTGATTTGTCCTAGTTACTTACTGTACATTCAATTTGGATTCCAGTTCCTGCAATTATTATTTGAGTTTACTAGTGGCATTCAAAAGTGATTTGAAATTTGGTTCTTGGATTTGACAATCCTGCAATTCCAAAAAACATAGTAAACTTAATGAAAATGGTTGATGGATTTGAACGCTTCAAATCTGATTCCAATTAATTCATTTTGTCCATTGGAAGTATGCAGTTCAACTTGAACTTTGCAAAGTGTCTATGAGTTCCCGCATTTTTAAAAATTCAAATAAATACTCAAAAAAATTAATCTAATTAAAAAAAAGGCTATCCCGCAAAAGTGATTCAAAATTTGGACTAAGGATTTGACAATCCCGCATTTTTACGTTCAGGTTCTGAATTTACAGTATTAATTTATAATAAATTGAAAGTGATATTGAAATTTCATTTTTTATTTTCATATTTTCATATATTTCTTTTTTGTTTATAATAGAGAATATTTTATTTCAGTTGAATATTCATTCATTTCTTTTTCTATATCTTTATAAATTTTTTCAGGCACTTTTTTTGTAAACTGGCTTGTTTCAAAAGAATTTTCCAGTAGTTTTTTAATTATTTTTTTGATTATTTCTTTTTTTTATTTAATAGTTATTATCTTTTTGGCTTTTTTGTTTAAGCTTACATTTTTATTTTTATTTATTTTTCTTGAGTATTCAAACTCACTTTTGGTTATATTAAATCCCATATCAGTAAGCTCTTTTAAAGAGTAACTTGAAGTAACCAGAGATCTCAAGGCTGGAAGATGCTTTTGAGGAGCAGATTTCAGAAGATCCTTTAAGTTACCAATTATCCCATTTTGTTTATGATTTTGGATTAAAGGAATGAAATCTGTTTTTCCAAACTCAGTTTGAGTGAGGAAGTGATTGATGAAGGAATTAAGATTGCCTCCAGAAACAAAGAGGAATGCTTTCTTTAGCATATCAATTCTTTCTCTTTTTGTTGATGCTCCCAGTGAGGAAAATGGCTCAAGGCAGAAGTAAAGTTAACAGATTCCATAATATTGGACTTGTGATTGCTGATAAAGAGATGCTTTGTAGATATGCCTTGCAAAAGAGTGCTGGTTGCAGGAATTATATCTTTTTGTGAAGATGGTTTGAAGTAAACCTTAGGTGGTGCTTTAGCTCTTATATACCAAGCCTTATGACACCATTCTGAAAGAAATGATGTGACAGCTTTATTTACAATTTCAACTTGAATATATAGTTCTAGAATAAATGAAATCCCCAGTTTTCATGCATAAGTGATATATGTGTATCAGCTAAGCATCAAATTACATCATATCCTCTTTGTAATCTATGCAAATCAATTAAAATGATGTATTAACTTAATCATAACTGTTCCGCATATTTTTAAAATGATAAAATATTAAAGAATTGTATTTAAAAAATGCTTAATTTTAGGTTCACAGTTCCCTTGAACCTCAAAATTCATCTAAACAGCAAATAAATTAACGTCCTAACTTAAAACTACCATAAAATCCTTAATAATTAAGCTTTTTGAATAAAATAAGATAAAATGAGGAAATAATGCTCTTGATCTTATTTTTAATTTTGTCAAATAAAAAGCATATATCAATTAATGAAAAAATAACTTTTTTAAGCTTTAAGCAATCTATTTTATTTCATTATCAAAATAATATAATAAAATCTGACATATACTCTTTTAAATTGCTTTTGCTTTAATATTCCATATTATATATATTAATATTTTAATATCAATGGAAAGATAAGATTCTTAGCTTCATTTTGATAGTTTACAGTGTAAAAATATTAACTTTTTGTTGAGTTATTACTGTTTTAAATATAAACATTTGTAATTTGATTTTTTCAAAATTGAACTGTGTTATGCTGCGACTTGGGCAGCATGTGTATTAGAAAATGGCCTAATCCCTAAAATAATGACCCAGCTGTTTCTGTTGGCCCCTGTTTTTCACAAGCTGGAGGACCAAATAAACAGGACCTTTCCAATGTTGCAGGAAGCAATAGCCGGGCTTATGCAGGAGGAAGAAGCATCCAAGTGGGAAGTTCTTGCTTACAAGGATGTACAATTGGTCTTCCTGGACCCAGTATTCCTCAGTGGAGTTTACTGTGTAAACTCTATTGAGCTTTTTGGGAATTCCTGTAGGCACTCCCTGTGACAGAAATCATGGGATAATATGAAGCTGTCTTCATGTTGTCGTGATCTGAGGCGCAGCACAGAGTCACAATGGGAAATCCTAACCTTAGGATTGGATTTGTACTAAGTCTCAGTTAAAATGATAGGAAAGGCTATGTGATTACCTTGTGGCCCTGAATAAAAAATATCTGCTAGACGTGGCTATAGAGGCGCCAAAGTATGTGGTTACACAAAGACAAAAATGTGAATAGAAATAAATTTTATTGGGTATATAAATTGGGATTATATACTGTGTAGATTTACCACAAAACAGTGCATGAACAGTAGGATCACTTGCCACAAGCATGAGTGGGGCAAGTGATTTGCAAAGAATCAGGAAACCAAACAATTGTATTTCCCAATTCAGAGACAGCCTCATTTCAAAGGGCAAAAGCAAAAGAGAGGGATTTGTCCTCAAAATACCTCAACAAAGACAAAATCAAAACATGGTGAATGGCGGCATTCACAACATTACACCCTCTAGATTGGCCTTAGGGGGTGGTACTTGCAGAGGAACTTTGCATGCACACAAGCAAATAGTTAACCACTAGAGAGGAGTTTTATAGTATACTCTGACCCTCATTTGAAGGTCACTTCCAAGGGCCTAATCCACAACAAGTCTAGCTTATTAGCCCGTCCTCCTACTCTATGTTGATAGTAAAGAACGTGGTCCCCAATGTTGAACTCAGGCAGGGGAGATCTTCCAGCATTGTCAGGGGAGAGCTCTAGCAACTTGGTCTTATAGGCGGACATATAGGCAAAGGCTTGGATATCAATGATTTGATTTACTAGATCTTTGATATGCTCATCAGGGTTCATAGCCTTATCAGATGTGAGTAGGGGGGCCCCAAGAGCAATGGAGTAGTGGATTCATAACCATACAGCATATCAAAAGGGGAATACCTAGCAACACAATGTTTGCTAAGGCAATAGGCAAAGAGAGCAGCGGGTAAGTATAGATCCCAGTTGGCAGCGTCAGAATAAGTGAGCTTCCTCATGATAGAAACCAGAGTTGAGTTTGCGCGCTCAACCGCCTTATTAGTGGAAGGATTATAGGGGGCAGAGAAAGACTGGTGAGATCCCAAGGCTTCAACAACAGACATTACTAACTTGGCGTTGAAGTTAGTCCCATTGTCAGACAACAACACTTTAGGGCAACCATGGCAGGAAAATACATCTTGCAGCAGAAAGGCAGTGGTTGTCTTGGAAGTGATGTCTTTAGTAGGGCGAGCTTCTACCCACTTGCTAAAATGGTCAACAGCAATTAGGATAAATTGGCAGCCAGAGCAGGAGCAAGGGCAAGGCCCTACAGCATCAATACTGACAGTGTGAAAGGAGTGTTGAGGGGGGACTAGCTTGAACTCATGAAAGGAGGCTTTAGGTCATTGGAGTTGGCAATTATGGCAACTAGCAATAACATCTGGGATCAGCAAGTAAAGATTTTCCCAGAAGTAATTCTTCTGGAGCCAGGCATGGGTCTTGGCAACCCCTCTGTGTCCCGTCTCTTTATGAGCTTGAAGCACCAACAAAAGGCAAAGACTATGCCTCACATAGGGCAAGTAGTGGTCTTGTACTTTCTTGAAAAGCTGAGTGTCACAAATGAGGGTGTCTTCAGATAACTTAGAAAGAGCAACTCAAACTTCTTCTGTCTTGTTCTCCCATGACAAAGGATATTCAATTAGTTCATACAACCTGTCAGCCTCAGCAGGGTGTAGGGCGAGGATGGGCATTCTGGACAGTCCATCAGCATTCTTATGTTGAATCCCGGGGCAGTGCAGCACATTGAAGACGTACCCTTGCAGGCAGATAGCCCATCTAGCTAGTCGTCCTTCTGGTTCCTTGAGTTGCTGTAGCCATTTGAGCAAAGCGTGGTAAGTAACCACAGTGAAATGGGTGCCATACATGTAATGGCAGAACTACTTGACAGAATGCAGCACAGCAAGGCATTCCTTCTTGGTCACACTGTAATTTTTCTTATGCTTATTCAGGGCACAAGAGGTATAAGCTACAGGGTGATCCACACCTTCATAATACAGTTGAGCCAAGACAGCCCCAATAGCCAGGTCACTAGCATCAGTATATATGATGAATTCCTTATTGTAGTCAGGATATACTAGGATGGGAGCCTCTTTGAGTTTTTATTTGAGGGTTTTAAAGGCTTGTTGTTGGCTGGTGGTCCATTCAAAAGGGACGTTACACATAAGCTGGACCAAGGGTTTGCTAGTGTCAGCAAAATCAGGGATGAATTTTCTGTAGTATCCCATCATGCCCAGAAAGACTTGAGCTTCTCAGAGGTTGGTGAGCGGAAGCATTTTGTCAATGGCCTTAACTTTTTTAGTCATGGGGTGAATTCCTGTCTGAGTCACCTCATGTCCCAAGAATTCAAGGTGTTCCTTGAATAAGGCACACTTAGATGGTTTTAGCTTAAGTCCAGCCTCATGAATCTTTATGAACACCTCCTTAAGATGGGCTAGGTGATTGATGAAGGTAGCACTGAAGATATTTATATCATCTAAGTACACTAAAGCACACAAGAGCTTCAAATCACAGAGGATGGAGTCCATGACTCATTGGAAAGTAGCTGGAGCATTTAAGAGTCCTTGCAACATTTGTGTAGGCTCAAACAACCCCTCAGAAGTGATGAGGGCTGCCTTCTGTCTATCCTTGGGGGAGAGATCAAATTGCCAGTAAACAGAGACTAGATCTATGGAAGAGAAGAATTTGAAGCCTCCAAGGCAGCAGAGGGCATCATCAATGTGTGGTAAGGGGTAGGAATCATTTTTGGTTAAGGAATTCAGGCGCCGGTAGTCTATCACAATACAATGATCTCCATCCTTCTTTTTCAGTATGAGCAAGGGGGAGGCCCATGGACTTTGGGAATGAGTAAGCATTCCAGTGTCTAGAAGTTGTTTGAGCTCTTTAGACACCTGAGCATCCTCTACACGGCTGCGGCAATAAGGTTTAGTGCAAAAGGGGAGAGCATCACCAGTATCAATCTAGTGAATGACGCCTTTGGCTAAACCATAATCAGTGCTATCTTTAGCAAAGATATCAAAAACTGATCCAGTAGGTCAAGCACCTCTTTCTGTTGAATCAGAGATAGCTGCGGGAAGTCTTGAGCAGTGAACAATGATATGACTTGTGGCTCATCCTCAGGTAAGTTAAAGTCTTGGAACATAGAAAAGGGATGTAGTGATAGGACGTCAGGAGCATTCAACAACCTGCCATAGACAACAACCTGCCCCCTAGACACATGTATGGGGAGAGCAGTCAAGTTGGCAACCAAAAATTGAACAGGGTCTTTATGAGAGATAGCCAGTATTCCTGGACAGAGATAGGGTTTGTTGCATCCTAGCAAGGGAGGAGAGTACAGCTCTAGGAATGTACGCTTGAGCAGCTCATACAATATTTGGGAGTCTAGGATAGCCTGAGACCCATGAGAAATACTCACAGCAGAAGTGACCAAGAGAGGAATCCCTTCAGACACAGGACAAGCCATAGGAGGGAACTTCATGTTGGAGGAATGGATACAGTATTTTAAAGTGAAAACACCAGTGGGTTATTCCAAGGCACATGTCTTGAGGCGCTTCCTGGGACCTTTAACTGGCTCTTCAAAGATCAGAGGGACCTTGTACCCTAAAATAGAGAGGTAGCTGTACTTTAAGTTGATGATTCCATTGTATTACCTAAGGTTTAAGTACCAACTAGGAGTTTGTTTCTCTCATTCTCCAAGACAACAGCAGGTGCAGCCAAGAGCAGTTTGCTAAACTGCACGGGAAGAGAAGAATAAGCTCCTATAGCGCAAGTCATGGATAGCCCAGCTGTGCCATACAAATGATGATAGTTAAGGTTGGGGACAAGTTTGAGCTTCTCAACAAGCTTCAAGGAGACAACATTAACAGAAGACCCTGTGTCTAAGACAGCCTTAATTTTCATCTTTTGGATGAATATTTCCACACAAGTGGTAGTACAACCAAAGGGAGAGAGACAGCCAAAATGTCTTGGGCTTCTGCTAGTTATTTGTCCTAATTTTTAATCATGCATCTTAGGCCCAGGAACTCCTTATAGGCTTTCTGTAGAGGGAGAAAGACAGAGACATTCTTGAACACAGCGTCAGCAACCTCAGCAGCTTCTTTGGGAGATTTGACAAGCACAGGAGACCTCTTGACTTGAGTGAGGTAAGGGCAAGAGACAACCTCCTTTTCTTAAGGCAGAGGCTTGGTGGTTGTTGTAGCTTTCCCAGAACGTAGTTTATAAGAGACTGCAATAGTTTTAGGGACAGCCAGGACGGAATACCCATAGGTGTTGGGATCTTCTATATCAGAATCATCTATGTCAGAGTCATCAGATATATTGTGGAATAGCAGCAGAATGGGAGGAGCCTCAGTGTCAGCAGGCTCAGAGTCAGCAATGGAGGAGGGAATTGAAGGAGACTGGGAAGAATTCTCAACCAACATTGTCTCTGCCTCTAGGTTGACTGTTCTTTTCCCGCCTGTTCTTTGGGGTCAGCTCCTTCAACTCAAGGATTGGTGCAGACTTGGGAATGGTAACCTATCTGTCCATAGTTATGTCAACCCTGGCGTCAAGGAGGATTCTGTGAGTTCATGATAAGGATACATGGGCCACGTGAAGACAAACTAGAGGTAGAGGCGGCACAATTCTCCTGCACCACTGCTTAGAATGGGTAAGGTGTATATCCTTCAACAGTGTCTTTATACTCTTCATAGAAGAAAGCATGGCTTTATGGGCCTTGAAGTGAAGACACAGGAGCTGTTTAACCTTGAGGGCTTGAGCCCAAGCCATGTACACCTCATGTGCGGTCAACTGGCGGCTTGTGATCAGTTGTTGCCCTTCCATGTAGAATCTATCTGCAAATTCAGCTAGGGTCTTCTTTGGCTTGAAAGCAATGTGCATGAAGGCGTCCTTCTTCACTTCCAAACTAAAGTCACCACCAAATTTTTCAATCAGAAGTTGCTTCATATCTTCCCAGGTCTTGATGGTGGGAAGCTCTGGCACTACTACCTCTTGACAGATTGGGTGTAGACAGGTTAAAAAATGTTCCTTCTTAACCTCATCCAATGCTCTTCTCATAGCAGTTTCATAGATAGTTAGGAAAGCTGCAATGGTTGAGGCTTTGGGGTCAAAGACTTGCTTAAAGATAGGCTTGAAGTGTGCTTCTGGAGTTGGGCTGCCATTGTTGCTATTATGTACATTTATTTGTGGGGAGAATTCTTCTTTGGACTTGGTGGGGGGCTGACTGGCCCACAGCTAGCAAACACTTTCCTCAAGAGTAGTAAAGGTTTCAGCAGTGCGGGTGCCTGTATTATTAGCTAGGGTGGTCTGCTGCTCAGTAACATCCAGGCGCTGACCCTGTGCTGTTACTACTGAGGACAGTTCAGCCAGTTGGGAAGTAAGAGACGGACCCATCAAAAGGCAAGGGGCAAACATGTCATTTACTGAATTGATTAACTCACTCATTTTCTGTACATCTTTATCAAGCTCAGAGTGGTCTTGTTTCAGATGATCCACCTCATTAGCTAGAGCTATCAACTCTCTAGCACAATGAATGTGGGGTCTCCTGACAAGCCAGGGCAGCAATCATCTTCACCAAAAACTCCAGGTGAACTAACAACAGACACCATTGCCTCACGCAAAGTAGCAACCTCTTGTTGTAAGTCAGCAACCTGAGTTGTCAGAGCAAGCACTTGTGGATCAGGTTGAGGGGCTTCAGGAGGGCTATTCTGACTGCAGGTGGATGCTCTTAGCTCTCAAATGGCATCCCAGAGCCTCTGTTCTCTATCTGCTAACTCATCAGGTAGAGGAGAAGGTGGGGCATTTGATTTGGAGGTAGACAGTTCATTTACTTGAGTCTGGAGTTTGGCAATGGTAGCAACAGTAGAAGCCCTTTCTTGATTGAATTCCTCCCCCAGTTTGCAGAGGCCCTTTGCAGCATGGACTGCTACTTGATGTAATTGGTCAAAGGAGTAAGCACTGAACTTGTTGAGTTGCTGCACAAGTTGTTCAAAATTGGTGAGATAGGTGTTCAGAGTGGAATCTACTTGGGTGTGCCAGGGCTGTTCCAACTGATGAAACTCATGTAGACGCTCTCTGACATACTCAGGGATGAACTGGCACATTTGTTTGATGGAGTTGACCAAGAGGGATTGGAAGATAACAGAGTTGCGCTGTTTGTCAGATACTAAGGAAAACAGGGAGTGGATCCACTGCTGATAGGCCGCAAACTGATCCCAGTGATGAGTAGCAGCTTGTAGCAATGAAATATCCTGAATTTGGAGCCCTAATACCATTTGATGATGGTCTAAGGTGGGTTGTACAAAGGAGGACAATAAGTGTTCAGCAGAGCCAGCCGCTGAGAGGAGGTGCTGTGGAAATTGTGGAGCTACAATCAATTTGTAGTGTTCTTCTTGGCTGAACTGAAGCTTGAGGCAAGAGATAGCTCCATCATGGGCTATCCCGAGGGCTACTGCCATGACTTGTTCCAAGTCAGGGGTACCCAGAGGGTAGGCCACTAGGCAGGAATCACTCCCAAGGTTCAGCACAGTAGGGACAATAGGCGGGTTGTTGATGTCTTCCTTAATAGGAGGACTGGTAATTTCAGGCAAAGTTGGCTCTTGTATGAGAGGAGGCAAAGGTCCTGAAAACATTATAGCAAAAGGGATAATCAAGGGGCTTACAGCCCCTGTAGTGAGCACCATTTTTGTTGTGATCTGAGGTGTGGCACAGAGTCACAACGGGAAATCCTAACCTTAGGATTGGATTTGTACTAAGTCTTGGTTAGAATGGCAGGGAAGGCTATGTGATTACCTTGTGGCCCTGATTGAATAATATCTGCTAGACGTGGCTAGAGAGGCGCCAAAGTATGTGGAGACACAAAGACAAAAATGTGAATAGAGCTTAAATTTTATTGGTAGAAGTGAAATGAAATATATACTGTGTAGCTTTATCACAAAACAGTACATGGATGGTAGGATCACTTGCCACAAGCATGAGTGGGGCAAGGGAGTTGCGCAGAATCAGGAAACCAAACAATTGTATTTCTCAATTTAAAGCCAGCCTCATTTCAAAAGGCAAAAGCAAAAGAGAGGGATTTGTCCTCAAAATAACCCAACAAAGGGAAAATTGAAACATGGTGAATGGCGGCATTCATGATACATGTGGTGGGGAATCACCTACCACATCCACATAGAGTTAATTATTAATCACCAACACAGCTTCAAATACATTTTGCAAAATTTCCAAAAGAGATACTAGGGTTAAGTAAAATAATTAAGCCCAACAAGAAAAGCCCTAGATAAATGGCCTGTGAGAGAATCAGAGTGTCTTTAGCATAAAATTCAGGACATTGGGATAGCACATGAGTTTAAGCTTTGACAGGAGTAGGAAAAGCTCTGAGATTGACAGGCATTGAATTAACATTTAGCAGCAACAACAACAAAGTACTGATGACAGGCCCCCTTTTTCCCATAATAATCCGGCTAAGGATTAAATTGTAGGGAATGTAGTGTAACAATCCAACTACAGGATGTATTTTCAAAGTAAAGTTAGACAAGGTGATAATGAGCACCTTTTGGGGAAGCTTCAAATATGTAATTAGGAAAGAAGAGAAGGATCTTTTATTGGATAATATTTTAGACTTATATAGATTTAGCAGTGGCAGAGATTTAGTTGGATTGAACCTAGGGGTTGGTCATGTGCAGAATAGGTTTGAGCCACTGGATAATTGGATTGTCATGTGATATTGATTGGTTGCCATTCTTGGTATGTTGAACTGTATGTTGGAAGGGCACCAAATTGGGCAATGGCTGGATGTTAAGTAAGTTGGCGGTAGCCAGAATGCTGGTACATTCAGACACTTGACATCCCCCCTTAAGGGGTTACTCTGGTACATCAGGAGGGGGCTTTGTCTTAACAGCTGCCGCCTGATGTTCCTGGGGTTGTTTACTAGTTGGTATCAGTCTGGTTGAGTGTTCTCCTTTGCTAAGGCGGAGACAGGTTCTGTGGTATTTATTGACAACAGGGTTTTTGGAACCTTAGAATTTCACTAGATTTGTGTTTCGGGATGGTCTGTACTGGATGATTCTTCCTGGTCCTCTGTGTACTGAGTCTAGTTTCTTTCTTTTGCCAGCTAGGACCCAGATGGGGGAGTCAATGGGAAGTGGTTCCTCTGTGGAGGTTACCTTTTGTGTTTTGAGCCTTTTTATTTCTGTTAGTTTAGCTTTAAAGTGCATGTGTTGTAGATTTGGTACTTGTTCTACTGTGGGGGGTCTCCATGGGAGGATCTTTACGTATGGCTACTTGTTGCGGGTAATTATTTCTGGTTTGTATTTGTAAATTAGTTCAAATGGTGAATAGCCTGTCCCTTGATTGTTGCAGACCCGGGATACTATTAATGCATGTTTCAATATAGTGGCCATGTGTCTTTGGCTTTGCCATCCATTTTTTTCTCTAGGGTCCTGATAAGGCTGCTGTTTAGGCATTAAACTCTTCTGTTGGCCTGTAGCCTGTAGGGCAAGGTTGTGGAATGTTTAATGTTTTTGGATTTTAAGTTGTTTACTAGTGGCCTGATAACTTGGTTGCTCTATTGTTTATGATGTAGTCTTGAGTGCCATAGTCAGCTATGATTGCTTTATTAATGAATCTGTTTATTGTTTCTGCTTTATGGTCCTTTGTTGCCCAGCAGATGGGCCAGTGTGTGGCAAAGTTGATGGCTACAATTAAGAAATGTTGGTTTGCCTTTGTTTCTGGGAAGGGTCCCACTACGTCCAGTCCCCAAACCTTAAATGGTTCAGGGTCAGGTACTGGGTTAACTGTTGGCTGTGGCGCCTTTGTGCTGGTGTATTTTTTGCACACTGTGCACTTTTTCAGAACATCAATCATATCTTGTTTGAGATTGGGCCACCATATTATCTCTTTTAGTGTGAGGTATAGGTTTTTAGCCTTTGTATGTCCTAGTAGACAGTGATATCTCAATATGGTTTCAACTCTTTGTGTAAGTGGGATGTAGGGAACATGTTTATTGTTAATGATTTGGTATGCAGTATCATTTGATACATGGAAATACTTTTTGTTAATTACTAATGTATTGTGGGTCAGTTGATGTGTTGAGGGGTCTTTCCCTTTGGTTTTTTACTCAGTGTTGTATAGGTTTTGCCATTCAGGGTCCAGGTGGTCAGGATGATCCTCTCTAGGCTGACATAGCCTAGAGAGAGTGTCAGCCGTGACCAGCTCTGCCCCTTTTTTGTATTGGATGTCCAAATTGAGCTGCTTTAGCAGGGACATCCATTTGGCTTGTTGTTGTGCAAGTGTGTTCTGAGTTTTGAAATAGATTAAGGATTTATGGTCAATTAGTACTCAGACTTTTAAATGTCCTTCTAAGTAACATCTCCTTTTCTTGCATGTGTGGTATATTGCTAGCAATTTCTTATTGTGTATTGGGTATCTCTGCTCAGTGTTGGTCAGTTTACTGCTTTTGTAACATACTAGCAGGAAGTCTTGCTGCCCTGGCTGGCAGATGTGCAGGACTGCACCAATTGTGGTGTCACTGGCATCTGACTCAAGCTTGTAGCACCCGCTGTTATTAGGGTATTGCAAGATTGGTGCTTCAATTAAAGCTTGTTTTAATAGTTGGAAATTCTTGTCACATTCTGGTGTCCAGATGAATTTCTTTTTGGCATTACCCTTAGTTAAGTCGTTGATTGGTGTGATGAGTTTTCCGCAGTCTTTGATGTATTTCCTTAGTTAAGCTACCATTCCAAGAAAGCATCTAACTTGTTTAACAGAGGTGGGGTGTTGCATGTTAATTATGGCTTTTATTTTTGTCTGGATCTGGTTTGAAGCCACCACCAGAGACAATGTGGCACAAGAACAGGAGTTCCTTTTCCATAAATTGGCACTTACTTGGTTTTGCATAGAGTTTGTGCTTTACAAGTTGATTGAGTGTCTTGCGGACATGTATGAGGTGTTCCTCTTTTGTTTTTGAGAATATAATGATATTGTCAAGGTAAGATAATGTCTTTGAGAGGCCATTTAGCTCTTGGTTCATCATGGTGAAAAACGTTGTAGGAGCGTTGGTCATCCCAAGGTTCATTACCCTACACTCAAAGGATCCAAATTTTGTATGGAACACAGTTTTTGGTATGTCCTTTTCCTTTACTTCAACCTGGTTGTAGCCTGAGGTGAGGTCAATTTTAAAAAAAATTTGGCTCCTAAGAGTCTTGCAAACAGATCCTCTATGAGTGGTAGGGGATATTTATTCTTTACTGTGCTTGCATTTAGTGCTCTGTAGTCTGTTACTAGACAGAGAGTGCCTTCTTTTTCTTTACAAATAACACTGCTGCCCCTAAGGAAATTCTGATGGATGGATGAATCCTTTTGCTAGATTGCCCTCAATATGGGTTTTAAGGGTTTGGGTCTCCATGGGAGAGAGTCTGTAGAGGAGTGCAGGTTTAGGTTGGCTTTACATAGGTCAATGTCATGTTTGACCTCTGTTTGGGGGTAACTCTGTGAGTTCTTCTTTGAATACATGAGTGTATTCATTTAGGAGTGCTGCAAGTTCTGGGCATTGGATTTTGGTTGTTTGCATATTGTTGATTTTGGTGTACCTCATTATGTGAGAGGTACTATCTTTGGTAAGAAGCTCTTAGTTGTCCTGGTTTATGACCTAGACAAATGCTGTGTCTCTTAGAATGAGATTGTGAGTTTCTTTGAGGATATTAAAATTGACTCTGTTGCGTTTGATGTTCATGGTTTTTGTTTTTCAACATACGCTGGGGTTCACTTGGGTGAACCAGTTCATGCCTGCTACAATGTCACTATTTATGTTGTTCATAACAAGTCCTTTGATGGACGTTTGTATGCCTTGGAGGTCAATTCTGAAGGGAGTTGTTTTGCCTTTGAGTAGAACCTTTGATTTATCTGCCATTCTGGTATATTTGAAGTTGGATTTGACAACTGGTATTTTGTATTTGGTTATAAATGGTTTGCTAACCATAGTGTGTTGTGCACCAGAGTCAAATAAAATTTTATGTGTATGTGATTTGTAAGTGCATGGATAGACAAGAAGTTGTGAGCAATCTTTAATTTTTAAGTTCACAAAAATGAAGGATTGCGGGACAAGTGGGATGCAAGCAGCAAGGTTTGTGCCTTGGTAAAGTTTCTTGTCAATTTGGGGGGAATAGGGGCACTTAAGCCTGTTTCCCCTCCTCTTTTCCCTGTTCATCTGTTAGGAGACCTTTGAGGTCAGAGAATGGGGGGTCAGATTCATAGCAGGTTGCTGTTTCAGCATTGTTTACTTTGGCGGTGTCCTCCTTCTTGGGACAGGAGCAACTTGCGCTTTGGCTGTGATTGCCATTGTTGTAATTGGAGTTGTTGTTGCTATGATTGATGTTTTGACGTTTGTTGCCATTGGAGTTTTCTCTGCCATTGAGATTTGAGGAGTGATTGCAGTTGCATGCAGCATATTCCATGTTTGCCCATTTTTCTGCGCACTTGGCTTCTGCAATGAGCGTGGACATGGAGGTGTTAGCCTCTGGGCGGATGAGGGCAGCAACATAGGGCTTTATTCTGTTGATAAATGAGGCTCTGGTATGTACGCTGTCAGCTTGCGCTGGGTTCTGGATTTTGCAGTGTATGTCCTCAAATTCATTGGCGTAAGCTGTGTAATGGTCTTCTGAGGAAGATTGCTGAGCTGAATTGCAATATATTGGAGGAATTTGGTGATGCAGAAATTGTGTGTGATGTCCTCTTTGAACTTTTCCCAGTTTTTAAGCTGGTTGTTAGTTTTTGAGCCAACCCAGGTAGCAAACTAGTCAGCTGTGGCCTTGTACAGGCGCCTGCTGGCTTCTGGACCCATTTCTCATGGGGGATGCGGCTGGCGCGGAGTTTAGCAGCTGAGTGGTTGAGCCAGTTGATGACAATTCTTTGTTTTTACCAAAGATCTTGTTGATACCAATGTATTTGTTGTTGGTAACTTCACCTGTGATAGGTGGTTGTGCGTTTGTTTGTGGTTGAAGAGAGCAACTGTATTGAATTATCTTGGTGCATGCTTTGGGCATGACCAGACCTTCAAATATGGTACATCCACTAGGAATATCTTTGTTCATGTTGTGGGCACAAAAGTATGTTTTCCAGGTCTCCTGGGATGTGGCCTGTTTGAGTACATGAGCAAAGGTGGTCAGGTTTTGGTCAGCCGTTTTCTCTTTCATGGGCGTGGCCAAAAAACTGTAGCTGCTACCAGTGATGAGGAGCAACTTTTGGAGAAGCTTCAAATATGGAATTAAGAAAGAAGAGACATATATTTTATTGCTTAATACTTAAGACTTATATAGCTTGTGCTATGGCAGGGATTTAAGTTGAATCAAAGATAAGGATTGTCATGTGTAGAATGGGGTTGAGCCACTGGATACTTGGATTTTCATGTGATATTGCTTGGTTGCTATTCTTGGTATGTTAAACTGTATATTGGAAGGGCACCAAATCAGGCAATGGCTGGATGTTAAGTAAGTTGGCGGTAGCCAGAATGATTGTACATCCAGACCCTTGACACAGGGAATATGTGATTTTTATTTGAGTAAATTTTGGGAGGACTCAACTCTTAAGAGTTGAAACAGTGAAAATTATTCAATATATATCAAAATTGACTAAGCAATACTGCCTAGATCCTGAGCTCCTGTTCCTTCCGCATTATCAAGTGAGTATCTAGTCCAGGTTGCAAAGAACCCTTGAGTGACCAATTTCAAACAACCATGCTGATTAACAAGTTCATATTTGATGACCCTTAAATTACGTCAATTTAACAATGTCAACTTACAGGGGGGAATCAGATTCAACCAGCAAAATGGAGCAGCTGTAATCCATTTCCAATCAACCATTTTATTCAAACCCATTAAATCAGTCAGTTTTGTTAAAGGTTTTTGGGCTTTCCCTGATTTCCTACTTGGCCAAATAAACCCTGGCATTATGAAACTTATTGTGACATTATCCTCTGCTTTAGCCTGGGGCACAATACCACCATCTGGAAGATGAGACAAGGATAAGGTTTTGTGGGCGGGGGGAGGAGTTTCATCATGGCTAAGGTAAGCTAAAGGGTGACCAATGGCGGTTGGATTGTGAACATAAAGCTATTGGATAAGATCTGGAGAGTTAGAACAATAATAGTGTGGAACCCATGAGTTTTCAGAATCAGGTTAACCCTTTAATGACACCAAGTACTCTAGACGGCTCAATTCTTACAAGAAGCCAAAATGCAGTTTAACTCATACTCAGGTTCTCCTTCCACAATAATGGGTTGAGAAGAAGGAATTGTAGTACCCTTAAAGGTAGTAAGTAAGTATTCATAGAAGGTGTGGAAAATCTTAAAAGCCAGGGGTAAATCCAATTGGTATGCAGAAAGACCAATTTGACAATCAACTTTGAAGGTACCAACTTGCTTAGGACCTAACTTGCAGCAGGGAACCTTCAGTTTCATATTGCGGGCATCCACCATAACCAGATCACCTGGCCAGTAGGATGGACCTTCCTTACGCTTGCAATCTGTGTATTCCTTGAAGTTGTCACAGCAGCTGCTAGAGTAACCTGAAGTTCCTGATGAACCTGCTTCAATACAGCAGCCTGATTAGTTGCATCTTCCACATTACTAACCAAGCAAGGGCCCATGTTGGATGAGGGATTGTAACCTACATTGGCATAGAATGGCAAAATGGGAGTTGACATGTTTGGGGTGTTATTATATGTGAACTCTGCCATGGGTAAGTTAGCACACCAGTCATCTTTTTGCACATTAGTGTAGCAGTGCAGTAGACCTCCAAAATTTGGTTTATCCTCTCTGTTTGTCCATTGGACTGGGGGTGAAAAGATGTGGGATGACACAATTTGATACCAAGAATTCCAGTAAAGGCTTCCCAGAGCTGAGCAATAAATTGAGGTCTGCAGTCACTCACAATCACCATTGGGATGCCATGCAGGGAGAAGATTCTATTCACAAACAGCCTAGCTTTCTCCAAAGAAGTAATTTTGGGTGATCAGGGAACAAAGTGTGCCATTTTTTGTGAAGCAATCAACCACCACCATGATTGCATTAGACCCATCAGATTTAGGAAGTTCTCCAATAAAACCACTGACATCAATGTCCATGGCCCTGCAGCTGGTTGTAAAGGAACCAACAAACCAGTAGTCTTGTTCCTGCTAGCCTTAGACCAAACAGATACCAGGCAGTCACAAACAATAGTTGACATCTTCACTGTCAAACCTTTCCATGAAAATTGTCAGCGGATGAGCTCCACTGTTTTGTTTTTCCCTGGGTGGCCTGCTGTAGGACAGGTGTGATAAGCCTCCATTATTTTGTCCCAAATAGTATCCTCTGAAACCCGCAAGCATCCTTGATAATATAAAATTGGTCCTATCTTGTGATGTCCTTGTGGCTGGCCAACAGGATGTGCACATGCTAGTTCCAATAACCTATTGTAACCTTTGGCCAGAGGCTGTAAAAACTTTACTTTGTAGTATAAGTCTAAATTGGCACCCTCAGTTAAGGACATGGTGGCAAGCATAGCAGACAGAGGTAGTACAAAAGAAACCACATCTTCATCTGGTATCATAGTGTGTGTATTAAGCTTGGCGTCCATACCAATATATGGAAGATGGAAAGGATTTCTGCTCAATGCATCTGCCAAATGATTATTGGCTCCCTTGATAAACTTGTAGCAGAACTTGTACCTCGTCAGATCACTGTGACATTTGGATTGGCAACCTAACAAAACCCTGGTTTGGCAATAGTATAGAAGAGCTTTATGGATGGTTCTTACTACAAACAGATGACACGTCAATGTGAGATGGTGATGCCAATACTTCAAAGATTCCACAACCGCCAACAATTCCTTGTTGTAAATCATGTAATTGCGTTCTCAAGCCTCCATCTTTTGGGAGAAATACCCCAAGGTCTCTTAACACCCTTGCCAGCCGTTTGTAACAACACATCAGCCACAGCATATTTAGAGGCACCTGTGGAAACCACAAAAGAAGCTTGGGATCCACATGTCTCAACAAAGGTGAGGACAACAAAAGAGCTTTGTCCACTGAGAATGCATTTGCGCACTCAGGCGTCCAGACCAAAGTTGTCTTCCCGCTTGCTGAATACAAGAGGGCAGCCAACTCTGACATGTGCAGGGAAATTTCTTCTAAAACGTACAAGTACCAAGAAACTACAAAGTTGAGGTATTGTCACAGGCGTAGCATACTCTCAAACCGCAGCTTCCTTGTCAGAGGAAATGGTGTCACCATCCTCAAAGATAATATTACCCAGAAATATAACCTTAAGTTTAAATAATTCACATTAACTCCTTTTGATGATCAAGTTGGCCTGTAGGATGCACTATACAACTGCTGAAAGATGTTCCTTATGTGACTCCTCATCTGGAGATAACACCAAGATGCCATCCATATATGCAATGGCATATACACCCAGGAGGTCCCCCAAGACCAAAACAATTAATTGCCAAAAGCAAGATGGGGCATTCTTCAATCCAAAAGGCATAACACAGAATTGAAAGATACCATTCTTAGTTCTGAATGCTTTCAACCATTCCATTCCTTCTACAATCCTGATTTGGTTGAACGCATTCAACAGATCAAGTTTTGAGAATACCTTAGCCTTCTCAACAAAACAAGGAATTTGTGCCTCAAGAGGTAAAGGGTAGGGATCAGTAATTTTAATGTTGTTCAAATTTCTGTAGTTAACACAAGGACAAAGAGACCCATTGGATTTTTGAACAAACAACAATGAATAACATATTGAAGAAGCCTTCTTAAAGATATATCCTTTTGCCAACATGTCTGAGTCCACTCCTCCAAACATGCATCCTCCCTTAAGGTCAAAGGGTAAATGGGAGACACAATACAAATCAGATCAACAGTAACCTTAAAGTCAAACTGAGTGTTCTTGGGAAGGACCTCACCCCTAGTAGCATCAAATGTCCTGGACCAGGGTTGAAAGCATGCAGATAAATCCTAACTTACAGGGGTAGTAACAAGTCCCAACTAGATTTTCTGAGGAGACTGCTCTAATTCTGACATTCCCAATAACAGAATATGTATGAATATTCCCAAAGAGTGATCCACTTGCAGCTCATTTTCTTTTAGCAGGATCAATACATTATGGTCCCACCCACCAGCCTACTCCTAAGATAATTAGATATATAAGAGTAGAGCATATGGAGAACCTTGCAATATAAGATTGACCCTCAACTACAAATGTCACTGGCTTCTTAAGCTAAAAAGAGGGAAACATTTGACAGTTGCCACCCCTAACCAACATTGCAGGATGATACTTGAGTTGCAACAAGTCTGCGGTCTCAAAACTCATGAAGTTCTTGGACACACCAGTATCCAACAAAATGAATGGCCAGTAGATAATTTGCCCATTATTAATGCTACCATAAAACAAGAAGTAGCCAGAATTAGATTTGTTTGCCGCAAATGTTGCAGCCTCAGCAAGATCCTGCTTCTCTTCAGTGGTACAAACAGCGGCAAAGGAAGCAGGGTGATCCTGAAAATGACGCTTGATCATTTCTTGGACAGCTTCAGGGAGGACAGGACAATCACAATTGATGGGAACAAGAGGTAAACCTTGGACTCAACTACCAACAACTTGGCAGGTACAATGTGCTGAAGCATATCTAACAAACTCTTGGGAACATCCACCCCTGGTGCTTTGTCTACCTTGGCAGGTTTGTCCAAGATAGCCAATTGCAACTGAGAAGAAACACAAAGAGAGCAATCACAACTATGACTAGACAAAGCCACCACAGAACAATTACCAGAAAACCAGGAGCAAGCAGTGGGTTTGGTTTCAATTCCATGGCACCTTGTTTGGAAGTTGACATATTTGAGACCAGAGAAATAATTTGGTTTATCAGGGCCTCAGTTATGGTTAATGGGGAATCCCAAACCTCCAGTCCTGGGCATTCTGGTCAACTGCTAACCACAACGCTGAGAGTTTATTCCCCTCAGGAACATCAATTGTACAGTAGTAGGCAAGAAACTGAGGAAGGAATACCAAAAGCGGAGTAGTACCCTGTTGGAAGGTGTACAACTTATAATATACTTTGAGCTCATCAATAGATACACATGAATTTTTCAACAAAGGGTACAGAGATGCACTTTCAGTTAAAACACATGGATTATGCTCCACCACAGATAACAACCATTCACAAGAATCCTCTAAAACCTTTGTTATGACATGGTAAACTTGCAATTTGTGACTAAGGCTAGAGCTGGAAAAGATTGATAAGGCTGACAAAACTTCACGCAAAATTTCATTGGTGGGTGGAGAAGGAAAATAATCCAGGCGCCAAAATAACATGGCGCGGCAGAAATAGGAAACAGATGGTCCAGTATCAACAACTACAACAGGAGATGGAAACCACAAATTAAAGAAAAGATTAAACTGAAAACTCAGAAAAGAACTAATGCAAATAAACATGGTAAACACAGATATCTCAACAGAGCAGGAGAAAAGAAACACAGACTCATGACAAACTGCTTCCAAAAACTCAGACATGGAAGAGTTGAGTAATGTGACAGAAATCACAGGATAATAAGAAGCTGTCTCCATGTGGTGGGGAATCACCCACCAAATCCACATCGAGTTAATGATTAACCACCAATGCAGCTTCAAATACCATTTTGTGAAATTTCCAAAAGAGATACTAGGATTTAGTAAAATAATTAACCCCAATCATAAAATCCCTAGATAAATGGCCTGTGAGAGAATCAGAGTATCTTCAGCATAAAATTCAGGACATTGGGATAGCACATGAATTTCAGCTTTGACAGGAGTAGGAACAGCTCCAAGATTGACAGGCATTAGACTAACATTTGGCAGTGACAACAACAAAGTACCAATGACAGGCCCCCATTTTCCTGTAATAATCTGGCTAAGGATTAAATTGTAGGGAATGTAGCGTAACAATCTAACTACAGGATGCATTTTCAAATTAAAGTTAGACCAGGGAATATGTGATTTTTATTTGAGTAAATTTTGGGAGGACTCAACTCTTAAGAGTTGAAACAGGGAAAATTATTCAATATATATCAAAATTGACTGAGCAATACCGCCTGGATCCTGGGCTCCTGTTCCTTCCACATTGTCAAGTGATTATCTAGTCCAGGTTGCAAAGAACCCTTGAGCTATCAATTTCTGACAACCATGCTGATTAACAAGTTCATATCTGGTGACCCTTAAATTACGTCAATTTAACAATTTCAACTTACAGGGGGAATCAGATTCAACCAGCAAACTGGAGCAGCTATAACCCATTTCCAATCAACCATTTGATTCAAATCCGTTAAATAAGTCAGTTTTGTTAAAGGTTTTTGGGCTTTCCTTGCTTTCCTACTTGGCCAAATAATCCCTGGCATTATAGAACTTACTGTGACACTCCCATTCAAGAATACACCAGAGATGAGCCAGGCCCATGCGGCTGCTTGATTCTGCTTTCCTAATGGAGCACATCATCTCTTACCTCCTGGAGAAATTCAGGTGTGCAGTGTCAAAATTGACTTCTGCAAATACAACAGAAGTAAAGAAGACAAAGATCCTCTTTGCTAATTCCAGGCTGGCCTGGAGTGTTGATGAGACGGGGCTCCCTCAGGCAATGGAGCTCACATTTGCCAAGACCAAGCACTCAAAGAAGATTAGTGCCGTGTATAATAGCTATGTGAGTTTACAGAAGCCTTTGCTGGGCAAAGGCTTTATCTTGTGGTTTACCTTGGGTATCTCTTCTACTTTGGGATGGTCACCAACGTATAGGACCTGGACAGGGTTTTTCTCAGGATCAACAAGGCCAGGCTCTCCATGGATGGGAAGAAGGTCCCCCTGAATACAACTTGGTTGACCATGTGATATAGGACATATTGGTCCTGGCTGGAATATATTGGCTTACAGTCATGCCTGAAAAGCTGCTCCTGAATTAACACCTAACTATCCTCCCTTTTAATGGCAGACAAGAATACTTCACTTGTGGTATATTCACCATGTATGGTGTGGTAGTGTAGGTTGTGTGCCATCTCCATTGCCAGGTGGTTACATACTGAAGAACCCACTATAGGCAAACCTAAATAACCCTCTTTCTCTCTAATATATAGTACAGTTTTAATTTTACACTTCTCTTAATAAATATTTTTTATATAAATTTCATTTTCCAAGCCATTACTAAGATAAAAAATTCTTACAAAAAGTCTTTACTAATGTGTATTACTATCCATTAATAAAAATCACAAATATCTTTAGAGCTTTACATTTTACTTTTTTAATTAACTGTTTATATTTATTGCCAGTAGTTACATGGACATATATTCATTAATATTTGGTATTAAGTGTTTTTGGATAGCCATCATGGGATATAATAAAATAATTTAATTTAAAATAAAAAATTAAACCTCTGTGTTAACATTGCTGCTTTATGTGATTGCAGGCTTGGCAACATCTAATTATAAAATAAACATCTATAGATTTAAACATAATAAATAAAAGATAAATGTATAAAACAAAAAATACAGAAGAATATTAATATGAAAAATAGATAAGCCTTTTGATTGATTGGCTAATTATCAAGGCATGAAGGGATTAAAAAATCAGAGTGGGTATATAACTTGATCATGGTCTCAGCTAGAAGGGTATGGACCCCAACCTGCAGCAACTCAAATAAGCCCTCCAACCCAGACGGTATCCCTCACTTAAAAACTCACTTGAGCCACCCAAAGACCTCTTTAATTGGGTTTAGGAATAAGTGTGATGGATCCAGGAAATTCATTATTGCTTCTTCATTTTCCCAGTCTGACTCTTTTGCGGTTTGACAAGATTTCCTTTATGTAAGCTTCAAAGAGCTTGGATTCCAGGCAAGCAATCTTGGCGTTAAACTTGTTGCCATCTGGTGATCACTTCCATGTTTTTTGCTTCCCATAGTCTTAGCTGCAGACCATCTATTTCATTCCATGGTAGTCTTATTTCAGTTAAAAGCCAAAAATACAAAGCATAAAAGGATTGAGGGGAAAGCAACCACTGTCACACATAATTATCATTTTTATTAATTATTATCATGTTTCCATTATATACCAATTGGGGTACATTCAGCTGAAAACCCCTCCGGTTCTGGAATCACACCTGGATTCCTATCACATGGTTTATGACATAATGATGTCATCTAATCCAGGTCTTTACCAAAAAGATATTCACACTCTTAACCTATAAGAATGTGCCCTAATACATTTCAGAATCACCTGATTCCTTCCATGGAAATGTATTGTTTTGGCTTGAAGCATTCCAGACTTCTGGTGCCAAACCCCTGTGGAATATATGTATTCCTGATCCAAGCTATCCTTTTTCTAACTGGAAACCAGATGATTAATCCTGAATGCATAGACACTATTGTCTACATTTAGCTATTTTTGGTGCAATACGTCAATTCAAATGACGCTATCTCAAAAACGCCATCTAGAAAGACACCATCTTAAAAACGCCATCTTGGATTTATGGCTAAACTGCGCCAGATAACGTAAAATATTGATAAAATCCCAAAAAACATTTCAAAAACTATAAAACAACATTAGAATAGACTCCAAATCATCCAAGGATTTCAAATCTACAATAAAAATATGGGGTCAGCTAATACCAACTATAGTGCGCAAAGCTCCAAAGCCAACACATCCTAAAACAGTGCAATTTTTGTATTAAATTTTAACACAATATTAAACATGTATATACATCTTAAAAGTTAAAAGCAAATATTTGAAAAAAAGATGTTTATTGTTAAAAAAAGTAAATTATAAATTGGATCCAAGGGCTGTGACAATGTCTTTGAGATGGGTAAGGCGGCCCTCTCTAGTGTAATAGGCCAAAGCCGCTTTTGTAGCACTTGCAAACTTGACCTGCTGGCCAGCATGCTTGGCTATAAAAGCTTTGCCTTTGACAGCCTGGGAATATGGCTGATCCCCATGTGCATGATGAACCTTCAGCTTCTTGATGATCATATTGAACATAGGCTTTTTTGCCTTAACCAGGCAGGAAAATTGGCTATGACAACCTTCAAGTGAGGAGGTGGTCTTAGTTACGCCGGCTTTGACCTGCTTATAGCAGTTCCAGTTAATTGAGTCGCCGCCCTTGCGGATTTGGCAATGTCCCTGGAATACATCTGCCCACTGGTGCTCAAAATACTGTATGAAAGGAGCAAAGGCTTCTTGGTTCCCAAGAATGTAATTGTTGTTGAGAAGCTTGTTGTAAAAAAGGTTAACCTCTTCCTTTATGACCATGGCCAGAGCAGCAAAGCAATTGAATATCTTTCTGGCCTCCTTTGTACCATATTTGTATACCAGCTTATTGAGGGCTGGGTTTTTCATCAGGCTCTTGTGCAGAGCCTGGCATTAGTGAAAGAAGCAGCCTTGGGGCCTGCTCCTAAATACCTTGATAAAAGTGTTGGCCTGTGCAGTCTCAAAGTCAAACATCAACGTGGTATGGTAAGGAAGGGACTCAGGCTCCTTTTTGGTTATGGCCTGTTGCTCTTGTGTAGCCTCTGGGCTGACCTTCTTCTTCTTGCGGCCCCTTTTCTCAGTTGGCTCTTCTTCAAGTGTAGGCAAGATGGCATCCAGTTTTTGCTTGAGTATATTCAAGGCGTGGATGTAAGTCTCTTCCCTTTTATTAGGGAGAAAGAAGAAGACAAAGGGGATTGTATGTTCATTGACCTGACCATGGATGTCCCAAAGCTGATAAAATAGCTTAAGACAAGAGGTAAAAGTCCCATCAGCAAACCAGGTATCACACTTTAGAAGGCGTACAAGATCATCTTGTGTTGAAAAGCACAAAATACGGTTTGGTAAACCTTGCCTGTTGTTGTGTAGCAAAAAGGGCTTTCCAAGCATGGTAGTCTTCTGGACTTCCAAAAGTACAAGCTTATCAATACTTCTAGCACTGACGCCAATATTGGCATCAATTGACCGTTGATCAGTCACATACCGTTGGAGTCTGTCCTTTTCTCCAACCTCTTCTCTCTGATCTTTATTCAGGTAAAGAAGAGCATCATTTACCAGCTCAGTTGAAGTCAAGTCCTTGTTGAAAGGAATGGCTTGGCAAAGGTACCAGCGCATAAGATAGTAAAGAATCATATCAGAGCCCAAACAGTCATGCTCAATGGTGAGTTCCTTGACTTGGGTAAACCCAATTGTAGTTAATTGCGTGGGGCAACCTGGACTATCACATTTGTAATGATGGTTTGTCATATTTTTTTTCTGGCCATTGCATATGAAAAGGAAGCCGTCCTTGACAAAGCCAGCACCCCCTTCTTGGTCATAATGGGAAGCGAGTCAGGAAAAACAGCTGGAACTATAAATTGCCTGTTGACGTTGCGGATATTGGCAACTGCATGTAGGTTCCACTCTATGATAGGCTCCTCCCCTGAGGCTGCAAAACCATGGTCACCAGAGTCACTTTTGGAGACTCTTTCATTCTCATCTTCATCATTGGAGTGGATGTGCTCCTCCTGGAGATCAGAGGGGGAGTAGACAAAGGAAGAGTGGGGAGGGGTGGGGCTATCAGCCTCAAGCTTGGGGGAAGGTGTGGGGGTCTTGGCAGGTGTTTTTTCTTTAGGAGTCTGCTTGGAGAGGGTAGCCTTGGTCTTTCTTGCCTGAGCGGGAGCAGCTGTGCTCTTGGGAGCCTTGGGGGTAGCGTTGGTGGTAGGCTTGGGAGGCATCTAAGAGCAAATTTGCGTCAGAAAAGTTCGAATTTGGGGACAATTTTTAAAGAGAAAAATGAGAATGTGTTAAATATAAAAGTAGTCAATATTTTTACATGGAATTGTAGAGAAACTCTCAAATTATATACCATCAAAAATATTATGTTTTTATTATGTAAAAATTAAAAATTTATTAGTAGCGCAAGTATGCAAAACTGTGAGTTTTGACTGAAAACTTGCAAATGAAATGGCGTTTTTAAGATGACGTAATTGAGATTCTGTAGCTCAAAAATATAGTGTTTTTGACCATTTTTTATATTAAATTAACAAACTTCTGGTGGAGCTACCTCAACTGGGCCAAAGAGTAAAACTTGAATATTTTTAAAACTAGCTTATACAACTGGGGTTAAAAAGTACCCAGTTGTTTAGAGGAGATAAAAAATACATAAAGCAAAGTTTCAGATGGTTTCTTACATTTTTTATTTAATTGAGATTTGGCGCTGAACTGTACTTTGTAAAAGTGGAAACAGTCAATATGTGATGATGTGCTCTTTATAGCGTCCTATGACACCACATGCTAAAACAGGTTAATTCTTAGTGCCACATTGGTGGGCGCCACTCCTATTAGACGCTTAGTTGCTTAGTAGATTTTGTAATGGGTACATTTTGTACAACAGAAATACCCTCATAACTAAATAAAATCACTAGTAAAAAATTGTATTATTTAAACCCAAATGGCAAAGTTCACACTATGATAAGGAATAAGGCTAGCATATTAAACGTGGATTTTTGAATGACTGTGTTGCAGAGGGGTAGTATATCAAAGTGGTGCTAATTTGGGTTAATTTATTATGTAGGTCTTAAATTAATACCATATTTTATTCCCAATTAATAAGGGAAAGGCTTGGATTAATCACATAAAAGTAAGATATAATGACAAAAAAATTAAAGAACATGCTGTCGCGCCATTTTAATTAAAGCTTAGGTGCTGCAGCGCCAACTGAAAATTATCTCAGGCGCCAACTAATTAAAATTCCAGGCGCCGCTTTTCAGTAGGTTGGATTTTGTCTTTACAATTATAAATCTACTACCAATCCAAAATATATTTTTTTGATTATACTATTGAGACTAGTGCTTAGAAATATGATTAATAATTAGATAATCATTTTGGGGATTCAAAAATAGCGCCGTGGCGGCACTTGATGTAAAAGTAGAGCGGCGCCATGGCATCCAAAATATTTGCGGCGGTGCCGCGGCGCCTGGAGCTTTTTTGGGTGGTGTGGTGGCGCTTTATGTATGATAGAGACGGCGTAGCGGCGCATGTCATTGGATATTCTGCAGTAATGATCCAAAATCTACTGCCAATTGAATATATATAAATTTTATATTATAAATTTATGATAATGAGGTTGCAGTAATTCTATTCTGTGAGCTCTGTCATAATTGGCATCATTGATTTTATACTGCTAATTTATGGAGTTGGCTGCTGTAATCCTAATCTGTGAGCTCTGTCATAATTGGCATCATTGCTTGGTCAAAATTTCCAACATATCCCCCCATTTGACCAAACACTACTTCCTTTCTTCATCAGATGAATCCCAACACCAACAACAACATTAACACCAACATGCTCCAAGCCTACAACAAAATGATGACTTCAATGGACAAAGCAGAGCGGCACACTTTTCAAAAAATGCTGCGCTCAGTTTGTATTGCTTTCTTGAATCAACTTTGGGCCAGTGACTCCCAGTTTTGTAAACAGGACTGTGCAATCACTGTGGCGGCCTCTGAGTGTAGTACTGCGCCAAACTCTAGTGCCAGGGATTTCCCTGATGAGGACTCCATGTTTGAGGAGCCTCTTCCTGTCATCAGTGCGCCCCCCAGCGGCAATCCTTCTGGTGCTCAGCACCCATTTCCTCAGCGCCTTCCTTCCACTGGCGCGCCTCCCCCTACCCCATCTTCAATGCTCCGCGCCCGCCGCAACTCTGACCTTGTGGTGGACTAGCCCAACCTCCTTAGCAAGTTTGGGATATGCCACCACAAGGAGACAATGTACAGCTTTGTACAGGCACTACACTCCAACAAGGATGCAATGACCCCAATTTGGGCAGGGGAGTTATACCACAGCTGATACAATGCCTTCTGTTTGGCCACTGAAGTGCGTCTAGGGCTGCAGCCAGCTACCCTGGCCCCCAGTGAGATTTCCGCGCAACATGCGCATACCATTGTTGTCCGAAATGAGTATATTGACAAGGTGGCTTGGGTTTGGGCTCTTGAGCTTGCAGCTGATCCCAGTTTCCATCAGACCTTGGACTTGCTCATCCAAGCCAACACTAACTGTTGCTTCTCCACCATGTTCAAGGTGTATCTTCAAGCCATTACCACTGACAATGCTTCCCTCTACCTTCCTTTGGCTGCCGCAGCTTGCCACTTTATGTGGTATCCTCCCAAAAGTTGCCAGCCTGGCCTTCCCAGGTACACTGGTTGTTGCTTGGAGCATTACTGCTCCCTGGCTTACCAACTCCGCACCCCCTACCGCTATCATATTCCTACATGGAAGATGCGTTGATGGACTGCTTCACCATAGGTGCTGTGTTCTCTGCTCATGGTGGCTGGGGCCATTTGGTGCCAGTCAGTCAGATCTGCCTTCCCTTGTGCAACTGGTCTTCTATGTTGCGCAACTCCCAGTTGGCCTGGGCCCAAATGCTGGTGATACTGGCTCACGTGCACCAGCGCCTGGACAACAACCGCTACATGATGCCCACCCATGAGTGCCCAGTGATTACCATCCAGCGCACCACCAAGCATCCCCGCCCTGCCAACTGCCAGTCCTCTCCTCCTGCCACATCTTCTGCTCAGCAGCGTGGAGGTGCCCGCAACACAAGGGACTAATCCCACACAGCCTGCCTTTTATTGCAATAAACTTGCTTTGCCTATCCTCTTTTTTATTTTTTCTGTTATTTTTTAGTTCTTATTTTTTATTATATTAAGTTTTTAATTGTTGTAGTTATCTTCTAAATTTAGTGCTTATGAAAATATTGTTGATTAGTGGAGTTTTCATGTTGGGGATTGAAAATCTGCGCCGCTGCGGCACCAAATTTAAAAGTAAGACACTGCTGTGGCATAAAAGATGTTTGCAAGGTGGCGCAGCGGCGCCCAAGACTATCCCAAGTTGGCGCTGTGGCGCTTTTTAATTGTAGAAGGCGGCACAGCGGCACTTAAAGCTGGCTAGTTTTGCAGTTGAATTTGAAAAGTTTTGGTAACCTTATTTTGATAACAGACTTTTTATTTTGATTTGAGATAGTGTTTTTGTGTTGCAGTTTTTTGTGATGGCGTATTTTAGGATATTTATTAAGTGTTTTTATAATAAAAAATCTTATTTGGATAACACTCTTTTTATTTTGATTCAAGATAGAGTTTCTGTGATGTGGTTTTTTGAGATGCTGCATTAGAAACTAATATGTAAAAAATAACTATTTAATAAATTTTATTAAGTTTTTTTAGTTTTGCTGATGTAAATCACAACGCCATCTCAAAAATATTTCAAGATGGCGTCTTTTGCTCTGGCGTTTTCAAATTAACGTATTGCACCCTATTTTTGCATTTAATGGTTTTTTGCGTTAAAAACCCATAAAAACACTTTGAAACTTGAACCAGGCATCACTGCAGCGTTCAGGAACTTCCCAGGCGGTGCCACAGCGCCTGAAACATTCACTGGGCGGCGCCTTGGCTCTTTAAAAATCAATTAGGTGGCGTGGTGGCACTTCTAACCTAATAAATTTGCCAAAACAGTGCTTTTAAACCACAATTTGGGGTTTTACTTCTGGTTAACCTTAACCAACCTTCTTGACACAGTCATGGCAATTAAACAATATAATTAAATCTTCATTAATTATATTCCTGGCATATATTAAACATCCTTCCCAGTTAATTAATCTGTTTGAAGACAACAAGTCTTTACTTGGCACAATCAGGTCCATTTTGGCCCTATAATTGAATCCTCATTAATCATATTCAAGGGCATCAATTAATTAACCTTCCCAGTTAATAAATTGCATTTGAGACACTTAGTCTCATAATCTGAACTGTTCAGATTATTCATTACGGCCCTCAATTAGTACAGACTAATTAATTCCTGGGTATCAATTAACCTCCATGATTAATTAGACGGTTTGAGACACCTAGTCACATAATCTGAATTGTTCAGATATCCATTTTGGCCCTCAATTAGTACAGTCTAATTGATTCCTGGGTAATTCATTACTACACTAGAAAGTCTCTCCAAGGTCAATTCTATTGTTTTGAATTTCAACCTATGAAATTCATCACAATTCAACCTTTTCTTTATACCACAGCCCAACGTGACTGTAGTACAGTCACAATAAGGAATACACAGGAAAATAATAGCTGTATATTTGATGTGGCTAAATGCTTTGAGCCAACTGCCATGCCTGTCTTGATTTTTATAAATTCCTTGAGAATATCAGCTGCCTTGTGGAGCCCAACATTATCCAATACAATAACATTGGAGAACCCCAGGCTAGTGTACCTAAGATGCTCTTGGACCAATTGTATAAATGATAGAAATCTCCTGCTATTATGGGATACAGTGTCATGTAAGAGCTTGCAAATTTTGATAAGGTAGATCTGGAATCCCACACTGTTCCTAATGAGGGTGATAAAAGAGATATCCCAGTCAATTTAGGGGCAATTTTGGTGTAACCATTCTAGACCTGCTATCACATTGTGACTGAGGCCAGCCATGACAGGCTCAGAGAGCCTGACCTGGATGTTACTCATTCTTACAGATGAGCTATTGTCTTGTGGGTGAATGCTACTCTGTTGGAGTCTGCTACATGCACTGCTTTGAAGCAGCTGGGGACTTGGTCTAACTTTTGGGAGTCCTCAAATCCTTGGTTGACCATTGTGTGGTTGGCCCCAGTATCTACCAGAAGTCTGTGGGTGTTCCCACAAAAGCAAAAGGAATAGAACAAGAAAGTGATTTTATTTGAAGAATGAATGGCTTGGAGAACAGGGTTATCACTGTGCACTTGGAATACATCTAAAGTTTCACCCTTGTGCACATTATAGTAGCAGGGATTTTTATCAAGAAAAGATTGGGAGTATGGGTCAAGCAGGGTTGCAGAGCCTCTTGTGTCAACAACCCCCAGACTTTTTTCTGAGCTCTCAATCTGCACCAACTGGAGTTCTTCCTCATGAGGGGCTTTCTGCCACTATCCTGCTGGCAGCATCCTACTTTACTGTGGGTGCTGCCAGACCCACAGAGTGAGGTTAAGAGGGTGCATCATTGGATCTTTGAAAGCCCATAATGGCTAGGTTATTTGCCTCCACAATGAATTTTTAACAATTGTTAATGGATTTACAACACCCCACAGGTACTCACTTACAAATATGAGGTTTTAACTTATTGATTGTGAGAGTGAGGAGCATTGCATTTCTGCCAGTAATAGCTTCTGGGATGGCAACAAGTGCTTACTGCTAAGCAGCAAGATATTATGAGACACTTCCTGTTTGTTTGATAGTAATTAGAGGTATTTTACAGCAATGAGTGAGGATCTTTTGCTGTAGTGGGACTTGGTTTCATATTTGAAAGTGACACAGCTGATTTTGGGCTCTTAGCTGACCCAAAAGAGTGTCCTGATTCTGTGGTCATTTACATGGGCTTAAGAACTTTAAAATGTAGAGATGGGTGTTGTATTTGTAACAGTATAGGTTGATATTTTCTATAAACAGTTAGTCAGGATCCTAACTCTTAACACTATACCTGTAGATGGTATAGTGACAGCCTTTGTTAGGATAGAAGAATATAAGGATATAATGACAAAACTGATATTTATTATGATATGATGCAGTTATATAGTAGGAGGCAGGGAAATTTCCATCAGGGGAATGGTGGCATAGACAGAAGAACTTTCCTAAAGATGGAGAGTGGAGAGGTACAGTAGAAAGGGCTATGCAAAAAAACAGCCGGCTTCACACGCCTTGCCTAATGGAGGTAATTGGTAATAACTATGTTGTCCTATTTATAACCTCAGAAGTAAAGCCTGTACCTGATGCACATTTAAAAGGTGCTTTGAATACCTGTTTATAAGGTGTTCTTAATGTAATTAACCCTGGTTAAACTAGGTTAAACTAAAGCAATTTCACAATTGTTCTGTTGCTTAATCCCTAAGTGTATGACTGAATGTCTAATCCATTCAGGATCTGCAACATTTTGCTCCACTGGATTAGACAACAGGTTTAAAAATGGCTTGGCGCACAAGATGGCGGCTATTGTGAACAGTCACTCTAGAAGAGTTCCAAGAAGAGCCTTGAAGAAGGTGCAAGTGGTAATTCCAAAGAGGCATAAGCATACCAGGCCAGTGGAGGTGGGGAGGGCAACAGAGAAGCAAGTAGTCCTTCATGATGTGGGCGGCAGCTATCTGGACTTGGGAGTTTAGCTAGATCATCTACTGGTGCCTCAGCTGGTCTTAGCGGGGACAGACTCATTATTTGCTACATTGTTCCTGGCCTTGAGCAAGCCCAGGGAGGTAACAGGAACTGGGTTGCAAAAGGGTAACAGTATTCATTGGTGGTTCTCCATGCAAGCAGCGGAAGAATACTTGGAGGCTAAGTTGAAGAGCTTCCAATTTGAGGGCCAAGTCTCTCAGTCTTGCAAAAGGGGACAGTATCCAGCATAGTGAAGTCCGTTCTTTGCGCTTGGGCAACACCTAGGATGACTGAGACTCAAACATTCTGTTGGAAAATCTCAGACAACTTTGAGCGTCATCTGTAGAAAGCCTTCCAGGAAGTGTTGAAGTTGTACACAGTGGAGGGCACTACCCATCTGGTACCAATGGTGATGGCTGGCAACCTTGTTCTTCAAGGGACCAATCACTGTGATACCAAGCAGGATAAGAACATGGGAGTTTTTCTTGAGTGGGTCTTGTCTGTTTTCTACAGGATGGGTGGCCAGGTCCCTTTAGAGTATGCCCTTTGCAAGATTCTTCTGTGGGCTTGTATCATCTTGGGGGTCGCCTTTCCTGTGGACATTGGGGTCAATTGTGTGTCTCATTTGGTGGGGGTTTGTTACCCAATCCTTGGTCATTGGCTTCATGGATCTGTAGGTAACCAGTTGTGTTTCCTGGCAGCCATTCAGGTGGTAGAACAGTTGGTGCAATATTGGAAGAGTCTTGTAAGTCTCCAATAAACACTTTGTTCTTTCATTCTTATTCCTCATACTTTGGTGCATCACTATTGCAAACAGGACAACAACCCATGGAATTTTTTAATTAGGCTTTTGTTTTTTTGGGTTGTTGTCCTCATTGGGGCTTACTCTTGATTGCTAGGAGCAGCAAACATATATTGAGCGTGTACTCTAGTGATCAATTACCCATAATGGGCTCCTTAAGGGTGTAGGAGTTGGGGCCAGTCTTCTGGATAACTTTAACTGGGCCCTGCAAAATAGAGGCCTGTTTGGATTCACAACTGTGCCCTCTATTAATGAAGAAGTAGACTGAGTCTCCTACCAGGTAAGTGGGTAAGGCGGGGCATTTGGATGCAGCTTGTTCTAGGTCCTGCAACTTATGGTTTAATTTTACGGCGTAGGCCTCTGATTGCAAGCAAATAAGAGTTTGAACCAGCTTGTTGAGGTACACCTCTGGGACACAGCCAGGCTGGGCTTTACCAAGGAATAAAGTAAAGGGGGAAGTCCTGGTTGCTGGCCGTAGAGCATTTGGAAGGACAGCTTGCTAGTGGCACAATGGTACCCAATGTTATATGCAAAGGTGGCCACAGGCAGGAAGGTATCCCATTTAGTCTCATGTTGGTGACTGAGCTTATGAAGTATCTGAACCAGGATCCCATTAGTGTGCTCTATTATGCCATTTGTCTGTTGGTGATAAAAGGTGGATAGTGTCCCACAAACTCTCATCAGTTGATTGAGGCAGGGGATGATATAACTAGTGAAATTGGTACCATTGTCTGTCAGAAGAATCTGGGGGCAACCATGTTTGTATATGATATTCTCCAGGATGAACATGGCTTTAACCAGTGCAGATTGGTTGGGAATTGTCTTGGCTTCTACCATTTAGTCAGATGATCCACAGCCACAATGAGGAACTTGTTGAAACTGTTGGTAACTGACAAGGCCCCCACTACATCAATGGCTACGGTATGGAAGGCAAACCCAGGACGTACAAGGGTACAACAAACCATTTCAAAAACGGCATCTTGAAAAACGCCATCTTGAATTTAATTCAAGATGGCATTTTTTGCGTTAGTGATTTTGAATCACAAAAAAATAAAATAAACAATAAAATAGTTAAAATTTACATATACTTTTATAATACGACATCTTGAATTTACGCCATCTCAATTCCATCACTTCAAGTCAGATTAATTAAATCTTATTTTGCTAACTTTATTTACATATGAAAACACTTAGTGTGGGGTATGTTTACGCCATCTCAACTTTACGTCATTTTGAATTATTCCATCTATCTTAAACTAAAATAAGCTTATACCCAAATTAAAATAAAGCCTGTGGTATAGTGCCATAAAATGTTCCTATAGTATTAATCTAAGACACTTATAAAAGGAACAACCTAAAAAGATGCCACTATGATAGTCCTTCTAGTGATTGTCATTACTGGGTAAAAAAACCAGTTTTGTTATATGTAATTTATAACTTTATTATAAATGGATATGTTGATAAGGGTTTCATCAATAAAATATTTTAATAGTGATTTTAATATGGAAGAGGGTAATTACGCCATTTCAATTTACATCACTTCAAATTCCACCAAGTTTCACATCACCCAATTGATTTGATGCGCACAATGGATAGGGGAAAATAAGGGGAAATTACATATGACGCCAGGCTACGCTATATCAATTCCCCCACTGTGATTCTTGCTTTCCACTTTTCAAAAGTATAGTTTCACGTCAAAACCAACATTAATAAAAAATATAAGAAAACATATGAAAATTTGCAAATATATATATTTTCATCTCCTCTAAACAACTGGGTACTTTTTAACCCCAGTTGTATAAGCTAGTTTTTGAGAAATTCAAGTTTTACTCTTTGGCCTGGTTGAGGTAGCTCCACCGTAAATTTTTTAATTTAATATAAAAAATGGTCAAAAACACTATGTTTTTGAGCTACGGCACCTCAATTAAGTCACTTCAAAAACGCCATCTTGAGAGCAAGTTTTCAGTCAAAACTCAAAGTTTTGCCTACTTGCGTTACTAATAAATTTTTAATTTTTCAAAAAAAACATTGAACTTTTGATAGTATATATTATTTGATCTCCTCTAAAATTCTATGTAAAAAAATTGATACTTTTATGTTAAAAACATTCTTGTTTTCTCTTTAAAAACAACCCCCAAATTGCTCATATTTTGATACTAATTCACTTTTAGATGCCTCCCAAGTCCATCAACAAAGCTGCGTCCAAGGCCTCCAAGGCCTCAAAGTCCAAGACCACTCCTTCAAAGGCCAAAAAGGCCAAAACTACCCCTAAAAAGCAGCCTGCTAAGGGTAAAGCTCCCCCCAAGACCCCTACGCCCTCACCAGAGCCTGAGGAAACAAGCCAAACCCCTCCCCATTCTCCTTTTGTTTACTCCCTTTCATACCCTCAAGAGAAGTTGTTCAACTTCAATTGCCATTCTGACCCCACTTCAGAGCCTGAGGATGAAGAAGAGCAGGAGCAGGAGCCTGGTGCTCCTGCAGATGAGACAATTGAGCTCAAGGGATCTTAATACCATCCATAATGTATGCAACAGAAATGGCAAATTTGCTGTGCCTGCCACATACCCTGTCAGCTATCCAATTATGACAAAGAAAGGGAGTGCTGGCTTTGTCCACAAGGGCTACAGCTTCAGCTGCAACAACAAGAAGAAGCCCATCCGTCAGCATCACTTAAAATGTGATAATGTTGGCTGTCCATCTAGACTTACCACCTATGGGTTCACTTGTTTTAAAGCCCTGACTATTGGGCATGACTGTGCTGAGAACTTTGATCCACTGTATCAACTGATCCACTGGTTTCTTTGCCAGGTCATACCAACCACCAAAGACCAAACTGCAACTGAGGTTGTAAACAATGCACTTGTTAATCTAAATGATACCCAACTGGCAACTGTTGGTGGTGCCTCAAAACTTCAGAGATATCTCACTGACCAGAGATATGCTCTGAGCACTGAAGGCGTCAGTGCTACATCAATTGACCAGTTGATTTTAACTGAAGAGCAAAAGCTTTTACGGCATGAAGAGAGATTTCTCCTTCACAATGACAGGCAACATGCCCCAGAGCGGATCATCTTCTTTGCTACCTCCCAGGATCTTTGCAACTTTTTAAAATGCAAGACCTGGCTTGCAGATGGAACATTCTCAACTTGCCCAAAGCTCTTTAGCCAGCTTTGGAATATCCATGGGCAGGTTGGCAATCTTGTTCTTCCCCTGGTCTTCTTTTTCCTCCCAAATAAGAAGCAGGAAACTTATGTCTGGGCTCTAACAATATTAAAGGTCAAGTTGGATGAGATCTTCCCAACTATTGAAGAGGAGCCAAAGGAGACTAGAGGGCGCAAGAAAAAGGCCCAGTCAGAGGAAGCCGCCCTGATCAAGAAAAAGCCCAAAAGCCTTCCATACCATGAATACCTGGTAGTAGATTTTGAGCAGGCTCAGGCCAATGCTTTTATTAGAGTCTTCAAGAGCTCCCCTCAGGGATAATACTTTCACTTTTGGCAGGCACTCTGCCGCTGCCTTCAAAAGGGCTCTGCACTTCATGAGCTGGTCTACACTGAAGGCACAAAGGAAGCAAAGGACGTGTTCAACTGCTTTGCTGCCCTTGCTCTTGTGCAGAAGGAGGAGACAAATGTCTTCTACGACACCCTCCTCTGCCATCCCTACATTATTGCCAACCAGGCAGCCTTTGCTCCATTCATAGAGTATTTTGAAACTCAATGAGTTGGAGTGTTTCAAGGAGCACGCCACATCAGAAAGGGTGGTAACTCAATCCAGTGGAACTGCTTTAAGCAGGTAAAGGATGGCCTAATCAAGACCACCTCTTCTCTTGAAGGGTGGCATAGTCAATTTGCCACAAGGGTCCGGGTTCAGAAGCCCAAGTTCAACAAAATCATGGTGCATCTCAAAACCCAGCAGTCCATCTCTGCCAGCCTCTTTAAAACAGGCATCAAGACCAAGGATGATCCCCCCAAGCAAAACAAAGCAGTGAAAAATTATACAGAGATTAGCAAGGTGGTCCTTTCCTACTATCCCAAGGATAGCAAGCGTGAGCATCTCCAAGCTATCTTAGTTGCTCTTTCAACCAAAGTATGATCCTTCCTCAATAAACACCACTATATCTTCTCTATTATTTCCTTTACTTTTATCATTATTTTAATTTTATTTGGTATTTGGTACAAATATATGTTTATTTTAAAGTATAGTTTATAGTTAAAATATATGAAAATGGTTGTTTTTGGGATTATTTTAACTTTTGGGCTTTACACAACTATGTTGCTACTAATTGACCCCATTTTTTATTGCAGATTTAAAGTTCTGAGGCTTTTTTAAGCCTAGAAAAGTTTTTTTGAATTTTTATTTTTGGGAATTTTTTTGGGTAGTTTTTGGAGTTCAAAAAATCTAAAATTTTAAAACCGTTTTTTCCTAGTCAAAATGCCGTAAATCAAAAAGGCGTTTTTACTAGTAAATTGAGATAGCAGAAATTTGAGATGCCGTATTTTGAGATGGCGTTTTTCAAGATGCCATTTTCAAAATGGCGTATCCTACCGGTACAAGTCTGTGTTGAATCTTGGCAACCTTAGGTCTCTCAATGTTGTAGTCATGACAGGTGGCTAGTGTCTCTATACATCAGTGTACATTCCTTCCCAGAAGCAGTGCTGCTGTAGCAGGGCTAACGTCTTCTGTATACCACCATGACCAGTAGTCTTGTGAGTGGCTATCACTGAGTCCATGTGTAGGGATGGGCGTATGTAAGGTAGCCAAGATTCTCTCCAAAGCTTCAGGTGTTGCCCCTTAGAGACCTTGGTATCAACAGCTAACTTCTTGAGAGCCCTCTGTATCTCTACTGGCTCCTCTCCCCATAAAGAAGGATCTTCTATAAGCTTGTCATAGAGAATTTCAGCCATAAGGGATACTAAGGCAACAGTAGGAAGACAGGAGAGACAATCAGCATTCTGGTGGGCTGCTCTGGCTTGATGAATGATTTTGTAGTCATAAGCCTGAAGTTTAATGGCCCAACACACCAGACGTCCTTTGGGATCCTTGAAGGTCTTCAGCCATTGCAGGGAGGCATGGTCTGTTACAACCATGAAATGCACCCCATGGAGATAAACTCTGAATTGTTGGTAGGAGTATATCACACCCAGACACTCTTGTTTGGTGAAAGTGTAGTTCCTCTTGTGAACATTAAGTGTACGCAAGCAGTATCCAACAGGATGTTTGAGTCTTTCATAGTCCAGTTGGGAGAGGACACCCCTAATTGCAGTCAGGCTGGCATCTGTATGAACCACAAATGGCTTGGCAAAGTCAGGGTAGGCTATTACAGGGGCAGCAGTCAGTGTTCCCTTGAGAGTATTGAATGCAGATTGGCACGCTGGGCTCCAGAAGAATTCCTTATCAGCTCAGAGAAGCTGAAAATGGGGGTTGTCCAGGGATGCAAAGTTGGGGGAAAGCGGCGGTAGTACCCAATCATCCCCAGGAAGACTTGCACGTCCTGTTTATTGGCTGGACTCTGCATCTTCTCAATAGCTTTCACCTTCAGATGTACAGGCTGTAGTCCATCTTGACTAATAATGAATCCCAAGAACTCAAGATGCTCCTTGAAGAAGTTGCACTTGTGTGGCTTGAGCTTGAGATTAGCTTCAAGTAACCTCTGGAAGACTTCCTCCAAGTGCTGCAGATGATCATTAAAGGTCTGGGAGAACACATTAATGTCATCCAGATAGACCAGAACACTGGTGAGTTTGAGGTCACCCATCACTGCATCCATAGCCTGTTGGAAGGTTGCTGGAGCATTAGACAGACTTTGGGGCATCCTTGTGGGTTGAAATAGCCCTTGGTCAGTGATAATTGCACATTTCTCTTGATTGGTGGGAAGTAGGTCAATCTGCCAGTACCCAGTAATAAGATCCATGGCACTGAAGAGCTTGGCGCCTCCCAGGCGGTCTAAGGTATTGTCAATGTTTGGGAGGGGGTATGAATCCTTCTTGGTAACAGCATTCAGTTGGCAGTAGTCAATCATCACTTGGTTGCTACCATCCTTCTTTTTGACAATCAAGAGAGGGGAAGCCCAAGGACTTTTACTGGGGACCAGTAATCCAGATCCCAATAGTTTCTGGAGCTCCTTGTTGGCTACAGCATGATTAGCTTGGCTATGCTTTATAGGTCTGGAATGTATAGGTGGACTGCCTTAAGTGTCAATATGATGAGCAACATCTGCAGCCTTGCCCAGGTCATAATCATCCTTGGCAAACACATATTTATACTGGGCAAAAAGATCCATAGCTTGATCCTTCTGCTCTTCAGAGAGGCCAGACAGGGAGTTATGGCTTATGACCAATAGCACCAGTGGTTGCTCACAGGGTAGACCCAACTCAGAGAAGTCCGCAAAGGGGGCGGTCTCTTGCAGGTTGTCATGCTCTTCCAGCCGTATATAAGCCAGAAGTTGGTGCTTGGAGACAACCATGGCTTCACAACTCATGTTGGCCAAGAGTATGAGCACTTCCTTCTCACTTGACATGAGGATGCCTGGTGCAACCCATGGTTCTAGTCTGGAGGCATTAAGGATGCCAAAGATTTATCCATGAACTCTGGCCAGTAGAGCCAGCAAGAGGCCTGTGTTGTGGAACACCTGAGAGCCAGGTGGGATAGTCATATTACAGGAGGCTTAGACTGGGATTCCTTTGACTTCCCCAACCAAGAGAGGTAGCACCTTGACCTTCTTACTATGCAGTGTGTAGGCAACTGGCAGTTCTCCTTCTTTGTACTCTAGGTTGATATAGTGCAGATGGTGTAGGGGCAGGTCAGAAGGGTGTATGCCATGGTAGAACATGTGTATAGAGTGGCCCAAAATCTCAAAGGTATGGTCTCCATGGTTGGTCACAGTGCCATACTGGACCATGAAGCTAGTCCCAATAAGAATGTTTGTCGTGTTCTGAGGCGTAGCACAGACACATAACAGGAAATTTTAACCTTAGGATTGGATTTGTACTAAGTCTCAGTTAGATGACAGGGAAGGCTATGTGTTTACCTTGCGGCCCTGGAAGAATAATTTCTACTAGTTGTGGTTAGAGAGAGGCGCAGAAGTACAGAAGACACAAAGACAAAAATGTGAATAGAACTTAATATTATTGGTGAATAAGAAAATGGAATATATAGTGGTTGACAATACCACAAAAAACTACCAGGACGGTAGGATCACTTGCCACCAGCATGAGTGGGGCAATTGAGTTGCGCAAGATCAAGAAAGCAAACAATTTTACTTCCTGATTCAGTCATCAACTCATTTTGAGAGTCAAAAGCAAAAGAAAGAGATTTGTCTTTGAAACAGCCCACCAAAGGCGAAATCAAAACATGATGAATAGCGGTATTCACAACATTGTCCTCCCCTAGATTGGCCTTAAGGGGGTGGTATTTACAAAGGAACTTTGCGTGCACTCAAGCAAAAGGACAGCCACTGGAGAGGAGCTTTGCAGTGTATTCAGACCCTTGTTTAAAAGTCACTTCTAAAGGGCCAATCCACAGGGAGTCCAACTTATGTGCAGTACCACCTACTCTGTGTTGATAGTAAAGTACATGGTCACCAATATTGAATTCAGGCAGGGGGGAGCATCCAGCATTATTGGGAGAAAGCTCAAGCATTTTGGTCTTGTATGCAGAAGTGTAGGCAGTGGCCTGTATATCAATTATGCGGTTGACTAAATCCTTGATGTGGTTGTCAGGATTCATTGCCTTATCAGAGGTAAGCAGGGGGCCCCCAAGAGCAATAGGGTAGTAGCCTCTTGCCCATACAGCATAGCAAAAGGGGAGTATCCAGTGACACAATGTTTGCTAAGGGGGTAGGCAAAGAGAGCATCAGGTAAGTAGAGGTCCCAGTTGGCAGTGTCAGAGTAGGTAAGCTTCCTCATGATAGAGACCAGTGTTGAATTTTCACACTCAACTGCCCCATTAGTAGAAGGATTGTAGGGGGCAGAGAAGGACTGGTGAGATCCCAAAGCTTTGACAACAGAGGTTACCAGCTTGGCATTAAAGTTAGTTCCATTATCTGAGAGCAACACTTGAGGACAGCCATGGCAGTAGAAAACATTTTGTAACAGGAAGGCAGCAGTTGTCTTAGCCATGATGTCTTTTTAGGGTGTGCCTTTACCCACTTGCTGAAGTGATCAACAGCAATCAGAATAAAGCAACACCCAGAATGTGAGCAGGGGAGAGGGCCTACCGCTTCAATGCTGATAGTGTGAAAGGCATGTTGCGGGGGAACTAATTTGAACTTGTGGGCTGCAGCTTGAGGCCTCTGTAGCTGGAAGTTGTGACAGCTAGCTATGACGTCTGGGATCAGCAGGCAAAGGTTCTCCCAGAAATAATTCTTTTGAAGTCAGTCAAAGGTCTTTACAATGCCTCCATGCCCAGTCTCTTTATGAGCTTGCAACACCAACAAGAGGCAAAGACTGGGTTGTACATAAGGCAGATACTGGTCTTGTACCTTCTTGAAGAGCTGATTATTGCGTATGAGGGTATCTTCAGATAACTTGGACAAGGCCAGTCAGACCTCTTCTGTTTCACTTTCCCAAGAAGAAGGGTATCCAATAAGTTTGTACAACCGGTCAACCTCCGCAGGATGCAAAGCAAGAATGGGCATTCTGGAGAGCCCATCAGCGTTCTGGTGTTCAATCCCAAGGCAATGGAGCACAGTGAAGTTGTATCCTTGCAGATGCAGAGCCCATCTAGCTAGACGCCCTTCAGGCTCCTTCAGCTGTTGTAACCACTTAAGCAAAGCGTGATCAGTGATAACTGTGAAGTGGGTACCATATACGTAGTGACAAAACTGCTTGACTGCATGCAGCATAGCAAAACACTTCTTCTCTGTGACACTATAGTTCTTCTCATGTTTGTTTAGCACGCAGGAAGTGTAAGCCACAGGATGATCTACACCCTTGTTGTCTAGTTGGGCCAGAATGGCTCCAATAGCTAGATTGCTAGCGTTGGTGTACAGGATGAACTCCTTATCAATGTCAGGATACACTAGGATGGGAGTCTCTTTGAGTTTTTGCTTAAGGGTCTCAAAGGCTTGATGTTGACTGGCGGTCCATTTGAAAGGGACATTACATAACAGCTGGACTAGAGGCTCACTAGTATTGGCAAAATCAGGGATAAACTGTCTATAGTAGCCCATCATTCCTAGAAAGACTTGTACCTCTTGCAGGTTGGTGGGCGGAAGCATTTTGTCAATGGCTTCAACCTTCTTAGTCATTGGGCGAATCCCTGTCTGGGTTACTTCATGGCCCAAGAATTCAAGACGCTCTTTGAAGAAAGCACACTTGGAAGGTTTTAGTTTGAGGCCAGCTTCTTGAATCTTTATGAACACCTCCTTGAGATGAGCCAGGTGATTGATGAAGGTAGCGCTGAAAACTATTATATCATCCAAGTATACTAGGACGCACAACAACTTCAAGTCACAGAGGATGGAGTCCATGGCCCTTTGGAAGGTGACCAGGGCGTTGCAGAGTCCCTGCGGCATGCAAGTAGGCTCAAAAAGCCCTTCAGAGGTAATGAGTGTGGCTTTTTGGCAATCCTCAGGCAATAGATCAACTTGCCAGTATCCAGATGCTAGATCCATATCAGAAAAGAACTTAGAGCCTCCAAGACGTTGGAGGGCATCATCAATACGCGGCAAGGGGTATGAGTCCTTTTTGGTCAAGGAGTTCAATCAGCAATAGTCCATCACATTACAATGACCCCCATCCTTCTTCTTTAAGATTAGTAGTGGGAAAGCCCAAGGACTTTGGGAAGGCGCCAGCAGCCCAGCATCTAGCAGTTGTTTGAGCTCTTTAGATACTTGGGCGTCTTCCACACAACTGTGGCAATATGGTTTAGCACAGAAGGGGGGAGCGTTGCCAGTGTCAATCTGATGGATAATGCCTTTGGCTAACCCATAGTTGATACTGTCCTTAGCAAAGATATCAGATTATTGGTCTAGTAAATCTAGCACCTCTTTCTGTTGAACCGGGGACAGTTGTGGGAAGTCTTGTGCAGTGAACAAGGATAGGACTTAGGGTTCATTCTCAGGTAGGTTAAATCTTGGAATGTGCCAAAGAGATGAAGAGACGGACCTCAGGAGAGCTCACCAACTTGTCATATCTGACAACCTGCCCCCTAAACACGGTCATGGGGAGTGCAGTCAGGTTGGCTACCAACAATTGAACAGGGTCCTTATGGGAGACATATAGGATCCCAGGACAGAGATAAGGCTTGTTGCGTCCTAATGAGGGGGGAGAGTACAACTCCAAGAAGGTTTGTTCAGGTAGTTCATATGATATCTGGGAGCTTAGGATGGCCTGGGAGCCAGGTGAGATGGTGATAGCAGACGTGGCTAGGAGAGGGATCCCTTCAGACGCAGGACAAACCATGGGTGGACACTTCATGTTTGAGGAGTGGGTGAAATATTTGAGGTTGAAAACCCCAGTGGGATACTCCAAGGCACATGTCTTGAGCCGTTTCCCAGGAACTTTAACTGGCTCTTCAAAGATCAGAGGGACTTCATACCCTAGAATAGAGAGGTAACCATCTTTTAAGTTGATTATCCCATTATATTCCCTAAGGAACTGGGTGCCAACTAAGAGATTGTAACTCTCATTTTCTAAGACAACTGCTGGCGCAGCTAGAAAAAGTTTGCCAAACCACATGAGTAGAGCAGAGTATGCCTTATGGCGCGGGTCATAGACAGTCCAGCTGTGCCATATGACTGGTGATAATTAAGGTCAGGGGCAAGTTTGAGTTTCTTCACCAGCTTGGAGGAGACAATGTTGACTGGCAAGCCAGTGTCTAGAACGGTGTCAGGCACCCACCTGCTAGGGATTAACCCCCCTAGGTGGTGAATAATTGCCAAAGGGTTCAATCCCGTGACCAGAGATCCCACAGGTAAGGAGACCATTCCCAGATGGAATAACTCTCCAAGGAGTTGGTACCGGCCTAGGAGGGGATTAAAGCGGCCCAGAAGTAAAGTACACGCCAAGATAACTTAACAAAAAGGCTGAATCCAAGGGATGAAACACTTGAGGTTTGTTTGACAACGGGGGAGAACCATAAAACTTAGTTTACTCACACACAGGAGGATTATTAGAGATGGGACTTGCTGTATACCAAACTCCTGGAATCATGTGGCGCCACAAGCTATCCAGAAACTGGGAATCTGCTGTTGTGCCTGAATCAGCGCGGGAATCTATAGAGACGCTGGCAAACACCATTGAATTCAGGACTAACCAGAGTAACCATTTATACCCAAGCCACTCCCCATGAGGAGTATTGAGCAATTTTATGGCCTTGGAAATTTAGAGATTATGTAAAAATAAAGTTAACAAACAGTCACTTGGGTGAATGTAGACTTTATTGATTGAACAAGTAATAGATCATAACCTACCAGCCTTATATAGCATGGTAGTAAAAATAAAAACCTGGAGGAAACATAAAGGAGATCAACTTCATGGAGAAAAGTTGGAGAGATTTGGGGAATTTGGAGATCCTGGGGAATTTGGAGTTAAACTGGATTATTTGTCTTATTGGAGACAAAAAATGAACTCAAAGTGGTTTTAAAAAAACAATGTTTGTTTTAAATTACCCCCCACAGGAACAGGCAGAATCAGGAGATCATCAGTTATTTCCCAGTCAAAACTGGGGAAGGAGAGCAAGGAATAGCTCTAGAAACCGTGGGGAACAGGCAAGTATTAATAAATTCAAGGTCAAACCCGTTGTTCATGTCACTGGGATGGTTAAAAACCTCTTTTGAAATGGTTGTTGTATCATCCGATTGGCTGGATTCACTTATTGAAGGTAACAATTTGATTTTCTTTAAACTAACGTTTTTGTCACTTCAAAAGTAGGCCTGGTCAGCGAGAGACCTGGGTTTGAAACCCAGTGTTGTATTTCCTGACAAAAGAATTATTGGAAATTCAATGTTTTCAGGTAAATTAGAGCAGTAGCTACTAACTGAATAATCCAATTTAGAAGACCAAATTAACCCCAGAGAAGGGGATATTCTTGCTGATGTTTCAAGAGGAAAATTGTTGTCAGTAATCTCTGAAAGAGAATTCCTGACAAACGGCCTTGATCTTCACTTTTTGAATGGATATCTCTACTTGAGTGGTAGTGCAACCAAAGGGGGGAAGGACAGCCAAGATATCTTGAGCCTCTGCTAGTTCCTTATCCCACTTCTCAATCATGTATCTTAACCCTGGGAACTCCTTATAAACAGTCTGGAGAGGGAGCAAAACAGATACATTCTTGAAGACAGTGTCAGCAACCTTGGCAGCTTCTTCTGACAACTCCACTAGCACGGGGGACCTCTTAGCCTGAGTGAGGTAAGGGCAAGAGACAATTTCTTTGGCTTCAGGAAAAGGCTTAGTGGTAGTTGTATTCTTTCCTGAGCGTAATTTATAGGAGACTGTAATGGTTTCAGGTACAGCCAGATCAGAGTACCCATATGCATCAGCGTTGTCAGTATCAGAGTCATCCAGGTCAGAGTCATCAGAGATATTGTGAAACAAGAGGAGGAATGGAGGAGCCTCATTGTCAGCAGGCTCAGAGTCAGCTATAGAGGGAGGGATTGAAAGAGACTGGGAAGAATTGTCAACCAAGAGCATCTCTGCCTCTAGATTGACTGCTCTTTTCCTGCCTGCTCTTTTGGATCAGCTCCTTCAACCCACGGGTTGGTGCAGACTTGATAACAATGACCTATCTGACCACAGTTGTGGCAATCTTGGTGTTGAGGAGGATTTTGCGAGTTCATGGTAAGAATGCAAGGACCACAGGAAGATGAACCAGAGTTAGAAGTAGCTTGCTCTTCCCTAACAACTGCTCCAGAATGAGTAAGGTGCATGTCCTACAACAGCATCTTTAGGCTTGAAAGCAATATGCATGAAGGCGTCCTTCTTTACTTCTAGGCTAAGATTACCACCAAACTTGCCAATCAGGAGCTGTTGCATGTCTTCCCAGGTCTCAATGGTGGGCAGCTCTGGCACAACTACTTCTTGACAGGTCAGATGTAGACAGATTAGAATGTGTTCCTTCTTAACCTCATCTGATGCTCATCTCATGGCAGTTTTGTAGATAGTCAGGAAAGCTGCAATGGTTGAGGTTTTGGGATCAAAGACTTGCTTAAGAGTAGGCTTGAAGTGTGCTTCAGGAGTTGGGCCACCATTGTTGCTATTAAGTACGTTTATACACAGGGAAAACTCTGCCTTGTATTCCAAGGGGGGCTGCCTAGCCCATAGCTGGCAAACACTTTCTTCAAGGGTAGTCATGGTCTCAACAGCACGGGCACCTGTATCAAAAGCTTGAGTGGTCTGTTGTGCAGTAGTATCTAAGCATTGACCCTGGGTGGTCACTATTGTGGAGAGCTCAGTCAGTCAAGAAGTAAGGGATGGCCCCACCAAGAGGCAAGGGGTAAACCTATCATTTACTAAATCAATCACGACATTCATTTCTTGTACGTCTCTATCCAGTTTGATATGGTCCCGCTTCAATTGATCCACCTCGTTAGCTAGGGCAATTAGTTCCCTAGTGCATTGGATTCAAGGAGCTCCTGGTAAGCCAGGGCAGCAACCATCTTCATCAACAACCCCAACTGGACTAGCAGCATTTGCCATCATTTCACGTAGGGCGGCAAGTTCTTGCTGTAGCTCCGCAACTTGAGCGGTCAATTCAAGCACCTGGGGGTCAGGTTGAGGAGCTTCAGCAGGACTTCCCTGACTGCAAGTAGTTTACGTAGCTCTCTAATAGCGTCCCATATTCTTTGTTCTCAATCTTCCAAGTCATCAGCAGGGGGAGAGGGCAGAACATCTGGCTTGGGTGTAGCTAATTCTTTCACTTGACTCTGAAGTTTGGCTATAGCAGCAGCGGTGGCAGCTCTTTCTTGATCAAACACTGCACTGAGTTCATTAAGGCCATTAACAGCAAAGTCTGCTACCTGCTGTAGTTGCTCAAAGAAATATGTGTTGAATGCATTGAGCTGTTGCACAAATTGTTTGAAGTCAGTGAGATAAGCGTTTAAGATGGAATCTACTTTAGTTTGCCAAAGTTGTTCTAGCTGGTGAAACTTGTGTAGACCTCTCTCACATATTCAGGGATGGACTGGCGCATTTGTTTGATAGAATTAACCAAACAAGTCTGGGAAGTGACAGAGCCGTGCTGATTGTCAGATATCAAGGAAAACAGGGAATGAATCCACTGTTAGTAGGCAGCAAACTGGTCCCAGTGATGAGTAACTGCTGCTTGCAGAGACAAGATTTCTTGGACATGGAGCCCCAATACCATTTGATGGTGGGCCAAGGCAGGCTGCACAAAGGACAATAGTAAGTGCTCAGTGGAGCCAGCTGCTGAGAGGAGATGTTGTGGAAATTGAGGAGCCACAATTATTTTTAGTATTCAGCCCAACTGAACTGCAACTGAAGGCAAGGAACGGCCCCTTACAGGCTATACCAAGGGCTACTGACATGAATTGCTCCAAGTCAGGTGTACCCATGGGGTAAGCAACTAGGCGGGGACCATTCCTGAGGTTCAGTATAGTGGGGGTAATAGGCTGGTTGGCAATATCTTCCTCAATAGGAGGACTGGTAATTTCAGGTGAAGTTGACTCTTGTATAGGCAGAGGCAAAGAACCTGAAAACGTAGATGCAAAAGGGGTAACCAAGGGGCTACAGCCCCTGTAGTGAGCACCATTTTTGTTGTGTTCTGAGGCGCGGCACAGACACACAACAGGAAATCCTAACCTTAGGATTGGATTTGTACTAAGTCTTGGTTAGATGACAGGGAAGGCTATGTGTTTACCTTGCGGCCCTGGAAGAATAATCTCTACTAGTTGTGGCCAGAGAGAGGCGCGAAAGTACATAAGACACAAAGACAAAAATGTGAATAGAACTTAGTTTTATTGGTGAATAGGAAAATGGAATATTTAGTGGTTGGCAATACCATAAAACACTACCAGGACAGTAGGATCACTTGCCAGCAGCATGGATGGGGCAAGTGAGTTGTGCAGGATCAAGAAACCAAACAATTGTACTTCCTAATTCAGTAATCAACTCATTTTGAGAGTTGAAAGCAAAAGCAAGATATTCGTATCCAAAATGCCCCACCAAAGGCAAAATCAAAACATGGTGAATAGCGGTATTCACAACAATGTTGTAGCTGTTGTTTTACAGGACTATAGCAGGAGCAGTGACCATTAGCTTCCCAAAGCAAAGAGATAAAGAAGAGTAGGCTCCTTTTGCTCTAGTGGTCATTGGCCCAGCAGTACCAAACTCTTCATGATAGGTTAATTCCGGTACCAGCTTAAGCTTCTTAACCAGCTGCAAGGGTATAATATTCCCAGGAGCACCAGTATCCAGTATGGACCGGATGTGAGTTTTTTTCACTATCAGGTTGATATAGGTACAGTCCTGGCAGTCCTCTCTGATCTCCACAATCTTGGAGACCTGGTGTATGCTCAGTCCCTTGAACTTCTCCAGAAAGGTAGCCATGACAGCTCCTACAGCTGGGCTTGCTTCCTTGAGGGATTATAGCGGTGCTGAGACGTTTACTGTACGGAGCAGTTTAGCCAGTTGTTCAGTGCTGTCCTCCTCATGGGTGACTTCAACACCTGGTTGAGCCAGTTGTTTGGCGTAGGGTAAGGATACTATTCTCTGAGCTATTCAAGGAATAACCACCTCAGGGCGCATTGTAGTCTGATGATTTTGAGTGTTAACAGTGAGGACTTGATGTAGGAGGTCTTATTGGACTCCTTCAGTTTCAGCATCCTTGTGTATTGGTTGAGAGTCACAGCCAATCAGCGAGTGTTCATCCTTAGGATTGGCCTCAGAGGATGGTAAAGCTACAGGCCTCTGAACAGGTTTGTTGGGGGCAACGGTATGGGGGAGATGAGGGGGCCAATTTTACAAAGGCAGCCAAGGATTTCTCCTTGTCCTGACTACTTAGTAGTTTTTACTGGTCCTCATTGTCCTCCTCAATATCAGCGTCCTTGACATAGTCCTCCTCAGCATCCTCCGTGCCTACATGGTAAACCTTTTGGCAGGGGTTTTTACATTCCCAAGAGAAGTGGTCAGCCATACCGCATTTGAAGCAAGTACAGGGAGTGTTGTTGGCTGGAGTGGGCCCAACCTTGTCAGAAGGCTTGGGCATCTCCACAGCCATGCAGGGTCTATACTCAGCTTGCTTGAGGGAGCAGCCTTTAGGGAGAGAGACCTCAAACTCCTCCTTGTAGGTACATAGGAGGCAAATCAGGTCTGGCACAGTGTGAGCATTGTAAATACCCAACTTAAGAGCCAGATATAGCTCCTGGTTGACCCATACAGTGTTGTGATCTGAGGCGCAGCACAGAGTTACAACAGTAAATCCTACACTTAGGATTGGATTTGTACTAAGTCTTGGTTAGAATTGCAGGGAAGACTATGTGATTACCTTGTAGCCCTGATTGAATAATATCTGCTAGACGTGGCTAGAGAGGCGCCAAAGTATGTGGAGACACAAAGACAAAAATTTGAATCTAATTTAAATTTTATTGGGTATAAAGATTGGGAATATATACTGTGTAGCTTTACCACAAAACAGTACATTGATGGTAGGATCACTTGCCACAAGCATGAGTGGGGAAAGTGAATTGCACAGAATCAGGAAACCAAACAATTGAATTTTCCAATTTGGTTCCAGCCTCATTTCAAAGGGCAAAAGCAAAAGAGAGGTTTTTGTCTTCAAAATAAACCATCAAAGGCGAAATCAAATCATGATGAATGACAGCATTCACAACATACAGCATTAAAGAGTGCTGAATGCACGTCAATAAACTGCACAGCGCTCATAGATGACAGGGCTTGAGCTTCAAGGTAGAATCTAGAAGTGAAGCCTTCTAGAGTCTCTCCTGCCTTTAGCTTGGTGTCAGAAAAGTCCATCTTGCAACCAAGAAGGGCCTCCTGACTACCTAATTCTTCCGTCAGGGCCCTGGAAACGTTGGCAAAAGTCCAGCCATTCTCAGGGAGACGCAGCAAGATGATGGTTTGAGTCTTGGCATCCAGACAGTTGATAATTGTGGAGTCTCTCATGGCATTGTCAGCACCATACATGGAGTTCTGGTATAGGCGTAAGAACATGGCTAAATTACTCTTGCGGTCAAACTTGGGTAAGTTGACGGGCTTGAAGTTGTTGGAGCCATGTTGGAGGTGAACAGGTGTGATCCTCACTGGGGAGTGGGTGAGATGGGAATGGCTGAGGATAGAGGCAGCAAACCTAGCCTCAGAGGCACGTCAACAATTTTCCTCTTGCTGCACCTCACATTCACCTTCTCTGTCCTGAGCAGCCCCAGAAGCTTCAGGGGTGGCCAAGATGTCATCCTCTTACTCCAATACTGGCTCCAATACTTGTACAGTGTTGGGGACCAACCAAGGGTGGTCATCATTGCTTCTGTAGCTATGATAGACCGCGGGGCTGGAGGACCTTTGTGGACTGTGAAGACTCTTGAAGTGGAGGGACATAGCCTGTAAGTTAACGGCCATAATCTTATTGTACATCCTATCTAATTGGCTCTGTAAGGCGTCCAGAAGCAGCCGTTGCTTGTCCAGTTCATCTTGATTGACTTTGTTCTCTTGGCAGGTGATATCCAAGTTGTCTTCCAGGGAAGTAATGTGCTTCTCATGGGTGGCAAGCTCAGCTTGGAACAAGGCTAACACCTCCTTGTCCTTCCTGGATTGGGTCTGGCTATCATCTCTATCATGTGATTGTTGAAGTTTGAGACTATCCTGGAGTTCTGATATAGTGTGATGGCCATCAAACAGAAAAGCAAGATCAGCTCTTTGTTGGACCAGTTCCGCCTGCATCTTCTTGTAGTAATCAAAGAGTTCAAGGACGTCACGTCCAAGAAAGTGGCTAGAGGGGGAGTTGTCTGTGACAGTAGACGTAAGGTGAACAAGGGGATGGTAGCAAGGCAACGGGCTAGGACTTCTACCTCATGAGTCAGGCTTCAAACCATGGGGCCAGTCTCAAGCACGTGGGTGGTAACCACACTAATTCAATTGGTGTCTACACCCTGATGGGTGAGGGTCTGTACCACATGCACTGGAACTAGTTTGGCTATTTCCTTCTCAATGGTGTCAACCCATTGCAGCATGGTATTCTGGGCATTGGTAACTTTGGCTAGGTATTGATTCATGGTGATGAAAGTAAAACCAAGCTCAGATTAAAGGACCTGGAGGAATGTTTGTTGGTTGGATACCAGTATTCCTTGGTTGTGCACTAGGCTTTGGATGCAGCCCAGGTGCATTTGGTTTTGATATACAGCAGGGTGAGTAAAATGTTGTAAATATTCCTTGATTTGTTTGACAGTGCAGAGGTCACAACAAAGTTGGTCAGAGTTGACCTGGGAGAGGTTCTGGAAACAAAACAAGGAGTTATCAGCAGAAGATTGCTGAATAGCCAGATGTTCAGAGCAAGCACCATTGCCAGCAGCACCAGAATCTATGGCTTGGATGGTACTACAGATGGCGTCCTCAGAAGGAGGAGTCGGCTCCCATTTCCAAGGGGGCAGGGGCTTACAGTATCAAGGGTTGACCAAAAACAATGGCTTGGGGATGCTGATGTTCTGGCATGAAGCAGCTAAGGGGGGCAGGCCATAGGGAGCGCCTGCTCTTTCTCCAGCATGGGTGTTAGTAGCAGTGAAGGCTGGTGCCTGGTGATAGGGGGAAGCAATAGCAGAAGGCTCAGCCAGGGGCATTCCTCCCTCCTCATTGAAAGGGCCACAGGAGTGGGGACTGTTGGTGTGAAAATACATGAGCGCCAATGTTGTATTTGTAGTAGCAAGGAGTGCTAATTTCTACAAACAGTTAGTCAGAATCCTAATGCTTAATACTATACCTGCAGATGGTAGAGTGACAGCCTTTGGTAGGATATAAGAATATAAGGATATAATGACAAAACTGGTATTTATTATGATAGTGCTACAGTTATATAGTAGGAGGTGGGGGAATTTCCACCAGGGGAATAGTGGCACAGACAGAAGGACTTTCCTAAAGGAGGAGAGTAGAGAGGTGCAGTAGAAAGGGCCTCACAAAAGAACAACCAGTTTCATGCACCTGGCCTAATGGAGGCAATTGGCAATAACTATGTTGTCCTATTTATAACCTTGGAAGTAAAGCCTGCACCTGAAGCGCATTTAAAAATACACTTTAAATACCCGTTTTTAAGGTGTTCTTAACGTAATTAACTCTGGTTAAACTAGGTTGAACTAAAGCAATTGCAAAATTGTTCTGTTGCTTAATCCCTAAGAGGACAATTTAATGTCTAATCTATTCAGGATTTGCAACAATAGGTTTCTGTGGAGTGTAGCCAGCTTACTATATCAACATCTTTTACAAGCTTGTGAATGATTCCAACTTTAGGTTCAGCCTTTTCTGTGAGAGTTCTGAATGAGGTATAGTGACACTGGTATTGTGTTGCCTTGGGTGGAGTCAATTTTAAACACTGGTTAATAAAAGTTAGTTTTGATAGATAACATAACCCTCTGGAATCTCCCCTTTATGGATAAGCAGGAAGGTTCTTGATGAGAGGTAGCCATACAGCCAGCATGCTGTCCTTTCTTGGGGATTTTATTAAAGGCAGTGTTGCAGTAAAAAGACAAATGAAAGATATAACACACCCTTTGTCAGGGATCCAGCCTGCAGGGGTTCTTGAGAACTTACAGGCAGACGGCCCACGGGTCCTGAGGGAAGGGCCCACCACAAAATAGGAGCTAGCTTTACAATATAAGATAATGATTTGCCCAGGAGAGCCCAGGGCCCACTGGCAGGCATCATTGAATCAATAAGGTCAGTTAGGATGATATACATCACTCCAAATATCTGAGTGGAAGTGGATTCATTGGCCGCAACAGATTCTTATGGACAGTTGGGCCACAGAGTGAGAGGTGGTGTCATGGGAACCAAATATGCGGGCAGGTAGTTGTACTTGTTGCAGAATAGCAGAGGAGGTCTGGTAATTTTGGTACCTTCTCTGTAAATGGTTCTTGTCTCTCTAGTTCTAGCCTCTGGGTTGTATATTAGGATTTCCTCTAGGGTGAACTCTGGATATGCCAGGTTGGGTGGGTATTCAGTGAAATGTACCAGGCCAAAGAGAGCTCCTGGTGGACAATATAGTTTGGGTGATTGGTCTGCGGTTTCTTGGGGTTGGTGGGTGTGAGGTACAGAACCGCAGGAGGTAGACTGCAAATGAAATAGAACTAAAATCAAATATGGAATAACCTGGTTGAACCAAAGGTTCATGTCACTTTATTACAAGAATGGCAGTGGGCAACTTCCTGGCAGCCCAGGGTATAAGTATACCCATCTGCCATGGAGAAACTTTTAAAATTTCCCTTGGGCCTGGTGATATCATCTACCAGGGTTTTTCAACCCTTGGTGGCATCCATTGCATGAGATATTTTATTGGCTGGCTCAAACTGAGAAAACTCAAATTTCCCTGCCAGGTTGCAAGATTGGTCATCTTTGGGTGACCCGCATTCCATGGGAAGATTCTCTGCTTCCCCCACTGTGGTGATCCAAGTTATTTTGGGATTTTTGGCTTGGCCCATGCTCTCATTAGCCAGTAAACAGGAACCTTTGGCATGAGAGGCCTTGACGCCAGTAAATTTAACTCATTAAGTCTCAGGAGATTCCCCAAAGTCAAATCCTGTTCTGGTTTGAGCCCAGAAAACTGCAGGAAGCTGGGCCTGCAGGCTGGCGGCCCGCAGGGTATCAGTGTTCAAATCCTGTAGCTGGGATTCCATCACATGCATAGTTAATAGGGACTTGTCACTTGTGACACCTTTGGAAAACAAGAAATCAACAAAGAGCTTCATCCAAATTGCTGAAAACATCAGAAAATTTAAATGCCATTATTGACAAAAAAATGTGTTAAAGCTGGAGTTGTTCAAATAGTCCTGGAAAATCTGGACCTTTCCTACTCCTTGCCAATTAATTATGATAAGAAAATTACATGTCATACATTATTTGAAGACAGTTGAGCTTGACCCACTGGACGCCAATTTTTAAATTATAACATCATTGAGTCAAATTCAAAAGTAGGCCCCCAAACTGCTGAAAATATTCTTGTCAGCCAATCAGATGCCATAGAAGCCCTCATTATAAACTGCCTTAAAACTTTTCCCATTCCCCTCTATAAAATTGTTTCTAGATAGCTTATTTATCATTAAATAAAGAAATTTTTCTTAAAAATGATAGCTTATCTGAAGTTGTTTGCCCCTGTCCTTGAGAGATTGGCCTCATTCATAGTCAAGGTTGTTGTAACTGTGCTGTTTTAGCAGAGTTACACGGGGAAAAATATTTAGAAGCTAGGTAATAATCTTTATTGGAGAGATAGTGATTATATAGTTTGTGTGAATCAAGGATAGTAGGAACAAGATTGGTGATCACACAGCTGGATGGAAGAAGGGGGTGGCTTGATCCTGATAATGAGTCAAGCACCAAATCAAGGTATCCACTGTGAAGGATAATCATCTGTTCATATTGTTGGATTTGGTAATTTGAGTTGACTTCCTAGTCTGGCTTTGGGTGACCGGATAATTGGATTGCAGGTCATGAGCCTGCTTGTTTGGAACCTTGCTGGCATGTTGAGCCTGCGGTTTTGACACACACCCCGGCTGAAGGTTGGTTTCCTCTGGGGGCCGGTTGTCAGGGAGGTTGTCAGGAGCCTGGGCGCTGTATTGAATCAGTTGTTGCTTGGTGGCAGGCAGGGCGGTTTCTTGTTGTTTCTGTCTTGCTTTACAGGGTTTTAGGCAATCATGGTGTAAGGTCTTGTCTTGCTTGCGTTTCCCAAGCCCTTGCACAAGGTAAGTGTTATTGTCGTTTACCTTTTGAATGATTGCTGGCCCTACTTTCTTGGGTTGTAGTTTGCTCTTATCAACATTAATGACCCAGAATTTGTCTCCAACTTTATGTCTTTTGTGGATGGGAACAAATGTCTTTTGTAAGTGTTCCTTTTCTTTGGCTGCTTGTTTGCTGTTGGCCTCTACTACTTGAGGATCTGAGCAAGGGGGACTTGACTTGGAATTTCCAGTTTAGGTCCTGTCAATGCTTGAATGATATTTGGCTGTGTGCCATATACCAGTTCAAACAGGCTTTTTTCAGTGGATCTGTTCACTTGGGTTTGGTACATAAGTAATGCAGTTGGTAGCTGCTTATACCAGTCTTCAGGTCTCCCAGTGGTGATTTTGGCTAGGGCTTGCACAAGGCTACCATTAAGCCGCTCTATGCGTCCATTGGCCTGTGGATGGTATGGTGTTGTGACAGTGGGTTTGACCCCATTTTTGGTGAGGTACACATTAGTGTCTTTGGAGGTCAATTCTTTTCCTCCATTGGTTATCAGGAGTTCTGGCTTTCCAAACCTGCTGATTATTTCCTTGCCAATGAATTTTTGGACGTTGTTGCCGGTGTGTGCCTTCACCGCTTGGGCTACTGGCCACCTTGTCACAAAGTCAATGGCTGTGATGATGTATTTTTTGTTGTTGTGCTTTCCTGGCATGGGGCCCACAATGTCAAGAGCCCATACTTTGAACAGTAGTTGGGTTTGAATGGTGAGTACAGACTTAGGCGGGGTTTTGCTTTTTGTTGTGTTCTGAGGCGCGGCACAGATACACAACAGGGAATCCTAACCTTAGGATTGGATTTGTACTAAGTCTTGGTTAGATGACAGGGAAGGCAAATGTGTTTACCTTGCGGCCCTGGATGAATAAACTCTACTAGGCGTGGCTAGAGAGAGGCGCAGAAGTACAGAAGACACAAAGACAAAAATGTGAATAGAACTTAATTTTATTGGTAAAATAGAAAATAGATTATATAGTGGTTAGGAATACCACAAAACACTACCAGGGCAGTAGGATCACTTGCCACAAGCATGAGTGGAGCAAGTGAGTTGCGCAGAGTCAGGAAACCAAACAATCATATTTCCTGATGCAGAAACCAGTTC